>CM037778.1:54481234-54531234 GCA_021229015.1 Solen grandis
GCCACAAGCCTACAAAATGCTTTATCTGATAACATTTTGGCATACACTGCCTACAACAGGGAAAAGCCTTGATTGTTAGGTGGAGTCTTATTTTTTTTTTAAATATTAAACTCCCAGTAGAATTAATTTATGACTCATTCAAGTTTGATGGAGCACATACATATTATCCTTGTAATATGTGTACTTGTTAGAATAAAGTCATAATAATCTTACCAAGGACAGAAAAAGAAAGTCTTTTTATTTCAATTATTCAACTGAATATGTTGTCATGTAATTTGTGAGTAAGAAGTATACTTTTTCCTTCCTTGGTTTGTGCATTTAGTAGATTGGTAATTATTATTTAGTATGAAGATTGCAATGATTTAAACTAGCCTATACCAGTAAATGGACATGTATTTATATTAATCAGAAGAGTGGTTTTACTATTCTTTAAAAAATCATTGATGAAACCATTAATAGGTTACAAACCCCCATCTTGTAGATATACCAGAATACACTTCTGATTGACTATGACAATCTTATCTCAAACAGGATAGATGTTAAATACCTAAAATGTTACCCACAAAAGTTGGAAGTCAAACTACAGCTAAAGTTTATAAAGGGAAGAAACCTACTGCTTGAAGGTTTAATTCTTTTGTATGAGTTACCTGCCTTTTACCATTATGAAATAAGGAAATACCGGTCAGTTCATACCAAGATCAAATAGCCCCTTTCTGTCTGATCAGGGTCTCCTCTGTTTGCTCATACAGATTATACTCAGTATGCAAAGCAAAGAAAAATCAAGTTTCATTTCATATGCAAATTAAAGTTATGTAAATCCTATTCATTGATCATAAATTTGAACATGAATTTTCATGAGGTACAGGGTGTTCATCTACTTAAATATTTTAAAATCATAGAGAATAGAAATGTTGCATGCATGTTAGCATTAGAATGACCTTCAGTTTCAACAAAAAAAATCATGATTGTGATGACACATATTTTGAGATTTTGGAGTTGAGGAAAATCTCAATTTAACCCTTTCCCTCATATAGACTCATTTTGACGCCCTCAATCGGTACCACATAAAGCCTGATCTGCAGAAAACCACAGTTAAACCTTACCAAATTTAATTACAAAATCCTTATTTCCAGACCACTGAGGAGCAGCGAACAGCATAAAACCTGATCAGCCTGCGAGTTACTCGCAGGCTGATCTGGTTTTATGCTGTTCGCATAGGTCTTTTCATGGTGTCCTCTATGAGGGAAAGGGTTAAGATGATTCTTGAAGTGCAGGCAAGTGAATCTTGGATCAGTTCGATAGTGTCTCAGAAAGAAAAGCTTTGGATTGTATTTGAAATTTGTAGTGTCATGGTGGAAACAGAGACATATGGCTAACAGAGATTGGCATCTTTTGTTGCCAAAGAATGAAAGTCATTTTAATTTCTCTTTCTCATTAGTCCTTCATCAGATTTGCTCCACTCTTCAGAGAAGGAAAATCAGTGAAATCTCTCAACTTCTTTTTAGGCTCTTGCAAGATTTGCTTTGCTCCTACAGTATGTAAATACCGGCATATATAACTGTCAGTATTTCAACATCAAATCCTGTTTTCATATCGGGTTAAAATAAAGACTGAAACAGAATGTACTTTAGTACATTATTGCCACAATCCATAAAAAATTTTTATTTTGAAATAATATTTGTGAAGGAAGAATCTAAATTAGTCATACATAAGACAAGAGTCTATCAGAGACAATACTGAAGTAATAGTATTCTGCCAGTTTATTATATGAATGATATAAATCATTGAAATTAAAAAAGATAATAAAAAAATTGGAAAATTGGGGGGGGGGGATAGTAGTAAAATTGAAGATCAAGAGATTCAAGCTAGTTCTTGTTTATTTAAGTCAGAATCATTTCACGACAAATTGGACATTTCCATATGTCTACATCTTAACTCTAAGCCTTTGATAGATTATAAATTTATTTTTATGTTACAGTATAGACAGTAACATCCATACCAAGGACAGTGCTAATGCACTATTACAAGGTTTTGCTTAACACTTACGCTATACAATGTGTAAGCACTTGTGACTGTCTCTGCAACCATTGTACACCAAGATCTGTGCAGTCTGATCATGGTCTGCACTGTTCACTTTTTTGTCAAAAAGTTTTCAGCAATCACTCCCATAAACAACTAATTGTATAGTAAAAAAATTAAAAGGTAGGACAAATCCAATTGAAATAAGCATGTTAAGGATTAAAAAGCATCTTGAATATCATATACCTTGTATTTCAATGATATTTCATCAAACTTTATATTAAGATTTTTCCAGCACAGGTCAGCAAGAAAGTCTACTCAAGATTACGGAATATATTCATCGTCTGCAGACTGTGTACTGTTGAAAAATCAAAGATCTTCTTCAGCTTTCCTAGTAGCATTACTGTTTTGCATCATTTCAGCTTCCAGGGGCTCTGGTGCAGTTCAAAGGAGAAAGCAGATGGAGCCAGTGATGTCGGGAGGTGCCCAGGACTCATACAGACAGACAGACAAACCACTGGACGACATGGCTAGGGGTCCTAGCTGGAAACGCATAATGCTGCTAATCATAGCCATCACGATACACAATATACCAGGTATGTTTCAACTGGAGGTGTCACTGATATAAACCTTGTAGTCTGATGTTCTACCCAGGAATCCTGATGCAACTGTATTGAATGAAGTAAACTTTTTATGATTCATCTTGATTCACAGAGATTGTGGCTATAAAGGAATCATGCTTGTCCCATCCTGTCATGTTGAACACTCATTACATTAAGACAAGGTATGATACAGTGTATTAATCACTTTAGTTATAGTTTTAGTTACTGATGGGGTAAGCCCCTTTCGCATTCGTTATATGATTATTTACGTTATACAATTTAAGCATTCTACAATGGATGAGGTTTTCATTCAATGATTTAAGGTTTGTTTGCAGATGATGCTATCATGTGTATTTGGAATTCATAAAGATTATACAATGTATGTGCAATTTTTGGTTATGTGTCGTTAACAATCAACATTTAAGTTTCCTAATTTGGATATAATTTTAATAGGTCTGATATTGAATATTCAAGTAATTTGATTAGAATGTTTTGTATGCAAAAAAATCTTGCATAATTGTGAAAACAGACAACTTAGGGTAGAAAAAGCTAGGTCTCAATTCATCAATTTCAGATTACAGTAAAATCTTTGAAAATATTCAGGCTTTATTTCTCTATAAGTTTGATACTTGGAATTCATTCACCAGTATTTGGTCACATTTTGGTTGTCATTTAACGATGACTGATAGTACAGGCTTGGCTGTAATTCAATCTTGATTCATTCTTATTTCAGTAGTATGTATATATATATATATATATGATTACGTAAAACCTTACTCTGTGATCAACTCATTTTCATGACCAATTCAATATTACAAGCACATTTTGTCAGAGCTGATTCTTTCTCAATATAATCCAATAGTCGCTCACCTTATTATAGCCACTAAATTCGGACCAAATCATAAAATAAGTATTTTTTTAACTCAATAATGTGAGTGATGGTTCTGTGTAAAAGTTAATTGAAATTGTCATTTTATGACACCTGGTTTCCGGTACAGGTGAAGGTCACGCAGATCATCGGATGTATTTTCTGTGTAACTAACGAGTATTTCTTATATGTCCAGCTGAACTGCCCCTGTTGAGCAGTAACAATCGCTGTAGCACGTTTCTATTGTCTAATGTTTTGACAGTCATTAATTGGCACTAAGGCTTCCCCCCAAAAGTTGGGAATAAAATGGAATTCGATATCCCGTCTTATAAATCAGTCTTTTTCATAATTACTTTTTCAAAAACTATGATCTAAAACTGAAATCAAACAGAAAAAAAAAGTTTTATAAAAATAATCAGGAATGCATTTCATAACAAAACTTGTTAAAAAATTTTAATTGATTCATGAAATGTTATTTTCATTTATCATTAAAAAAAGGTATTGCATTTGATCAACATTGAAATGAAATATTAATGAAATGACCATAACTTAATAATGAGACCTACTCAATATTAAGATCACTCCAGATGGACCCAATAGTGGTCTCATTATTGAGGTTTTACTGTACTAGATTTATTGACAGCTAACAATTATTATATACATCCCATGTCAATCTTTTTACAGAGGGTCTTGCAGTTGGTGTAGGGTTTGGTGCCATAGGGAAGTCACCTGCAGCAACTTTTGAAAATGCAAGGTATTTTGTTGTTGTTGTTGTTGTTGATGATGTGTTGTTGTTGTTGTTGTTTTTGTTTTTGTTGTTTTTTCTGTAGTGCATTTCTATTGGGTAACAGAATCATGCGCTTTGTCCAGTCCTGGTATAATTTACCCTGCATCAAGCAAGCCTTAGTATTACATGAGTGCAGAATATGTCCTGTGTCATTTTGATTTCTTGAATCTTTCTTGCAGAGAAAAAGTAAAACTGAAAAAACAAAAAAATGCTGTATATTTCAGAAATTTAGCAATAGGTATTGGGATCCAGAACTTCCCCGAGGGCCTAGCAGTAAGTCTACCACTGCGAGGTTCAGGCATGTCCACATTTAAGTGTTTCTGGTGAGTATACAAGTTTATAACAATAGGTTTCAAGGCCCTCCTTCGCCAAGGGGTTTTAGTCACTGACTAATTATTACATAACCCCTGTGGGTTCGAGGTGTGGTGTAGATTTGATTTTATGCCCCGCCACTTGCTTTGAGGAGTAAACAGATTTTTGGTCTGCTGTAGAATTTTGGTCCATCTGTTCATTTGTGCCCTTATTATACCCCCCCGCAACGAAGTTAGGGGGGGGTATACTGGAATCAGGTTGTCCGTCCGTCCGTCCGTCCGTCTGTCCGTCCGTCTGTCCGTCCGTCTGTCCGTCCGTCCGTCTGTAGACACAAAATTCTGCGGACTACTCCTCCTAAACTTCTGGAAGGATTTTGATGAAACTTGCTGGCAATGATCCTTAGACATTGTATTAGCGCGTTATCTATATAGCATTGAGTTACCTCCCCTATTTACCAAGTTATGCCCCTTTGATGATTTTTGCATTACAAACTTCTGCGGACTACTCCGCCTAAACTACTGGAAGGATTTTAATGATACTTGCTGTCAATGATCCTTAGACATTGTAGCAGCGCGTTATCTATATAGCATTGAGTTACCTCCCCTATTTACCAAGTTATGCCCCTTTGATGATTTTTGCATTACAAACTTCTGCGGACTACTCCGCCTAAACTACTGGAAGGATTTTAATGAAACTTGCTGGCAATGATCCTTAGACATTGTAAGCGCGTTATCTATATACATTTGTTACCTCCCCTATTTACCAATTTATGCCCCTTTGATGATTTTTGCATTACAAACTTCTGCGGACTACTCCGCCTAAACTACTGGAAGGATTTTAATGATACTTGCTGTCAATGATCCTTAGACATTGTAGCAGCGCGTTATCTATATATCATTTGGTTACCTCCCCTATTCACCAATTTATGCCCCTTTGATGATTTTTGCATTACAAACTTCTGCGGACTACTCCGCCTAAACTACTGGAAGGATTTTAATGATACTTGCTGTCAATGATCCTTAGACATTGTAGCAGCGCGTTATCTATATAGCATTGAGTTACCTCCCCTATTTACCAAGTTATGCCTCTTTGATGATTTTTGCATTACAAACTTCTGCGGACTACTCCTTCTAAACTACTGGAAGGATTTTGATGAAACTTGCTGGCAATGATCCTTAGACATTGTATAAGCGCGTTATCTATATATCATTTGGTTACCTCCCCTATTTTCCAAGTTAAGCCCCTTTGATGATTTTTGCTTTACAATTTTCTGCAGACTACTCCTCCTAAACTACTGGAGGGATTTCAATGAAACTTGCTGTCATTCAACCTTAGACATTGTAGTAGCGCTTTTTCTATATAACATTGGGTTACCCCCCCCCCCCCCCCCCCCCCTCCCCCCTGTTTTAAAGATATGTCCCTTTGATGGTATTTGTTTTACAATTTTCTTCCATTGATAGATTTCAGTGAATCTTAATGATATTTATCCATAGACATAGGTATATCCATAGGTATGTGTTACAAAGGATCACTAGATTTCCATGTAGTTGGCACATATGTCCTCTATATACGTATTAAGATGGAGTGTTGCATACAAGAATTCTGATTTCATGCTCCAAAGCCATGTTTGACAAAAACACTTGCGGGGGGGTATTAGTAAGCCCTTAGGCGACAGTTCTAGTTTGTTTGTCTATCCATCACACATCAGGTTTACCTTTGTGTTTATGCTTTTTTTCTATGAAGATGACTTAACGTCATCATGAAACTTGATACATATGTACATCAAGATACATGTATAAACTTTTAAAATGCAAGCAAATATCTGGTTTTGACCAACATATGCCAGCGGGGTATCAGTATCACAGAAACACCATTTTCTTGTCCATGTGAGGAAGCCTTACGACTGCCTAGCATTTGGTTAATGGTTCTATCTAGGTGCCTGAATGCACTCTATCTATCTATAAATACTGCTTCAGGCCTCAGGGTCTTCCTCACTGCAACAGTATTTTTGTCATATAGCATTGTCCAGCTTATATCAGGTGGAAGGACATTAAAAGTGCAAAATGCACTGCCATACCACAAGCTAGATGCACAATTTAATGTATAACAAGTTGTAATAAAATAATTGGTAACTAGAAAAGGGACATCGTTTGAATGATTTAATAATGTATACTTTCTTTGGTCTCGAATGAATATAGAAGAATGTTTGGATGAATTGTCCATTACATTCAGCTGAGCTAAAGATGAAAGTAGTCCATTGAAAGTTTGTACTAGTGATCTCCCTTTCACTGGCTTGAGATCTTATTCTAGAGTCTCAAAATGGTGATAATCAGGGTTTTACATGACACACAAAATTGTCTGTTTTGACTCTTAAATTACCTTAACAACCCCCAGATATCTTAAAATTTGTCTAGTTATCTACATATCAAGGAATTTAATGACTCTTTTTTATGAAAGAGGGGATGGAAGGGGGGGGGAGAGACCTGATTAGATATAGAAATAATGAATATACCAGATAATGTCAGTACTCTTGATTATAGAATGTATTACAGATAAGTCATGGAAATATCAAATGTTAGAGCAGGAAATATGCTAAAATAAATTGTGTAAATAGCTGTTACAAAATAAAAGTAGATTAAATGCATCATTTCTGTGAACAGTTAAATGCATTGTAAATGGTAATTTATTGCCCTAAAATAATTATTCTTTGCTGACAAAAAAAAAATGATGTTGAATATCTATTAGCAGACTATTTTGTGGATACTTCTATTTGTGGATTAGTGTGTTCTAATAAATGATTTTTTTAGGGTGGGGAAATAAATCAAGAAAACAACAGAAAATGGATTATTAAGATTAAGAAAATTAATTACAGTACAGTGTCAATTTTGATGAAAATGTTTATATCTCCATACAGATACCTGAAATACAGCTGCCCTTTATAGAAATGTGCACAAAACCTTGTGTCATCTATATTTTGTCATTGAGGTTTTTTGAAATATATCCACATGTGAAGTCATATACCCAAGGGAGAGGCATATGTTTTTGTCAAGAAAAAGAAAGCCATCTAATTAATTAATAAGTTAAGAAAGGGTGCCTATAGTAAAATTCCTGTACTGTTTTAGGTATGGACAATTGAGTGGTGTGGTTGAACCAATAGCAGGACTATTTGGTACCATAGCTGTCGTCATAGCTGAACCTATACTCCCATATGCCTTAGCATTTGCAGCAGGGGCCATGATATACGTAGTGGTTGACGACATCATACCAGAGGCTCAGACCTGGTGAGTAGCACACTTGACCTTGAGTAAAGGTCAGGGTCAAGGTCATTGTCAGGACTAGAGACTTCCACTCGTTCACTTGACATGGCAGTCACACTTGATGTCATTCAAAAATAATATTGTATTTGGTGAAGAGGATGAGTACATTTTCAAATGATAAATACTTAAACATCTGAAAATTCTAGGTTCTGACTTACTTTTTTGACACTAAGTCCAGTCTTTTGATATTTCCACTCCATTCAATTACAGCTATGAAATAAATAGATAAAGGATTGTGTGTCTGTTTTTTTCTATATATCGGATCTAAACTGTGGGGTCAGATGTCATGCAGTGTCTTAATTTGGACTCCAATATAGCATATAGTGGAGCTATACTGGTACAGCCCTCCAAAAAAAGGGGGGAACATTGCATTAAAACAGATATAGTGTTGGATGGACTTTTGAATCTGTTTAGATTTGTTTATTTTTCTGCAGAAAAATAAAACATATTGCAGTGGACATTGTCAGAAAGAAAAAGAAAATAAGGGCAGAATGAAACAATAACAAGAAGATTATGGTAAAACAGGAAATAAGATGTAAGATGTTTATGAGATGTTGAATATATTTTGCCATACTGCCACATATATTGCCAAGTTGAATTTGTATGTTCTGCATGCATGTTTGTACTGCATGCATGTTTGTG
This sequence comes from Solen grandis, assembly GCA_021229015.1. NCBI lineage: Eukaryota > Metazoa > Mollusca > Bivalvia > Adapedonta > Solenidae > Solen > Solen grandis. The sequence goes on from CM037778.1 coordinate 54,489,782, forward strand.
TGTGACTGGATTCCCAGCACTAATATTACAGAGAATAACTGAATCACAGCCTCTTCCAAATAAAGGCCAGTTTTCAATACATTTTTTTTATGTGCCAGTCGAATGACAGGACATATTTATGGTATAGCGCTGTCTGTCAGTTTGTCTGTCTGTCTGCACTCAAACATAGATACTTAGACAGCTATAGGAACAATAGATAACAGTAAATTTTCTTTGATGTTATTCATTATGTTAGCTCTCATGTGACTTTAAATGTCTCCATATCTGAGACTGTCCATCCATCTGTCCATTGCAATTTCATTTCCACACAATAACCTTTGAAAGACTTCATGTATTGAATTCATATTTGGTATGATATCATAATACAGGTGAAGATTGATTTTGACTATAATACACTAATTTGTTATAGAGTTTTACACCTTTTATAGGCAAATTTTAAGTGAAATGACTGTTTCCACACATTAACATTTCTAAGACTTCATGTATTGAATTCATATTTGGTATACAAGTATATGATATCAAAATGATGGTTAAGATCAACTTTCGTTACTATCTACTGATTTCTTATAGAGTGATGCACCTCTGAAAGGCAAATTTTATTGAAATGTTTGTTTACCCATTACTCAATCACTTTTAGAAGTATCAACACAAAACTTAGAATACTTTATAATCATGACAAGGTGCAGTTGTAAGACAAGGGGCATTATTCGGAAAGCTATATTTTTAGAGTTATGCCCCTTTTTAACTTAGAATTTTAGTCAAAAGTACTTATTAAGTAGAATTTTTTGAAAACTATGAAAGGTATCAACATGAAACTTTGAATGCTTAATTATCATGATAAGGTGAGTTGTAAAACAAGGGGCATTATTTTGATAGCTATATATTCAGAGTTATGCCCCTTTTTAACAGAATTTTTGGTCAAAATTGCTTATTGAGAGAATAATTTTAAAACTATCAAGTCTGGTGCTGCATATAGGAACAAGTTTGACTTGTACATTTGTTTATGTTTTTATTCAAAGCAATCATTTCTTCTACCCTATGTAAGATTTTTTTTTTCGTATTTACTAAACATTTACTCTTTATACCTTATGGTGTTCAAACATGAAATCTCAAATATGGCCCCCCATTATAGACATGCAAAACAGATGAGCATTGGCACTGCTCTGTGGAGCTCTAGTTTGAATTTAATATTAAATAACGGTAATTATCTTGAATTTTAAAAGTGATGAATTAAAACAGAGTTTGTGTAATACATTCAACTACTGTGACACATATTCTGCAGCAACTCTTATTTCTTAAGTATTTTCTTAGACCAGTTAGAATATTTTTTCAGGTTTATCAGTTCATCGAGGGCTGACTAAAAAAACTATTTGCATAAAAAAATAAAAAGAAATGAAAAAGTCTTTAAGGATCAGCCCTCGATACCTATAAAAAAGTTTAAGAGTTTAAACTTATTTATTTCACGATGTTTGGGAAAAAAGTTTTTACAACTTATTCTAATTCCTCTTGACAGTTCTTGGGTTGGACCAGTACTTTGTGCCAGGGAAGGTCATGAAAAATCCTTGACCACAACAGGGTTCAATCCCACAACATTCTGATCTGCAGGCGTAATGAGCAAATAGGACGACCCGATTCTGCATCATTTTCTTAAAATCAGGTCAGTTTGCTCATAACTATAGGAGGCAGAGTGATACTGTAATAACAAGTCCTTAAGTGTCTGTCCTGTTTTATGGAACCTCAATTGGACAAAGTATGACCAGTAATACAAGATTTATGAAGATGTTTCTGACATATCTGATACTATCATAGACAGTTTTGTGTTCCAAAAGATAGAAACATAAGCATAATAAATAACAATAATGATAAAAATGATAAATTATTATAAAGATAGGAAAATGGTTTTAGACATCTGAGTGCCTTTGTTTGACTAACATTTACTTATGAAGATTAATACTGTCTATGTTTGTATGATTGATATATGCAGCAGACGGCAATCCCAGACTTCCCCATGGACTTCAAGATCCTAGACATTTTTGCACTTTTTTTTCTTTTTTGTTTTGTCCGTCTGCTGCAGAACATATTTTGGCCTTGTACAAAATCCTCACCACTTTTTGTGAAGCTGTAAATTGCAAGGATCAAATGGCTTTTAGATTGAAAATATAATGTGTCAGACATTTTTATTTTTTTTAAACATTGTTTCTGCAAAATTCAAAGAAAAAATTTAAATTTCCATGTAAAATCACAACCTACCCTCACCTCAGAAAAATAACAAAATGAAAAGAAAAAGAGTGTTAAAAAAACTCTATTTATCATTACTGTAATTTATTTACCGGTATCTTTTCAATTACATGTATATAGAATTCAAATTCAAATTGACCTGGTATATCTTACTTGCTTGCTGCTTATCAAGTTCCAGGACTTGTATGTTGGTCTGGTGTTAGAATAATGTAACTTGGATGGAATGGTATCATTCCACTTCTTTTTGGCATAATATCGAAATAAGGTTGCGTTATGTCTGTCTTATGTAAAAAAAGACCTACTAGAACATTAACCCTTAACATGCTAAATTTCTGAATTGGGCTTGTCCTTTCTACATTTTGCAACTGTACCATTAGTTGTTTTTTTTGGGGTGCTTGCTAAAAATTTATTAACTGAAAAGTAAACAGTGCAGACCATGATCTGACTACATTGTGTGCAGGTTTATCTTATGGCTGGTTGCAAAGGCAGTCAGCCACAAGTGCCCACAGCATTTCAAGAGTTAAACCAGAAAAAGAAAGTATCAAATATATATATTTACAATAACAGCAAAGAGATTCATTTACCATCATAGTTAATGATTGTATTGTTCCATTTAGTGTTTTTTGATGTCAGTTGTTTTCATCATGATGTCTGTGTTTGCTAACACACCAAAATGCATCTGTATGCGGTAAAGGGTTACTTAAGCATTAAAAAAAACAAAAAAAAAAACAGGCTTGATTTTCTCCTAAGATACTAAGCACTGTGTATACTTCAAATCTTGAAGTTTTCAACATTCAAGCATTCTTTGTGTGTAAAATATTTAAGTAAATAAGATGAATTATTACAATATTTAAAAGTAAAAGATTAAATATGAATTACTCTGGTGGTTTTTTTAGGAGAAAAAAAGAAAGCATACATTTTTAAGTATTTAGGTGTTGCTTTGTGTCAAGTTAAGTCAGTGGAATTGTGTCCGGAGCTATGAAAAATCATTAACCCTTTCTTCATTTTGGACTGTACCATTAGTTGTTTATGAGGGTGTGCTGAAAATTTATTGACTGAATAGCGAACAGTGCAGACCATGGCCATGGATATGCAGGCTGATCTTGGTCTGCAATGGTCATAGAGGTAGTCACAAGTGCCCAAAGCATTGTAAGGGTTGATATATGTACCATTTATTTTCCTAAATCTTTTCAAAATCTGACCAGATCATTATCCTGTTAGGAAGTTTTAGTCAATCTTAAAAACAAGCAAAAATAGTGTCTGATATCCATTTGGACTTGTCATATTTTGATGCTTTTGGGGTCCTTGGTTGTTTTCACTTTGCACAAATTAAATAAATCACAAAGCAACAGAATATTCATAGACTATAGACCATTTCACTTCGAAAGGAGATGTAAACCTACATAAATCAGCGAGTACTCCCCGAACACCTACTCTGCCTGTTGGTGTATAATTCCACACTACATTCAATGGGGAATAAACATACACTTGAAATTTTCCCCCAGTCATTGATTTGTCAGTTTGAATCAGCAAATTATGCCAGGTATTGCCATCCCCTGGTGAAATGGTCTATTGTTGCTCTAGATGCTGGTTTAGGTATCTTGTATGTTTCATGTGTGGAAGCCTTCCAGCTGGCTTGATGTAAGTCAATGATGAAGGAAGGCTAAAATGCAATAAAGCAAAATTTGAGATGGTTAATTGATTTCAAGCTTATGTAAAATCAGTCACAATCAAATAAAAAAAAAAACAAAAAAAAACGGAATACACATAAATAATTGAGATTGTAAGCTGTACTGTTTTGTCCCATTTAATCATTTAGATGATGGTTTTGTTTTTCACATCATTTCATAGGGGCCTCAATTGCTGAGCAGTTGACTTACCCCCTCTCAGATTTGGAAGCCTTCCAGCTTAAGTTTTAACTTTAATTATTTTACATTGATTATGAAACAAGTTATCACAACTTATATTAATCACTCTCGATGGCTTTTGTAGCGGCATATGTGGTCATTATAGTGGGAGGAAATCAGAGAGCCCAGAGGAAACCCATGAGTCAAGATGAGTGATCACTGTACCCTCTCACGTGCGTGACCAAGAATCGAACCTTGTCTTGCTTTTATTGCCTCTGTTCACAAGTGTCTTCCTCCACCTGTAATTAGCTGGAATTCAAATATTGTTGCAGTCCATATTATAAAGTACAAAACAACAATAAAACCTTTTCAATATTTGCAAAATGGCATTTTGATATCATTATTTTGAGAGCTTGGTTCAAAACTTTTGTAACTATATATAAATAAAGATGAAGTTACAATAGTTTTGCAGAAGTTACAATAGTTTTGCACCAGCTGAAAAACATGGATTTTTTACAGCAAAATATATCAAGGGTGTGGTACAAAAACTTTTGTAACTACTTCTTTATTTTTATGTAGTTAGAGTATTTTTGCATCAAGCCCTTGATTTGTTGTAAGAAATCTATGTTTTCCAGTGAATTCAAGCTCTAGATATGGGTATCCAGAGGGCCTAGTGGTTTACAAACACAATGCAACCCATTTCCATCTTGCGTCAACCCAACGTTGTATGTACTTAGGTCTTTGGTTGGTCTTTTGGGCACATAGGTTTCCTCTGAGTACACATGTATCCTCCCACATCAAGAACCATGCAAAGAACCGGAAATGCTTGTGAGAAAATATGCAGTGGGAATATTGCTTTATGTCTAATTGCTGTAAAGTAGATAAATTTAAGCTTCGTGAATTTTTGGAGGGTTAGTCATAAGTAGTGGACAAAATGTGTTTTTCGAATTGTTTTGTTTTTCTTCTAAATAATCCACATTAATTTTAGAAAGATTTAAAACTGAAAGGATCAAAATCAAACAAACTAATTCAACTCATTACCTCTTGAATTTCATGTCCAAATTTATGACTTGATGAATATAAATTGACTGATATTTACCTTTATGGTTTATGAAATAATGGATTATTCTTTGCCATGGACTAAGCTACAAGATTGTATGAGCAAACAGAGGAGGCCCTGATCAGTTTCTGGAGAGAGCTTGGTTCTGTCTGATCTGGGTCAGCTCAGTTTGCATATGCATCAAAATGAGTTAATATGAAGAAAATAAAAATTGTCTGCTACATGAATAATCAGTTATGGAATATAATAGAGGCTCAACTATACATCAAATTTCTAAGGCTGCTAATTACACCATTTGAGTTAACATTGACCTCTAAATAGAAACTCATTTTGACACAATAGCAAACAGAGCAAACCCAGATCAGACAGCTCCTATCTGATCAGGGTCTCCTCTGTTTGCTTTTACAATATTTTAGCTCAGCTTCCATTATTTCATAAACCATTTTAAATCCTGCCAATTAATATTCATCAAGTCATATATTTGTACACGAATATTCATGAGGTAGTAGGATAAGACTTCAGAGCTGCTTTCTGATATGGATTGATTTATAGACGTGTTATACTAGTGTCAATTTCATTAACATGCTATCATGTTACACAAGTAAACACGGTATGAACAGAGAAGAAAACAGACACCTATAACCTAATCATGCCCAAGTCATCAAGAATTAATGCCTTATCTATGCAAAGACAGGATGCATTTACCACTCGTCATTTGTGTGTTATTGTTAATCAGTCATGAAAATCCAGGGGATCCTTAACCCAGGTTGACACCCGACAGACTGATTGTCCAGTTGCCAGCTCAGAAACTAGCTGTTACAGCATATGTCAGCAGGGACTTAGTCTGATATTTAAGATGAGAACTAGCTAAGCACAATCCATATTGGATTTAAACCTTGTTTTTAAAATATTCAGCAATGTTCTTTATAACAAAGATTACGAAGGTTGTAATATTCAAGCTGGCTGATTCAATATTATTTGTGGACAGCTTCTTCAATTCTTTTAATAACAGTATACATGTAAAAAATACATAAAAACTGATGAAGATGGTCTTTGGAATTAATTTTGGTCTTGCACTTATCAATGAGGTGGTCTGTTTGGTCTCTTAAAAGTTTGGGAATACAGTCTAACCTTCCTCAGCAAGCCCTCGTGTCAGTGGTTTCCCTGCCTTAAGCGTTCAGGTTGAGATTCCCACCTGATTTAAACAGCCACCTTCCTTAAACAGCCAAATTGGCAACATTCTTTGATTGGCTGCTTAAACTAGGTTATTATACTGGGTGATCTTGATTGTCACTCTTAAGTTCCTGAAAAAAAAAAAGATAATAAAACTCTCCAGTAAGTTACTCACACACTGGTTGCATGTATCAATTTCTAGGCGTTATTTACTGAGCCATACAGGACTGCTATACAAGGAGATTGGATGCATGATGGCAAGACAGCACGCGTTAGAGTCGATTCCAAGTCAGGCTGCTCCGACAGGATCAATAATAGACAGACGAAGTAGGGACTACTTAGACCCGTTGTATATTGTCTGAGGTGCAAAATAGACACGATAACATCGATAGACAAAAAGCTTGATTAAATTGTTTATATCCTGTTGCGGGTGAAATATGAAAGGCGAGGTAGACGGATATCGGTATTGCCTGAGTCTTGTCAGTTAGGATGTGGTGCGGTTCCCATGATGCTTAAGGGTACGACCTATTGAGTCCCCGGACGATTGTAAGTCATACATATGCTGCTATTAGTAGTACCAAAATAGAAAATTGCTCAAGGCAAACAATCATAAATGCCAATACTGGGTAAAGTTTCTAAGTCTTTGACCTTAAAACAGTATTTTCATTTTCTTGTTTTGCATTTTCTTGTTTTGCAAACTTCTCCATGACTTGAGACCATTTCTCTGTATATCATAGACATAATTTCATTATTCTTAAGACTCAAATTAAGGCTATGATGTTCTGACTATGTTTCTGACTTTTTTTTTCTTGTGAATGAAACAGACAATACACTTGGCACTTGGGAATTGACTGAAGTGTAAAATTAAACACAAGGAAAAAGTATTTGATTTCTATTCAGAGCCATTGTCTTTAAGATTCTTAGCTCTTTAATTGAATTGTGACACTTAATCCTTCATCAAATCAGGAAACCAGTCTTGTTAACAGCAATTTGAGAAAACCATATCTGTGAGTCACATGCAGGCAGACCAGATTTGGGAGTTACATGCATGCAAATAATTTGGCCATTTGTGAGTTACATGCAGGCTGACATGCAGGCCTACTAAATTTGTGAATTACGTGCAGGCTGATCAGATTTGTGAGTAACATGTAGGCTGACCAGATTTGTTAGTTACATGTAGGCTGACTAGATTTGTGAGTTACATGTAGGCTGACCAGATGTGTGTGTTACATGCAAGCTGACCAGATTTGTTGTTACATGCAGACTGACCAGAATTGTGAGTTACATGTAGGCTGACTGGATTTGTGAGTTACATGCAGGCTGACATGCAGGCCTACTAAATTTGTGAATTACGTGCAGGCTGATCAGATTTGTAAGTTACATGTAGGCTGACCAGATTTGTGAGTTACATGTAGGCTAACTAGATTTGTGAGTTACATGTAGGCTGACCAGATTTGTGAGTTACATGCAGGCTGACCAGATTTGTTGTTACATGCAGACTGACCAGAATTGTGAGTTACATGTAGGCTGACCAGATTTGTGAGTTACATGCAGGCTGACATGCAGGCCTACTAAATTTGTGAATTATGTGCAGGCTGATCAGATTTGTAAGTTACATGTAGGCTGACCAGATTTGTGAGTTACATGTAGGCTGACTAGATTTGTGAGTTACATGTAGGCTGACCAGATGTGTGTGTTACATGCAAGCTGACCAGATTTGTTGTTACATGCAGACTGACCAGAATTGTGAGTTACATGTAGGCTGACGGATTTGAAATTTGTGAATTACGTGCAGGCTGATCAGATTTGTAAGTTACATGTAGGCTGACCAGATTTGTGAGTTACATGTAGGCTAACTAGATTTGTGAGTTACATGTAGGCTGACCAGATTTGTGAGTTACATGCAGGCTGACCAGATTTGTTGTTACATGCAGACTGACCAGAATTGTGAGTTACATGTAGGCTGACCAGATTTGTGAGTTACATGCAGGCTGACATGCAGGCCTACTAAATTTGTGAATTATGTGCAGGCTGATCAGATTTGTAAGTTACATGTAGGCTGACCAGATTTGTGAGTTACATGTAGGCTAACTAGATTTGTGAGTTACATGTAGGCTGACCAGATTTGTGACTTACATGCAGGCTGACATGCAGGCCTACTAGTTTTGTGAGTTACATGCAGGTTTACCAGATTTGTGAGTTACATGTAGGCTGACCAGGTTTGTGAGTTACATGTAGGCTGACAAGATTTGTTAGTTACATGCAGGCTGACCAGAATTGTGAGTTACATACAGGCTAACCAGAATTGTGAGTTACATGTAGGCTGACCAGATTTGTGAGTAACATGCAGGCTAACCAGGTTTGTGAGTTACATGTAGGCTGACCAGATTTGTGAGTTACATGCAGGCTGACCAGAATTGTGAGTTACATGCAGGCCAACCAGAATTGTGAGTTACATGTAGGCTGACCAGATTTGTGAGTAACATGCAGGCTAACCAGAATTGTGAGTTACATGCAGGCTAACCAGAATTGTGAGTTACATGTAGGCTAACCAGATTTGTGAGTAACATGCAGGCTGACATGAAGACATACTAGTTTTGTTAGTTACATGCAGGCTGACCAGATTTGTGAGTTACATGTTGATTGACCAGAATTGTGAGTTAATTGTAGGCTGACCAGATTTGTGAGTCACATGTAGGCTGACCAGATTTTTTATGACATGCAGGCTGACTAGATTTGTGAGTTACATGAAGGCAGACCAGATTTGTGATTTGTGAGTTACATGCAGGCAGACCAGATTTGTGAGGTACATGTAGGCAGACCAGATTTGTGAGGTACATGCAGGCAGACTAGATTTGTGAGGTACATGCAGGCAGACCAGATTTGGGTTTTTACCTTGATATTTGTCTCATGTAACCTATGTATCAAAATGATTACCTGTAAAATATTGTTAGTAGGCAGGGTTCTCATTAAAACACCTAATTGGAAAAAGAACTCAAGATTTTCTGAGTATTTCTTATATAAATATATAAGGGGGGGAGGGGGGGACTCCAAGCTAAGTAAGAACACTGGGGAGATGTTAAAACTATGCAAACTAACAACTGTCAGAGCTCCAGGAATACATTTTCAAGGGTGTATATGTCATTTTTGTAAATAAATATCCATTTTAATGCACCCTTAGGTCTATATTTAGAGACTTGTTAATTGATGTCAGTTGTATTTTCAGACATAGGCAGTATCTAGATTTGAACATCAAATATAGCATCATGATATTCCAGCCCTGTATGATACAGACTTAACATCAATATGTTTACTAATTCCATAAAAAACATTATATTTATTTGTAATTTCATGTACAAAGTATTTTCTCAAGCATCTATTTTAGTATGTCATAACAAAACTATTCAGAGTGAAATTCTGTCCGTGTGGCTGATGGACAAGGACATTCTGACTGTGACCTTCAATTTGCACACAGCACAAAAAGGTAGTTCCAGGAATGGTTGTCACACATTCAGAATAATGTGACAGGGTGTGGTTCTCATCTACAGTAAAGTACCACAGTAAGGTAGCATTATATCCGTCTCATGTAGGCAAAATCCTCATATACACGGTAAAAATTTAAGTGTGATGTTAAATTTAAATGAATAAATGATGGAAAAAAAAAAAAAAACAGAATAAAAGAAAGAAATAAGTCCATCTGTCCAGTGCCAGATAAAAGGAACATAAAAGAACAAACTACAAAAGAAGCTTGGAATGATTTTCAGTTAATTGGGCTGAGCTATAATCTACATGTAAAAACAATTTTAGTATTACCTGCTGTAAGCTAGCAGAGGTGACACATACGGATCACTTCTCTGTTGTCTGTCTGTCCATCTGTCTGTCATACTTTTTCCGTCATGCTTCTCTGAGCAGGTGATACATGTTTTCCAAAGAACACCTATTGTGTATATTCTAGATATTTTATATGTTTGATGGGGGTTTTATTTGGCAGTGTTGGTAAATGGCTGTTTAACCCTTTCCCTCATATAGACTCATTTTGACGCACTCAGTAGGTACCACATAAAGCCTGATCTGCAGAAAACCACAGTTAAACCTTACCAAATTTAATTGTAAAATCGTCATTACCAGACCACTGAGGAGCAGCGAACAGCATAAAACCTGATCAGCCTGCGAGTTACTCGCAGGCTGATCTGGTTTTATGCTGTTCGCATAGGTCTTTTCATGGTTTCCTCTATGAGGGAAAGGGTTTGGTGGTAATCATATCTGGCACTTCCTTACTTGTCCACCAGTAATAAGCCTTCATGTTTAAAAGCTGATGACATCTTTATTTTTGCCTTCGGACATTTCTAGGTTACTGTCAAGTTCAATTACAACATCTTCATCTTAAATTGTTTTTGATCAGGGAGATGAGAAAATGGCTAGAAATGGTGTCTGGATTTGAATAACAAAGCTAACACCCATGTATAATACCACTGTAAAGTCTGAAATAATTAACACTGTGAGTGAATATAATTTCAACTTTGTGTAAAAATTTCTATTATTTCAAACTGAGCAAATGCATATGCTGTTATAATTCTTGATACAATTGTGAAAATATGACTTTTAACCCTTTACTTCATATAGACTCATTTTAACTATAGGAGTTGCCTGATCAGGGCCTTCTCTGTTTGCTCATACAACATTGTAGCTCAGATTCTATAGTCTGTGTGGCAAGGAAAAAAAGTATGATTTCTTATACCATTTTAAGTTCAGTTCATTAATTTCATTTTTATGAAGTAAAGGGTTGATTAAGTTCTAAGGACCCAGATGTATAAACATGCAGAAATGAAGAATGTTTTGCCTTGGAGAAAGAGTAGCTGTTTTGAAAGGACAGAACATGTTTCTTGTGGATAGCTCAGACTGGCCAGAAACAATGAAGATTTGTCACTTGCCATGGTAATCAGTCATGAAGAATAATGCAGTATATCCGTCATATATAGATTATTGATACATGCCGGCATTGTCTGTTAATCATCCCTCTACCGCATGAATATTCATGCACAAATTTATGACTTGATGAATGTTAGCTTACTGAACTTTAAATGGTATGTGAAACTATGGATTTTTGTTTTGGCTGTGTAGACTGTAGAATCTGAGCTACATTACTGTAAAAGCAAACAGAGGAGACCCTGATCAGACAGCTCCTGGAAAGAGCAATGCACTGGACACTTTTGAGTTGGGATTTCATGATATCAGGGCCAACCGAGTGAAAGATTAGGGTGACCATATTGAAACATGTAGAATAAATAATCATTCAAAGGGGAATAATTTAATAGATACAAATCTTATGAACTATAATTAAGAGTCATGTCCCTTTGCTTATAGTTTCACACAAGCAGAAAAAAAATACTTATAATTTCAAAGACTATTACTATGATGAACAAGATTTTTACAATAATTTCTGTCAAAACATTTTTTAATTATTATTTTCCCCAAATATATTTTCCTAACACCAGTAATATATATTCTGTTTGGATCTAAGTCTCACTTGTTGATCAAAATAATACAAAAAAAAACACCCTCTTTCTAAATTTAAATGTCTCAAGGTCTTTTGAGAAATACAAATGAGGTATGTGTGTGGTAGAGAGGCATTGCTAACTTGTAAACAGTAATTTGGTGCAACCTGACCCTAGTGTACAGAAAAAGAGGGACCAGTCCGTATATAGGTTAATTCATTCAGTACCTTAATAGGCTAGACTATTGAGGTGACACTTTTCATTATCCATTGTGGCCTGGGTAGAACTCCCTCAAGATTTAGGGCACATTCCTTGTATTAGATAAGGACAGAGAATCCTAATAATAAGAAAGATTGAGGTTGGACTTGATCAAACCATTATGATGGTGTATGAATCATAAATATTAAGAGAAACATCTACAGACCAGTGGGGCATCCCTATATAATAAGGGGCCATTTGTAAGACATAATTAGAACTTTCTGTCTCCAGCAAAGAGTCTAAATGGTTTTGTACTTCTTTTTCCCCCTGACTTGTGTCACCTGCTGTAAACAGAGGTGACACATAGGGATTGCTTCTCTGTCGTCCATCTGTACGCCTGTCACACTTTGTCACACTTTTTATAAACACTCTTGTTTATGGGTTGATTTTGATAAGTTGCTTATGTATTCAATATCTTCATATGATGTTTAACTTGATGTCTGTGACCTACGAAAGTTTGTCCACATGGTGCAGCCATATTTTTTTTCTTTTAACTTTCAGATGCAAGGTTTGTTCTACCTCAAGTTTGGCATCAGAAAAAAAAAGTCATGGGTCTTTTGCAAAATCTGTTTTTAAATCATTGACCTTAAAATGTTTTTTGAGTATTTTTAGGTTCCTGGTGCTAGAGCAAACAATATGAACAGCATGTATGTCTTGATATTTTCTTTTGATTTAGAGACACCTAACATCATGATTATGACATAGTTTAAAATAATACCAATCAGTGCAATATTATAGTAAAATAAAGTTTATTTTTGAACTGCTTGCAACGCTGTTCTGTGGTAGCACATTGCACAATGTTTCGGGGTTATATTTAGACATCGATTTCCCTTTTTTTACTATGTGGAGAAAAAGTTCCAATTTTTTGTTTATTTTCTGTCATATCACTAAATGAGGATAATTAACATGTTATTTCAGTACGATTGCATTATGGAAGTCAAAACTGAATTAAAATGTGATGATAATTGATGCTGGAGATTACGTGCTTAATAAACTGTAATGAAAAAAGAAAGTACATGTATGCAAGGGAAAACATCGCACCTCATTTGGAGATATTTTGAACCACAACTGGCTGGAATTTCCAACAATTTTCAGCAGCATGGAACAGTTAGCCCATTGGTGCATTAATTAATTAGGCTATTCACCATACAAGGTCCTTGTAAAGGGGTGTCGGTTGGGGTCCCAGTAGGAGAACATATTTTTGCAATCTTTTTTATTATTATTTTTGCAGTACAAGATACATATATTTCTGTTATACTGAATATCATTAATTTACCTTTATTAAGTACATGTGTATATAAAATAAATTGGAAAAAAACAAAACAAACAAAAAACATGAATTAAATTATGAAAGTTTGTTGTCTTATATATGCTTCCACAAATTCATATAATCTTATAAACTGTAGGCAAGAGAAAAAGGGAGAGTAAGAGTTGCAATATACTTATTGTTAGCAGTCTATTGAGACATATGATGTGTTCATCTTTTCTTTTAACGACCGTGTTCATGCAAGGTTAAAGCAGGTTTATAACATTGGGTTTACTGGCATCGCTTTGAAAATTGTTTATAAATTTACTTTGATAAGCAAAAGAAACAAGCGACATCATTAAATTAAAAACGCTGTTCTCTCAGCACTATAAGTGCTTTGATTTAGTGACTATCTCCTGACCACTTTGCGTGGAAATTTCACTGAAGCTTCAGCATAGAAACATACTTTGAAACTTTTGATTCTTTGTCCTTAAAATATTTCAGAAACGAAAAATGTTCTATTGAGAGACTATGCATATATTTTTTAGTGCATTGAAAGACCTTTGAGATTATATTCAATAATTCAACATTGACATCAGAAAATTGAAACATATGTTTTTAAATCTATTTGACCTAGTCATAAATGGAAATTACTCCCTTGGCAACAGATAAAGGTGGGGCATACATTTTCCCTTCTAAAACTGGAAAGTTCTATTAGGAACAAAAGCAAAGCACAAGGTTTTACGATATTACTTACTCCCATATCGTAAAGGAACTGATTTCAGAAAAAATGTTGAAAAAAAGTTGTAAGACTCCAACACTGTTAAAACTTGTTGAAACTTATTATCTCTATTTTTATTGGAGGGTTAATGTCCTGAGAGTTCATGAGTGGTATCATTTACATATAATCCACTTTGTTTTCTGGAACATAAATCCATGAAAGTTAAATTTTGAACCAACAAAATTGCCTTAAAATTGTCTAATGTCATTGAAAAACAATGATTTTAATGTTATTTAAAGCATCCTCCCAGTTTGATAAATAGGAATGAAATTAACATGAATAATGTTAGTTCTTGTGCATGAATCCCTGTATATGTACAATCAAGGAATATATGTTTCAGTGGCAACGGCAAGATAGCATCATGGGGATCCATCATTGGTTTTGTTGTCATGATGATCCTGGATGTCGGACTGGGATAACACTCGCGTAAGTTGCTTACGTCTCCCTTTTTTCTTTTTTTTATGCCCCGCCATGAAATGACGATGGGGATATAGTGTTACACCTGTCCGTGTGTGTGTCTGTGTGTGCAAGAAATCAAGTTCCACCTGTAATTTGTTATGTATGGTCTTGTTTTTAAATAACACAACCATAACAAGTGATCCTTAGGACAAGATGATGTGTCGTGAACGAGAACCAGGTCGCTAGCTTGAAGGTCAAGGCCACAGCATTCTGTTGACCTTAAAATCTTGTTCTGGCTGTAACTATGTTGTGAATAATTGTGTTTTGAAATAACATAGCACAAATGATCCGTAGGACAAGACGATGTATAAATTGTGAACAAGAACCAGGTTGCTAGCTTGAAGGTCAATGTCATAGCACTCTGTTGACCTTATCATGTCCCAGCTGTAACATTGTTGTGAATGCACATGTTTTGAAATTACTTGGCACAAATTATCCTTTTGTTCAAGGATGTTTTAGCTATTTTCTGAAATTTGTTTAAATGTTCTCTCATTCAGAGTGTATTTTGATTGAATATATTCTGTATAATCATTAGTTTTTGTGGGAGACTAATATTTGTGGATGGTTTATGAATATTACTGTTCAATTAGTAGACTGCCCATTTTCTAGAAAATGAATCCACAAATATATGCACCGAGGGAATTGAAGTGATTACAGATTCCACGAAATTTAATGTTAACAAAATATAATGATTTTACAATACTTATTTTCATCATTTGCCATTGAAGCGATGAACTGTATGGTTCGATTCAGTAGGGCGTCAAAACTCAGCTCAGCTCCCTTGTGTAATGGATTGATATTTTTCTCATGGTATAGATTACCGGTAATTTTTTCATCCCAGCCCATCAATCTTTAAGTTCTGCCCTGAGAATCTATTGAATATTTTTACGTTCATATCGGTTTATAGTGCAGTGTACTTATCCTGTCATTGAGCATTTAATTGTAAATTATGATCAATGATCAAAGTGGAATCATTCATATCCAAAAAATATACAGTTTCTACTGGCTGCAGTGTAAAAAAAAATTCTGCATATATTTTTGTCCTGAAAGCACTGTACAGTTATTTAAAGAGTTTGATTTACAGACATTTTATTAAGATATTTCTAATAAAAAAAATGAAGTTATGCCTTTTGCATATTACATGTTTCTGTTAGATATGATACTATAATTGTAAAATATATAGGGACTTTCATTCCAGCTTCACAAAGTGCCATAAATCAATTATCATTTAACGATTTATACGGTCCACTCTTCATTGATTGTGTTATATTGACATTTTTATTGAAATAGATTCCATTAAATGCATCAGCATTCTTCAATTTTCCCCTGAATTTCTCCAACATAGTGATGACCACATGAAATATCGAGCTGGAATGGTGAAAGGTTTCATTACAAGCAACACCCACTAACCAGTAGTCTTGTCTATGAATTTAGCTCAATACAATACACTTGGTATTTACATATCTATTCAAATTAAAGTACACACATGGTTCTGACCTTTAGCGAGCATCTTGGAAGTTGATATATATTTATACACCCCCTATTCTACCCACCTATTCCACCCACCTTCTGTTTTTTATTGAGAGATGCTGGTCATGTAAAGATCTAGAAGAAGGGAGGTAGGGAGGATTCTTGGATTCACATCACCCCTTTTCCTCAGATTTTGTTTTCTCAACTTAATCCTAGACCAAAGTTGGGTTCCATTTTATTGCCTGGGGCCCTATCACTAAAAAAATGTAGGATCCAACTTATGGTTTCTGTGTACATGTATGTATTTGCTGTTTCCAAGACATAAGGCCCCACCTCTGAGACCACTTGCTGGATCTGCATTTGCAGGTATTAGTCCACCCAGGGATGTTATACCTGTGGCATGTTGATCTAGGTGAATCTGGTCACAGCTGGACTGCCTGTAATAGAGGCAATCTGACCCACTTTGGGAGGAAATCTCCACTTGCTCATGTCAAGTAGAGAGATCTCGAGATTGATATTAATTGCCTTGTTCAATAGCTGTGACGTAACACTTTCTTATCGGAGTGAGAGCACAATTTTTTCAACAGTCTTATCAGATGAAATAGTTAGTGCCTATAAGGACAAACTAGGGGCCCTTTTCCTCCAGTACATTTGATTGGTTGAAAGTGAGCCAGTCAGATCCCTCTTGCTTTCATCCTTTGTTACATTTTCGTTGTAACATAAAGTCAGTTTTCATCCATCCCGTCACTGCCTCTTGTTTGTGCTATTTTTCATTAACCACATGCATAAATGTACTGAAGCTTAGAATCACTATCAAGAGGAGATGTGCAGAATATCTGCACATGTTTTATGTAGAGTTATTGCCCTTTGCTTATGATGTTTTTTTTTTGTGTGTTTTTTTTTTTTACTTATAACTAGATTCTTGCTCAGACAATTTTTCAGTATCTGCTGGCTGAAATTTAATGAAACCTGCAATGAGTAGATTAGTTCGTATGTGTTTTTTTTCTGTCCCAAACTTAAATCATACCATGTAAATTTCTTTCAACTGTACATAGTATCATTAATATGATGTGCAGAGTATCAGAATTATTTTCCAACAAATGTGTGGTGAATCATTTAGTGTAACTGCAATATGAACCCTTCACTTCATATAGACATCAAAACATTGGCAAACAGAGCAGACCCAGATCAGACCAAGGAGCTGTCGGATCAGGGTCTCCTCTGTTTGCTCATACGGTATTGTATTTCAAATTTTACACAGGCTGCAAAAAAAAAATCCATTGAATCAAATACCATTTAAAATTGAGTAAATTGATATTTATCAAGTTATAAATTTTA
This sequence comes from Solen grandis, assembly GCA_021229015.1. Taxonomy (NCBI): domain Eukaryota; kingdom Metazoa; phylum Mollusca; class Bivalvia; order Adapedonta; family Solenidae; genus Solen; species Solen grandis. The sequence continues at coordinate 54,507,147 of CM037778.1, forward strand.
ACATGAATACTCATGAGGTAAAGGGGTAGTACACTTATCTGTTGCACTTGTATATTTTAAATAGGTTCTAATAAGCAGACAATCGCATTGAAATCAGATTCAGTATGCTAACTGGATCTGACCACATCGTATAGTGGGTCGTCTCAGATTGACCTTTGTATAAGCCAATCAAATCAGCAGCTACAGAATCGTTCGTAATAATCAGAGGAAATAACCACATTCATCTCACAATAGGGTAGAAAGATTTGTAAGTGGCTTGGTAGCTCATTCGATAAAGCATTCACTCTGTAAGCAAAAGGCCCCGGGTTCGAGTCCCGGTCTCGCTGCACATTTTTCTCACCTTGTGACATATGTTTTACCCAAGTCAGTTAGAAGCACGTTATATAATTGGTTTAAAATCGAGCATTGTTTATGCATATAAATTACTTCAAAGGTCAATCTGATGTGAACCCTAATGCGATGTTGTCAGATCCTAATCGCAGATAGTAGAGGAGCGCAAATTAGGATATGATTTTAATGAGATTAATAAGTAGATATCTCCTGAACATCCAGACTATCTTTATCGCATGTTTATCCATACAAGTACCCAAGAGAGAGAAAGAAAAACACTTCTGCTATTGTCATTCATTTTAATTTCTCAACCTATATTATTCAAAATGGTAATAAAACTGTGTCAATTGTTTCTTTTTATAACCTTTTTTTTTAATTAAGCACTTTAGGTGTGTGGCTTTAGCTCACGATCTCTGGCCATTTTGATGAAAAAAGACCAAAGTTTCAAGTACTAACATGCTCCTCATTGTAACATAATTGCACTAGAGTGTTCTCCTAAAAAAGTGAAGTGCATATCACTGGTATAGTGATTGCTTATTGGTGGTGAATTGATCAGATAATCATTGCTTCAGGAAACCTGTCACGAGCGTGTGTAATTTTGGAAATAACATATGAGCACTTATTTTTAGCTCGACTATTCAAAGAATATGAGAGCTATTGTAGTCACCTTTGCATCGGCATTTGTGTTGCAGTTTTTGGTTAAAGTTTGCATGCAAGTTACTAACAAGCTTATATCTCAATAATCATTCATGGTATTGACTTGAAAGGTTATGAATATGTTCATGGGCATCAGACAACCAGGGTAGATAAATCTTAACTGAATTTAATACAAATTATGACCCTTTTCTAACTTTGATTTTTTTGTTCAAGTTTTGCATGCAGTGTTATTATGATTATGTATCAGCAACTAGGCATGGGATTGATTTTAGACTTCATAAACATTTTCAGGGTTATCAGACTATCAAGGTATATCATTTTTTGACTATTATTATTTTATGAAGCAAAATTAAGTGTGTTTTGGGTATTAAAAAATTCATTTGAGAGAATTTCCATTTGATACTTATTTTATTTGAATATTAATAATTGTTAGTGATTTGTATAATCTGCTCAAATTTGGTATCATATTTACTGAAATGATGTGCAGATTTTGAATATGTAGAAATTATTGAAATGTATACTTCCATTTTATAGTTAAGGAAGATAACTAAATTCCATATATGATTAAATTGCCATTTTTGTATTATACTTCATTAATCTCTTTGTCATCATCCGGTAAAATTTACACCTGGATTGATAAGCCATGTGCAGGCCATATAGGTGTCACCTTGATATAACAGACTGTGTGATGACATATTCCTTAATTAGATTATCCCATGCTTAGAATATAGCTATTTAGGAAATTGACTTTTACTGCCTTTGTCCTCACTTTGTATGTAGTTATGTGAATTTATTTGGTTGTGATAGGAAATACAGAGAGGATTAGAGATTGAGAGATTAAGTTAACATTCTAGAACCTACATTTAAGTCAGTTGTCTAAAGAATACCTAGGATATAGTTTTGGATTTCCAAATTGTGTGACTTTATTTGACTACTTTATTTTGAACTTTATATTGTTTATGAATTGTGCCATTTAATACTGAAAGTTATCTTTGAAGCAGTGAACTTTATCATCATCTTTCCCACATGCAAACTGGCAAAAAATCTCGCACATAATAGTTCAATACAAGGTATGTGAAGGTCAAGAATTGAAGCAAATTTCATTTGATTTACCAACAAGCATTTCGAATAGTGGAGCATGCTGTCCTCTGACTGCTCTTGTTTTATTTTTCTTTGTCTTGCATGATATTCAATTAACTTCACTTTTTGTTGTTGGGAAAACATATCAAAAAGTTATACAATATACGTATCTACGATCTCTGGTTGCGAGTGGTTCCAGCATCTGCCTAGGAGCGTGAGATCGTGGGTTCTATCCCAAGTGTGGTAGCACTATATCTGTCTTAAGTAGACATCGTCTCCAAATGACTGAAGTACTGTGTGTGTGACACTAAACCCAACAAACAAACATATACCTATCTGTCAGATAGTGTTTTTTAAGTCTCCTAAAAGTTTTATATACAGTGTATCTTGCTCTGTATATTTTGAGAATTAATGGTCAGCAGCTGTAGTACTTTTTACCAGTTTTAGTTTCACTTGCTTAACAGTTATTGTCAAACAATCACTTTGTACCTCTCAGTCATGGGTTTTGGCACTTGTGACTTTAAATCTGAGCAAGCCTTCCAGCAAGCTTGTTGTATGTTGGTGATGTTATCCATAAGTTCTCTTTGAATCTGAGGAAGTGGTTACATACTTTGCCTTGCACCAATGCATTCTTGGTTCAAACCCTGGCTGCTCATGTTTCAAAGTACCGTGGTGGCCTGTTCAGACCCCAGTGGTGTTCCTCCCACATCTTTAGCTGTCCATGCAATTGTTTGTTTATAATGTACCAGTACATTTAATTAAATGGAAATATATGAGTGTTAGGGTTTTACACAAGTGTTCATAAAGCTCCAGAGTCCTTGGTCCTATATGCTAGACAAAAACAAATATCATATAATTTTCTTAAGATATGTTGTATTTGATTTGTTCCTTAGTTTCCCACCAACAATTCATCAGTTCCTTGGGGAGGCTGATCTAGTATTGAGTCAGTGTGACGTCAAATTGTGTACCACTCCCAGTGTGTCACCTCTTGATTACACCAAGTCAATCAGTGCTGTATGCCGAGTGCCAAGTATAGGTGCCATACCAGAATCATTTTTAATACTGCAGCCTGAGATCAAACCCATGACCTCCCAGTTATGAGGCAAATGCTCAAATGACTAGGGTGATAGGAATCATCATTTCTATCTAATGTTGTCCCACTGACCTTTACGGAAGTGTCCTTCAGTTACTTTGACCTACAGCCATAAACAGGTAGAATCCCTCAGTAATCTTGACCTACAGTCATAAACAGGTAGCATCCTTCAGTAATCTTGACCTACAGTCATATACAGGTAGCATCCCTCCGTAATCTTGACCTACAGCCATATACAGGTAGCATCCCTCAGTAATAATCTTGACCTACAGTCATAAACAGGTAGCATCCCTCAGTAATCTTGACCTACTGTCATAAACAGGTAGCATCCCTCAGTAATAATCTTGACCTACAGTCATAAACAGGTAGCATCCCTCAGTAGTCTTGACCTACTGCCATATACAGGTAGCATCCCTTGGTAATAATCTTTACCAACAGTCATAAACAGGTAGCATCCCTCAGTAATCTTGACCTACAGCCTTAAACAGGTAGCATCCCTCAGTAATCTTGACCTACAGTCATAAACAGGTAGCATCCCTCAGTAATCTTGACCTACAGTCATATACAGGTAGCATCCCTCATTAATCTTGACCTACAGCCATAAACAGGTAGCATCCCTCAGTAATCTTGACCTACAGTCATATACAGGTAGCATCCCTCATTAATCTTGACCTACAGCCATAAACAGGTAGCATCCCTCAGTAATAATCTTGACCTACAGTCATAAACAGGTAGCATCCCTCAGTAATCTTGACCTACAGTCATATACAGGTAGCATCCCTCATTAATCTTGACCTACAGCCATATACAGGTAGCATCCCTCAGTAATAATCTTGACCTACAGTCATAAACAGGTAGCATCCCTCAGTAATCTTGACCTACAGCCATATACAGGTAGCATCCCTCAGAAATAATCTTGACCTACAGTCATAAACAGGTAGCATTCCTCAGTAATCTTGACCTACAGTCATATACAGGTAGCATCCCTCATTAATCTTGACCTACAGCCATATACAGGTAGCATCCCTCAGTAATAATCTTGACCTACAGTCATAAACAGGTAGCATCCCTCAGTAATCTTGACCTACAGCCATATACAGGTAGCATCCCTCAGTAATAATCTTGACCTACAGTCATAAACAGGTAGCATCCCTCAGTAATCTTGACCTACAGTCATATACAGGTAGCATCCCTCATTAATAATCTTGACCTACAGTCATAAACAGGTAGCATCCCTCAGTAATCTTGACCTACAGTCATATACAGGTAGCATCCCTCATTAATAATCTTGACCTACAGTCATATACAGGTAGCATCCCTCAGTAATAATCTTGACCTACAGTCATAAACAGGTAGCATCCCTTAATAATCTTGACCTACAGTCATAAACAGGTAGCATCCCTCAGTAATCTTGACCTACAGTCATATACAGGTAGCATCCCTCATTAATAATCTTGACCTACAGTCATAAACAGGTAGCATCCCTCATTAATAATCTTGACCTACAGTCATATACAGGTAGCATCCCTCATTAATAATCTTGACCTACAGCCATAAACAGGTAGCACCCCTAAGTCTCCTTTCACCCGTTTACATGTACATTGTAGTCGGATACAACCTTTCACAACTATTTCAAAAATTGGGTCACATGGCTAGATCATGTTCTCAGAGAGTGACTGCCACTTGTACGTGTTCCGATCAGTCTTTGCAGAGGTGTGACTAAATGTCAAGACGGCAAGCTGTGACAAAGATATTTGTCACCCATGTGACTTCGGTGCCTTATACAGAGTGACAGTATCGCTACTCACGCATTAATCTCCGTAACAGCCTCCTCCTATTGTGGTCGTCTGTTGCTATTTTAGGCTCCATAATAGGTTTATATCAACCATTGCTCAAGAGTTTGAACTTCAATTTGGGGGGACAAGAGGAAATTATTAATAACTCTGAATACTTCACTGTTTCCCCGGGCTTCCTAAATGTGTTCCAATTTTTATGAATGAAAGGAATTGTGTGGTTGTACTCAAACATGAATGGGGTGACCTACATTTTTTTTTTTGAAGGGGGGAGGGGAGTTTATCGTCTGATATGAACCAGTTTAACTCTGTTTCCCCATATCAGAAGTTCAATAATTGTAACACTACTGTACCTGGTTCCTGGCTGATTTTTCAGCAGTTTGGTTCCTGGCATTGCATATCTTATGTATTTTTTCTGTCAACACTGTCTGCAATCAGTATGTTTTACATTAAAATATTTTCATATTTTAAAGTATTTTTTAACATGTTTTCAGTATGTGGGATTGACTTGTTAAATCAGATAAGTTAAAAAATGTATAAAGGCATTCAATGAGGTAAATATCCCAGAAAGAGAAAAATTAAAAAGCTATTGATTTGTTAAAATGGAATCAATATTTCAGTGTGGGTGGTAAACAACTGTTAATGATATAGAAGAAAATAATGCAGTGGTGTAAAACTAGATATTGTATCAGTAATTAAAATGCATTTAGTGCTAACAAACTTGTATGATAAATTCAATTTCCAGACTAGATGTTTACAGCTAATAGCATGTTGTTCAGCTATTTGACGATATGTAAGACTCAGATTTTTAAATAATGAAATGTACATGCATACGATTCAAGTTTAATTCCAAATTGTTAAACTTGATGCAGTGTTAAGTGAATTTTAGGGAGTAAATTGCAGTGTAGAATTTTTTCTGAAATTTTGCATACAGCTTATTTAAATGATAAATAAGAAATATTTGAATTAAATCAGCAGGAGTTATCAAACACACCTCTTTTTACTAAAATAATAGGGGAAAAAAAGGGAAAAAAACTTTCTGTTATGAAGACATTATTTTCAGAACATATCACAATTTAAGTAATAATGTGTTGTGTAAGTTTAAGTAAAAAAGCCATCACTGTGCATGAAAATTATAAATGGAACATGAAATTTCAATTGGGCCAGGACTAAATGGAATGTAGCACATTACAAACCCCACTGAAATTATGAAATTACATGCATATAATATCTTTCTTATTTTCTGTGTGGGGATGGTCTTAGGATTCTCAGATGCACTAGTATATAGATTTTATGAACAGGTAAAATAACATATACCTATACCCATGAGTGTTTTCTTTATTTGGCTCATCTGAGCAAAGCTCAGGGTGAGCTTTTGTGATCCATTGAGTTTCTGTCATGCGTTGTCAACATTTTAGTGTTTACACTCTAGCATCTTCAATTCTCAAGCAGTCACCTTCAAACTTTATGACAATGTTTATTACCATAATATCTTGATCGAGTTTGATTATGGCTGAGATCAGCCATTTTGATCAGGAGTTTTGTTCCTTTTAATATAAAAAATGCCAGATTTCATTCTTTTTTTTTTACACACTAGCATCCTCATTTCTTAATCATCTTCAAACTTTTTGACCATATTTATAACCATAATATCTCAATGAAGTTAGATTATGGCTGATATTGGCCAATTAGGTCAGGAGTTATGGCCCTTTATTTATAAAAAAAAATGCCAGATTTCATCTTGTTTACACTCTAGCATCTTCATTTCTTAAGCAATCTTTTTTATACGCACATCTTAAGATGGGGCTATTATGTGAACACTCACGGCGGGCTTCGTGCGGGCGGGCGTGGAACATTTGTTGTCCGGGCTCTAACTTCAATACCGTTTGCCCAATCCTTTTCAATTTGGCCATAATATCTCGGATGAGTTCCAGCATTAATTGGCCCTTGACAAAATACTTTAAATTGTGATTGTCCAGGCTCAACTTCAATACCGTTAGTCTAATCCTTTTCAAACTTTTCACACATGTGCATGGCCATAATATCGCGGATGAGTTCAACATCCAGCATTATCGCATGAAAGACTTAAAAGTTATGGCCCTTGACGTACACAAAATACTTGAAATTGTGATTGTTCGGGCTCTTAACTTCAATACAGTTTGCCCATTTCTTTTCAAAGTTTTCACACATGTGCATGGCCATAATATCGCGGATGAGTTCAATATCCAGCATTATCGCGTGAATGACTTAGAAGTTATGGCCCTTGATGTACACAAAATACTTGAAATTGTGATTGTCTGGGCTCTAACTTCAATACCGTTAGACCAATCCTTTTCAAACTTTCCACACATGTGCATGGCCATAAAATCACGGATGAGTTCGATATTCAGCATTATGGCGTGAATGACTTAAAAGTTATGGCCCTTGAACACTTGAATAAGTCAATAGAGACATTTTCCTTCAAATTAATGGAAATGTTTCAACATGATTGTTTTAATAAGTAACATTCATTAACTAATGGGATTTAGGAGACAATAGCTTGTTTCTCTGAGCTATTTCTGAGAGTCCCCATACTGTGATGGGCGTATTTTGTGGCAGTCCTGACCCTTGTTAAACTTTACATCAATGTTTATGATGATAATCTCTCAGGTAAATATAAAAAATGTCAACAATTTTAATGTTTACACTCTAGAAGCCACAATTTTTATCCAATCTTCCCCTAACCAGTATGTCTTGATAATGTCTCAGTCAAGTTTGATCAGGGGTGTGGCAGGTGTCAAAAAATAGGTCACTAGGTCAAATCTTGGTAAAATCTTGTTTACACCACAGGGGGTCATATTTTTAGCCAAATCTTTGTCAAACTTGTTAAAAATGTTTGTGTTGATGATATCTTGGTCAAATTTGATTATTTGTAAGGCATGGTCAAAAAATAGGTCACTAGATCAAATCTTAGTATAATCCTGGCCACATTATTAGGCAAATCTTTCTCAAACTAGGTCAGAATGTTTGTCTTAATGATATCTTGGTCAAGTTAGATCATGGGTAAGGCATGGTCAGTAATCAGGTGAGTGATTAAGGGCCATCATGGCCCTCTTTTTATGCCCTGCTAACTCTGTTGGGGGGCATATAGATTTTCAGTCTGTATGTCTGTCTGTCCGTCACATCTCAGGTTTCCCTTTGCCTTTAAGGTTTTTTTCTATGAAGATGATTTCACATCTTGATGAAACTAGGTACACTTGTACATCATTATATGATCTATCTAATATTTATGCAGATTTATTGCTGTGACCATTATTACATGGTTGGGTGAACATGCTGAAATTGATTGTTCTTCCTCAGGTTTACCTTTGCCTTTAAGTTTTTTTTCTATAAAGATGATTTCACATCTTGATGAAACTAGGTACACATGTACATCATTATATGATCTATTTAATATTTATGAAAATTTATTTCATGTTAGGATGAACATGGACATTTCTGCATTCGTTTTTAAACTTTTTATGAAGATGACTTTACATCATCCTGAAACATGACATACATGTACATCATGAAATGGATTATTTTCTGGTAGTATTTATTTTATTTTATGGCTGTGACTTGGTAAAATTGGTTATTCTGCCACCAGAGGTTTACCTCTGTGATTAAGCTACTTTCTGTAAAAGTAACTTCTCATCATCATCAAACTTTGTACAAATGTACATCGTTATATAAACTTAAAAAATAAAAGCAAATATTTGGTTCTTACCATATCCTGGTTTTAAACTAAAACTTCTTCTTGATTGAAAACTTAATAGCCAAAATTGATTCAGCCTAATTTGAACAATTTAACATATAGGAGTGCATTTTGCATTGATTTAGTCTTAAAATAATGGCAAGAGATAGATGTACAGTATGATGTCCAGTGGATACCCACTGAAACTTTACACCTGGCTCAAATATTTTCTATACTTTAGAATCATCAATTTTCAGGGGGACGGGACTTATTTTCACAAATATTAATTATATGTAATATGTGTATCAAGGAATTTTACTTTAAATTTACTTTATAACAGATTCCATGAAATTCCAGAAAAAAAATGCATTGTTCTCAAAATTGTGACTTTAGACATGTTTTTTTAGGATTTTATGCCCCGCCAACTCCCTTGGGGGGCATATAGAGCGTCCGTCCGTAACACCTCAGGTTTACCTTTGCGTTTCAGCTTTTTTTCTAAGAAGATTACTTCACATCTTTATAAAACTTAGTACACATGTACATGATGTGATCTTTAAAAATTTATGCAAATTAATGGCTGTGACCTATAATGTCGATGAACACTGAAAAATTGGTTGTTCTGGCTCAGGTTTACCTTTGCATTTAAGCTTTTTTTCTATGAAGATGACATCACAACTTTATGAAACTAGGTATACATCAGATTTCTTTAATATTTATGCAAATTTACAGCTGTGACCATTATTTTTCAGTTGGATGAACATTAAAAAATTTGTTCTGGCTCAAGTTTACCTTTGTGTTAAACTTTTTTTTCTTTGAAGATGAATTCACATGTTAATGGAACTAGGTATACATGTACATCATGATATGATCTTTTTAATATTTATGCAAAGTTATAGCTGTGACCATTATTTCATGAATGGATGAATTTTAAAAAAATGGTTGTTCTGGTTCAGGTTTACCTTTGCATCTAAGCTTTTTTTTCTATGGAGATGATTTACATCTTTGTTTCTAGGTACACATTTTCATTATGATATAACCTTTTTTATATATATGCAAATTTGTGGCTGTGACCTATATTTCATGGTTGGATGAACATTGAGAAATTGGTTGTTCTGCCTCAAGTTTACCTTTGCATTAAAACCTTTTTTTTATGAAGATGACTTCACATTTTGATAAAACTAGGTACACATGTACATCATAATATGATCTATTTAATATTTGTGCAGATTTATTGCTGTGACCTATATTTCATGGTTGGATGAACATGGTAAAATGATTCTTCTGCCTTAGGTTTACCTTTCCGTATCAGCTTTTTTTCTATGAAAATGATTTCACATTTTGATGAAACTATATTCACATTTTATACATCATGATAAAAACTTTTTAATATTTATGCAAATTTGTAGCTGTGACCCATATTTCACAGTTGGATGAATTTGGTATATTTGGTTGTCTTGCATTTATGTTTAAACTTTTTCTTTTCCATGAAGATGACTTAACATCTTCATGAAACTAGGTACACATGTATATCATGATATGGATTATTTACAAGTAGTATTTACTTAATTTTATGGCTATGACTTGGTAAAATTGGTTATTCTACCCCAGGTTTACCTCTGTGTTTAAGCTTCTTTTTCTCTAAAGGTACTTCACATTGTCACGAAACTTTGTACAAATGTACATCATTATATAATCTTTTAAAAATTCAAGCAAATATTTAGTTTGCCTTATTGGCGTGGTTTTAGTGTCTCACAGACACATTTCCTTGTTTTTATTTTTCTTCAAGGTCTTAGACTCTTTTTATCAATATTAAGATAAGAAAGAAATAAGTTCATATGTTGAAACGGTAGACAGTAATATTAACCGTCTGCTGTGCCTTGTAGTTATAAATTTTGTCAGCATATCTGTATCCAGTTGGTTTGTATCCAAAATTTCTTAATTTATATTAATAAAGTGTTTGAGAGTTTTATGTCTCTGAAATATTCTGTATTTTAAACCACGCCTGTAATACTGAGATGAGCCATGATTCAGTTATGAATAAGCTAACCATTCTGCAATAGCAAGTCATCATTTAATGGCCACCTAACCCTTTTTCCATCTATCATGAATAACACATGTCACAGATAAGCATATGGGTGGGGTATGTAGAGAATTGTAGAATGCCTAAACAAACATGTCCCTCAAACCTTGCAAATTTAAAGCATTTGATTTATTCAAGCAGGTTTCAAATTCATAGAATTATGACCTTGTGTGCAATAAATTAGTGTTTGGCACAAACATAGCCATGTTGTGATATTATCCAGTCTTGAAATCCAGAAAATGTAAGCTATGCATATGATGCATCTTCATTAACCAGGTTTTCAACGAAAATCCTGGTTATTAGAATATGGTATGTCGGTGGGTGGATGGATGGGCGGGCAGGCAGTCATCAAACAGGTTGTTTCCATTGGATATCTCCGGTTAGAATAGATAAACAGTATGCATACTTCTTAGGTAGATACCTTATGTGAAGAGGAAAATTTGGATTGATTTTAAGGATGGTAGGTTTAAGGTCAAGGTCACTGTTACTAAAATTTAGATTTTTTGTTTCTGTCAAATAACTTCCTATGGAGCGAGGTATGATGATCAGGTTTAGTAAATAGATAACTTATGGAATGAGATTGATTGGGAGTTATTTTCAGGTCAATAGGGTCACGGTCACTTTTATTAAAAATAGTTTTGCTTTGCCTGGGATGACGCTTAAAAACCTGGTTTTGTGTCATTTGATAAGCTTCTTGTTTTGATTTGATACTTGGTACAAATAAAGGTGTTGTGGCATGACATGACTGCAGATCCAAAATTCCTTTGGTTGCAAGAACCTTCAAAGTATTGGTCCAGTCAAGGTAATTTAAGAAGAATTACTATGCTATGTAAGAACTTGTTTCTCAAGAAGCGTTCAAAGAAATCAGTTTAAACAAACTTTATAGAAACAGTTTTGCAACAGTATGGATTATGTTTATGGATTATGTTATTTGGAATCTGGCCAAGTTTGTTTAAAGGCTATATATATGTAATACACTGATATCTTCCTCTTGTTTGTCATAGTCAAATAGTTTTTATACATCTGACAAATGACGAGATGCAAATCACCTGTGGCAGTTTGGTAGGTGGGCGCTGTTGATGCAGGTTCATTGCTCTCTAACACTAAAGAACATCAACCAATCTTTACTGAACTTGGTAACATTGTGTATGAGCACAATATCTTGGCCCTGACCCTCCAGAGTTACGATTCTTGAATTAGTGAAAAATTTAAAAATAAACTGTGTCCATATTCTAACTGACAAATTTGAAGTGATCTTTACCAAACTTGGTCACAATGTGTATTAGCACAATATCTTGACCAAGATATATAATCAACCAAAACATTCCAGAAACTTAGGAGTTTAAATTGATCAAATTGCATGGGTGTATTTTGCCATTATCAGAGCTCTTGTTGAAACATACTTTTCACATTTTATAGTAACAAATCTTTATTGATAGGTCTGCACCATCATCTAGTATGTAAATATGTCCTCAAAAATCTTTGAGTGTAAAATGAGTGTAAAATCATTGATTTTGATTGACAATAAATTTCGTTAATTACGCACTTAAGAGAATTTTATGGTTACCTTTATTTGTGGATTCATGTTCTGGGAAACATGATGACTATAAAAAGAATTTTCATTTTGGATTAATATTCGTGGATTAAACTCTCCATGATATCACTGAAAATTAGTGTCCAATGAAAATGAATGATTTCACAGTAAGCATGATGAAATCTCATAAATATTACGGCACTATCCAAGTTTTTATTTAGCTATCATACTTAAATCGTAATTAGAATACAGTATTTTGGTGGATGGGGTTATTCAAGCGGACTGTTGATTACTTAAGCTTTTTACTTAATTGTTCCTTTCGTCAAATGGTTAAACCAATGGTCAGTCAGGGCTTCCTCTGGCTAAGTTTTGTCCAAGCCAATGGATGAGCCAAATTTGAAAAATTGGAGCCCTTTTTAGCTCACCTGAGCACGTGTGCTCAGGATGAGCTTTTAGGATCGATGAATGTCCGTCGTCCGTCCGTCCGTCGTCCGTCGTCCACAATTTGTTCGTTTGCACTCTAGCATCTTCATTTTATGAGCAATTATCTTCAAACTTTAAAACAATGTTTATAACCATAAAATCTCGGCCAAGTTCGATTATGGCTGATATCGGAACATTAGGTCAGGAGTTATGCCCCTTTTAAAATTCAAAAAAGCCAGATTTCACATTGTTTGCACTCTAGCACCTTCATTTCATGAGCAATTATCTTCAAACTTTATATCAATGTTTATAACCATAAAATCACGGCCAAGTTCGATTATGGCTGATATCGTACCATTAGGTCAGGAGTTATGCCCCTTTTAATATTCAAAAAATGCCATATTTCAAGTTGTTTACACTCTAGCATCTTCATCTTTTGAGCAATCCTCTTCAAACTTTATGGCAATGCTTATGACTATAAGGTCTCGATTGAGTTCGATTATGGCTGAGATTCATCAATTAGGTCAGGAGTAATGCCCCTTTTAATATTCAAAAAATGCCATATTTCAAGTTGTTTACACTCTAGCATCTTCATCTTTTGAGCAATCCTCTTCAAACTTTATGGCAATGCTTATGACATAAGTCTCGATTGAGTTAATTATGCTGAGATCATTGATTAGGTCAGGAGTTAAGCCCCTTTTAATATAAAAAAATGCCAGATTTCACGTTGTTTACACTCTAGCATCTTCATCTTTTGAGCAATCATCTTCAAACTTTATTACAATGTTTATGACCATAAGGTCTTGATTGAGTTCGATTAATGCTGAGATCCGTCAATTAGTTCAGAAGTTATGCCCCTTTTAATATTAAAAAAATGCCAGAAATCACTTGTTTACACTCTAGCATCTTCATCTTTTGAGCAATCATCTTCAAACTTTATACAATGCTTATGACCATAGGTCTGATTGAGTTCGATTATGGCTGAGATCCGTCAATTAGGTCAGGAGTTATGCCCCTTTTAATATAAAAAAAGCCATATTTCACTTTGTTTATTCTCTACCAACTTCATTTTTTTAACAATCACTTTTAAACTTTAAGACAATGTTTATGCCCATAATCTCACAATCGGGTTCAATTATAACTGATATTGACTTGTAAATTTAGGAGTTATGCCCATTTCACCAAAAAAAAATGCCAGATTTCACTTTTACACTCAAGCATCTTTATTTCTTAAGCAATCATCTTTCTCAGGTGAGCGACCATTAGGGCCATCTTGGCCCTCTTGTTTTCTTTTCATAAGCCACTTTATGAGCCAATATGATATAACCAAAACATAAATGCTTTAAACACAAGTTAAGGACACAGGTATATGTAACATTTGATAAAAATGTTTCTATGCTGATTATAAATAACTATAACTGGTATTTTTTGAAATTGTGTATTTCATAATTATTGTTAATTGATCACATAATCATAAGTTTGAATTCATTCTCTTTTTTTTCCTACTATTTGAGTATTTAAATTGTTTATTCTAGATAATTATATAAATCTTTTTGTTGTAAATTATATTAAAGTTATATCTTAACACTGTTTATGCTTACATACATGTTGCTGCATGCCTAGTCACGTTTTCTTTCTTGGAAAATCATGGCGGAAATGAAATAGGTAATATCTAAGCCTTAATGAAGATGTTACAGAACATTGCCCTTGTCTTTGCATCTGATTATATCTCAGCCATGAGTAACCAATTTTCCATGTTTCCTTAAAAATGGAGTTAACATTGTGACTTTGATGTAGGGGTTGGCATATTGACAGAACCTATTTTCAATTACTCTTGCATGAATGAGATCGGGAAAGATGGTTGATCAAGTATTGTATCATAGGATATATACTGTAATGTTGTCGGTAATTTAGTTTGCTTGTGCTCTTAATTTTGTCTTTTGACATACCGCATACTTCAGTTTGCAGAATAAGGATTCTATGACATCAAATTAAAGGTAAACTCAAATTGATCTTTGATCAGCCAATCAAATGGTCAGCTTCAAAATGCTTGGGTGTAACTTTATGAATATTTGCAAGTAACGGCAGCAAAAGGAAATTTTTAATTTTGCAGATATTACAAGTGTTCAAATTGTTTTAAACTCCCATTCTGATTGGACAATTTTGATCTCATTTTCTTATTAGGATTGATGATGTAAAGGTTAACTTGAGATGACCTTTCACAGGATGTTGTCAGATCTTGGTAGTTTATACGGTTGATCTTGTACCTGCATTAGTGGCCACCAGTATTAAGTGGTCAATTTTAATATTACCAAACTATAAAATTTTGTCATAAATTTAACCTTCATTTAATGGCCATCTCTGTTAAACAGTTACTTTCTCTTTACTGACTGCTTAACCCTTTCCCTCATATATACTCCTTTTGACGCCTCAATAGGTATCACATAAAGCCTGATCTGCAGAAAACCACAGTTAAACCTTACCAAATTTAATTACAAAATCCTCATTTCCAGACCACTAAGGAGCAACGAACAGCATAAAACCTGATCAGCCTGCGAGTTACTCGCAGGCTGATCTGGTTTTATGCTGTTCGCATAGGTCTTTTCATGGTTTCCTCTATGAGGGAAAGGGTTAAGGCAGGTAGTATACTGTAGTTATAGAGTGAAAACGAAGAAAGTAAAATAAAAAACACGATTCTTACAAAAAAATATGAAGATGGTGATTTAAACATGATTGATATTTACAGTTATAAACGCAGTCTCAAACTAAAATGGCTGACAATAATAGTAAATGTTATATATTGTTAAAATCCTTGTTTGATATAGATAAACTGTTTAACATGGGGAAGTTATACTGTGTAATTATGAAAAAAAGAATTTCAAATAAATTCTGGATAGATGTAATCACATCATATATGTACTATATGGACAAAGTTTGTATTGATGATATTAATCAATTTTTACATATGCCACTATTTTATAATGATTGCTTATTTAATAGTAAGAATCATATCTTTTTACCCAAACTTTATAATCGAGGTATTAGATTCATTAAGGATTTAACAGATGTTAGTGGAAATTCTTTTGATATAGAATACTTAAACAAAATTACTGAAACAAAAATAAATTATATGCACTTATATAGTTTAAAATGTGCAATATTAAGTTATGCTAAGAAAAAGAAAATACTGCTTAATAATTTTTCTGTTATTTCATTTCAGAATCCTAGAAACAATGTTTACATAAATCCTATTATTACTTGTACTAATATGAAAAAGTATGTTTACAATATACTGTCAAAAAACACTGAAATACCTACCAGTAAAAGTAAATGGATTGAAAAATTAAGCCAATCAAATATAAACTGGGAAGCTATTTACACTTACACTTTTAAATGTACTAATGATACTTATATTCAGTGGTTGCAAGCAAGAATATTACATAGAATACTAGGTACTAATTCTCTTCTCTATAAAATGAAAATAAAAGAAAATAATTTATGTACTTTTTGTAAAAATAAAGAAGAAACAATGATCCATCTTTTTTGGGAATGTGCAAAAACTAAACCAATAATAGAATATTTGATTGATAAAATAAAAGAATATGAACCATCAATAAACATTGACAAATCATTTGTGATATTAGGATCTGGAGAAACAGACAACAAATATGATTTGTTGTGGTAGGTTGGTGGTTCTACCCGGGTACCTCTGTGTACTCGGGGTCTTCCTCCACCTGTAATTAGGTGGACGTCGCTATATGATTGAAATACTATCGCAGCGACGGTAAACTCCAATACAACAACAACAAATATGATTTAGTGTTTTTACAAATGAAAAAAAAAATTT
Organism: Solen grandis; assembly: GCA_021229015.1. Lineage (NCBI taxonomy): Eukaryota > Metazoa > Mollusca > Bivalvia > Adapedonta > Solenidae > Solen > Solen grandis. The sequence goes on from CM037778.1 coordinate 54,523,696, forward strand.
ACTTAAGCAAGATGAAAAATGTAATACCAACCATATATGGTCTTAAACAAAGCTTCAAACTAGCAATCAACATTTTCAAAAATACTAAATATCCCGAAGCAGAAAATACAAGATGGAAAATTGTAAGCTCAGTTTTAAAAAAATATACATACTTAAAAAAAAGAAAAAAAAGAATGAAACATTCAAAAGGTTGTATAGGTAGAAACTATAAAGTATTGCTATTAATAAAAAACAGTTATGTCTATGATATATCTTTGAAGGGAGACATGTATTTTTACTCTTTTATTTTCAACATGAATAATTTGCAGTGAATAAAATATGCATAGTTATTAAAAATTATTATTATAATATATTGTTAGAAAAAGGTTAGTTACTGCTTAGAAAGTGATGTTATGTTATTACTTATGTATGTATAATCAAGGTTGTCGTCACTACTAAAGATAAATTTAATTAACTATTCATGTTATTTCCTTTTTTTTTCTATATTTGTTTATATTCTGTTTATATATTCTATATATAACAAAACTGGAGTAAATTAACAACTATATGCATAAATATTTATTGTAAGGTAGTCAGTGGGATGGATCCCCGACCCACTGCTACCTATGTGACGGGGACAATAAAATGTTTAACTCCAAAAAAAAAAAAAAAAAAAAACAAAAAAAACTGATTTTATTGAGATTGCATATTAATCGGTAGAATTATACCTGTACCACATGTCTATGGCATGATGTCTTTGTGACACAGCATCTGCTTCATGCACCTTGTCTCCAAATGACTGAAAAACTGTTGGTTTGATGTAAAACCAAGGAAAAGTAGTTCAGAAAATTATGACAAACTCATTTGGATTCAAACTCATGGCCTTGGGGTACCCATGCTCTTGTGTTACCCTAGTAGTAAGTTGTCCTCATGACTTAGGGGTAGTTTACGTTGACACAGGATTCACAATAAGTGAAAAAAATAATTTCTCAACCCACATACATTTTTGTGTCTCATTGAAATAAGTTCTACAAGAGATGGGTTTATTTGGAGTGCAGAATTGATTTTGAAGTATGATGAAAGTCATTTTTAGTGACCATGTGATGAGATACATATCAGGTAGATACTATTTCCAAATACTACATAAGTGAAAAGTAAATAAAGATGAAAAAGTGTCAAGTTTTATGCAATGAAAAGCTATAAATTGAAGGAGGTCTAGTATATATTAAAACGTATATATATATAAATATATATTTAGTACTTATGAATGATTAATTTATGATTGTTTAGAGTGTTGGCTTCTCAACAGCTTCACATACCAAACATAATTTGTGATGAATTTAAAGGTGAGAAAATAAGTCCAACCATAATGTTATTGTAAGAGTGGCTGAGGAAGATTGAAGGTAGACCAAATGTTTTATTTCCTGAAATACTTGGCATATTGAAGATGCATACAAGTCATGGTAACAAATTTATGTTCTCAGCAAAATGGGGGTGAATTTGCATTGTGTGATATTAGCATCTATGAAACAACAAAATGGTCTTGAAAACAACTTTGCAACCATAAATGCTTTTAGACATAGCATTTCCATCTCTATTTGTGAGAGTAGAGAAGGGGGAGTGCATCACTCAAGTAAAGGCCAAGGTCCTGTTGATTTAGTTTAATAAATGTTTGTGCAATATCCGTTGCCTAAATTGCAACTGTATTATAATCCTGACCAGTGCTAAAATAGCTAATATAGCATATACAAATAAGATTATTTTTTTCTTTGCCCAAGATTACTGCCATATGACCAACAAGGGCTTGGGGAAAACATAATAACGGTGTTTTTATTATGTCTCCTTTCCCAAAATGGGAGACATATCGGTTTTGCAAATGCTTTCAATATGTTTATATTAGTCCATCCATTTTTTTCTCTATAAAACATTTTTCTTTTTCATCTTCCTCATGATAGCCCAGACTTATACTTATCTGTAGTAAGAAAGGGCTTGAGATAGAGTTTTTTTACGAATATGATTATCTGTCAGTATTTTCTGTTTTTCTTTCCAGGTATATGCACTAGATTTCACATCACCGGACATTCCAACAATTCAGGGAAGAGGTGCTGATCTTGAATGGAAACTTGGGGGAAAAAACACATCATAGCTGATCTTGAATGAAAACTTGGGGGGAAAAAACACATCATATCATGTATGCAAGGTGTCTTAAACCTTTTACCACTTGAAATATATTGTGAACGGTATAAAACCAGATCAGCCTGCTGGTGAGTCATAAGCAGATCATGTTTATACTTTTCGCTACTAATGCAATGTCAAACTGTTCTGTTCTAGTCAATATGTTTCATGAAACATCTGTAATTAAAACTTTCCTTAACTCAGAAATATAAAAATTTGCATCAGTACACTTCCAAAAATACAGAAATTATAGGCCGTAGTCTGTGATGATGTGTTGAAGGTACCATACATACACAATGTCAATTTGCTTTATTACTGATTAACCCTTTACCTCTTGATGCCTTGGCAAACAGTGCTGTCTGATAAGGGTCTCTTCTGTTTACTCATACAATATGTTAGATCATATTCTACACAGTCTGCATGGTATAGAATATTCTATTGTTTCATTTATAGTTATAGAATCAAGTCATAGTATTGAGGTAAAGGATTCATGTAGCTACAGATGTGAAGGGTTGTATGTTGAGACTATCCCAAACTGAGAAAGTTTTGTGAGACAGTGGTCTGACAAAGAGATGCTTTGAGCTTTATCTGATTTTTCACTAGCTTGTCATGGTGAAATAAAATGGTGTAGATTAGTGTTAAAGGTGTAATAAAATGGTGTAGTTGGGTGGTTAAGGGCAATAAAATAGTGGAGTGGTTAAGGTGCAATGAAATGATTTATTTGAGTGGTTAAAGTGTAATGAAATAGTGTAGTTGAGTGGTTAAGGTGCAATGAAATGATTTATTTGAGTGGTTAAGGTGTAATGAAATAGTGTAGTTGAGTGGTTAAGGTGCAATGAAATGGTTAAATTGAGTGGTTAAGGTGCAATGAAATGGTTTAATTGAGTGGTTAAAGTGTAATAAACTAGTGTAGTTTAGTGGTTAAGGTGCAATGAAATGGTTTAATTGAGTGGTTAAAGTGTAATAAAATAGTGTAGTTGAGTGGTTAAGGTGCAATGAAATGGTTTAAATGAGTGGTTAAAGTGTAATGAAATAGTGTAGTTGAGTGGTTAAGGTGCAATGAAATGGTTTAAATGAGTGGTTAAGATGCAATGAAATAGTGTAGTTGTGGTGAAGGATCTTTCATAGTTATTGTATTCTACTATTTTGATTTTATATAAGTGATTTTTTAAGGAAGTAAATAATTAATTTAGTGTTGAGAATTGAATCTTAAATAACACTGAGTTATGAACTGCTATAAATTTGAATAAATGCTTACTGTGATATTGCATTAAAAATGTGTTTATTCCCTTAAAATATCAAGGAAAATGCAGGAAATTCATGTTCATATCTTATAGTTGAATTTTGAAATTGTAAAATTGTTATTTTTTTATGAAATTGAATGTATAAATTATAGAAGTTAATTTTGTGGGTATCCATGTTATATGAAATGTACAATCTACGATATAAAATATTTTCAGTGGTAAATCGATGAAAAGTAAGTTCCACACGAAATCAAATGATTTCTTTTTCAGAATCAGTAAAACTATGCAGGAAGCTATCTGTAGTTATTGCACTTTAATATGCTTGATGATGTGTCTTAGTGTCAGATATGTCATCAATCCAATTACACCATGGAACCCATATTTTACTGGTTTCATCCTATGTGAAGAGCTCAAGTTACATGTACGTCAGTTTAGGTATAAGACTATAAATTATAATGGTATTTAGTAAAAAACACTGAATAGGACTGCTTTATTAATTTTATTTTCAAGTTCATGCTTTTTGAGGGCATTTTTTCCCCCCCTTTAAAGCAGTATTTAATAGGTTCTTAAATTACGTCTTTTATGTCATATAGACTCAATTGATCAAACAGCTTCTGTAAGGGTCTCCTCTGTTCATAGTCATGCAGCTCAGATTCTACACAGTCTGCATGGCAGAGAAAAGTCTTTTGTTTCATATACCATTTCAAAGTTCTTTAAATTAATATTCATCAAGTCGTAAAATTGCACATGAATATTCATGAGGTAAAGTGTTTACTATAAGAAAAACATAATTATACAGAAACTGATATGACACCCTATACAGTAGTTTATACAGTTTTACCTTTTGTGACACAATGACTTTTGTAACCAGAATAAACTATAATTAGCCAGTAAGTACAATGCAAGTTGATTAGGTTTTATACTGTTCACCATTTAGTATCATGGAGAACTGATGGTAGACCTGCAGTGATTTCTTTTTTGGGAGAGATGGGTAGATGTCTGAGGAGAGGGGGATATTTAACCAGGTTTTCCGAAGGAAAACTCTGGTTATTAGATTGGGGTATGTCGGCGGGCGGATGGGCGGGTGGGTGATCAGGCGGGCGTAAACATTTTCTTCTGTGCACAACTCCTCCTACATTTTTTAAGGGATTTGGCCCATACTTTTACAGAAGCATTATTACATAGTGGCCTGGCGCATATTGTCAGGGTTTTGTGGTTCGACTATTTTTGATGCAGTTATGGCCCTTTGTTATTTTTTCACATATGTAATATATAGGGAAATATTCTTCTGTGTGCAACTCCTCCTACATTTTTCAACTGATTTGGCCCAAACTTTTACAGAAGCATTATTACATAGTGACCTGGTGCAATTGTCAGGGTTTTGTGATTCGACTATTTTTGATACAGTAATGGCCCTTTGCCCCTTAACGGATGTAATATTTATAAAGGGAAATATTCTTTCGTGCACAACTTCTACATTTCTTAATAAATTTTGTCCATACTTTTACCTTCACTAAGTCACCCTTGAGAATATTACCTGTGTTTTGCAGTTTGACCATTTTTGATGGAGTTATGCCCCTTTGATAAAATTCCTTGTCCGGAGCATAACTCCTACATTATAAGAGGTATTGACTTAAAACTTTATAGGTGAATATATCTCATTGAGGTGGAATGCAGTGCATAAGAACCTCACTCTGTGGTTCATAATTTTGGAGTTACATGTTTGCCCCATTGTAAAAATTCCTGATATGGAGCATAACTCCTTAATTTTAAAATATATAGTAATGATTGGTTTTGCGGTTTGACCATTTTTGATGGAGCTATGGCCCTTAGTTATTTTTTCAATAACACATGTGTAAGTTATTGAGAAATATTCTTCTGTGTGCAACTCCCCCTACATTTCTCAATAATTTTTGTCCAAACATTTGCAGGGTCATCATCATTTAGTGCTCTGGCACATATTGTCAGTATTTCGTGATTTGACAATTTTTGGAGGAATAATTGATCTCAAGAAAACCTGGTTTTGTGACAATTCCTGTCACTTGTTATTGTTGTAAATCATCAAATAAGGGATAAATACATCAAATATTCAATAAAACACCAAAGCAAATTTTCATGTTTTACGGTCATATTATTAATCTTTTCTTGTTACACATTAGTTGTATGTCCATAAAGCTGTATGCCCCTGGGTCTTCATTTTTTAAACACTGATTATGCTTACCACCTTCCATTGTCTTGGTTTTTTAGACCAAAATGGGGGGTAGGGGGACAACAATGAGTCTGAATATGGGCTGAGAAACAAGGGAAAAAACACTGCACAGTGAAATCTGTTTTGAATTAAAAAAAAGTTTTCAGTTTTTATCTTGCTTCTCTGTGGTGTGAAATAGCAGGTCTGAATAGTTGAGGGGTAACTTGCAGGTTAGTCATGTTGTAGTTGTTGTCTACTCTTCAGTTCTTCAGAGACTTGCAAGGGACACCGTAAAATTAGATGTCCGTTCAGTATCAGGAGTGCTCACCAAGCACTCTCTCCCATCTCAAACATCTGTATTACTCAGATGCTTGTTCCATTCATGAAGAAGAATGGACATGAACAAACAAGCACCTGATTGTCTGTGAACGCTTGACAAGCACTCTGTTACTGAACACACCTCTGTCTAGTTTTCTAGTTGTTTTCAGTTTGATCTGGGTTTTTTCCTGTTGTAAACATTGATGTAAATGGTATAATTGAGTGGTAATGGGTTGAGTAGGTATAAATTGTATATGTTTTATTTGATTCTTGAGATTGTGAATCATATTTGTACATAAGATTTTTGGATTCATGTCTCAGGTTGTATATTTGGATAAGGAAGGGTTTTATGTATTTATTAAACAGAATTCATTGTTTTACTTTGTGCTTTACATACACGTACAATGTAGTTTCTAAATCTGTGTTGCTACGCAGAAAAAGAGATGATGAAATACATGTAACTGTTTGATAGTATAATTTAACTCATTTTGACGCACTCAATAGGTACCACATAAAGCCTGATCTACAGAAAACCAAAGTTAAACCTTACCAAATTTAATTATAAAGTCCTCATTTCCAGACCACTGAGGAGCAGCGAATGGCATAAAACCTGATCAGCCTGCGAGTTACTCGCAGGCTGATCTGGTTTTATGTTGTTCACATAGGTCTTTTCATGGTGTCCTCTATGAGGGAAAGGGTTATGGTAGTAGTTTAGGAAAGCATTAAAGGCTGACCACAAAATTGTCCTGTCTCCTTCTATTCTTATATGCACTAAAGATATTTTTGCAGTCAGCCCTCTGTATGAACATATGATGTAAAATTAAACTTTTTGCACAACAAACATATGAGTCCAAAATCTCAACTTTGTTTTCCATTATACTTATGAGATAATTTATGAAAATCTGCAGATTTAGTTGAGATTTTTTTTTCTGGAGTGAAACTTTCTCAGGTGCAAAGTACTGGTTCAGTCCTGGAACCACCTTGGGATTAAATTAAGAAGCTGTGGTCTGTTTAAAATATGTAAGCTTGATTTTGTAGGATTCATTTCATGTTCGTGTGATCTGCTCGCCTACCTCAAAGCTTAACCAAGACCATAGTCATATAATGTCAGTACCAGGGTTCTTCTGTCCATGAAAATTGAAATGTCCCAAAGTTATAATAAAATGTTATATATATTTATATTTACAGTTTAAAAATAGAGAAAAAAAAATTTGACCATTTTTTGTGTGTATGTGAAAGGAAATATAATGGCTATAAGGTGTAGACAATCATGTATGAAGTCTATAATTTACACAAATGCATGTTTAGGTATCCAAATAAAGGTAATTAATGAACTATATGAGTGTAATTAATTGGGTTTAGTGTGCAATTTGACAAGCGTTGATGTCTTGAAACAAAGTTAATAATGTCATTTGATTTAAGATTTTGGCTAATTTTCAACTAAAATCCTCTTCAGTCAGTCTGTATATTCTCTCAAAACTTCTCTTAAGTTTAACATGTAATGATCTGACATGAATGAAATGTTAGATTATCAGTGAAATAGAAACCTGGTTTTAATTCTAAGAAATTGTGGCCAGTGGACTTATTGAAAATAAAATAAACAGGGTTTCTTTACTACCATTTTTTGATAATGAG
>CM037778.1:54531334-54581334 GCA_021229015.1 Solen grandis
ACTGGTTTAAGCCATCATGAAAAAGTGTTTTTGTGTTGTACAATATGTTTGAGAAATGTTTTATTGATTTTTGATGAATGGTCTATTAAGTATATAAAGTACAAACATACTTTTTTTTTTATATGAAATGAGTAAAATATTAGCTCCAAATTATGGCATATCTAATAATTAATCATTATGAATGAATATAAATTAAGGTAATAATTTTATCTATAAATTATAATCATTGCCCTTCAAATGGTAAACAAGACTTCAGTGCAGATGCAAGCATCTATTGACTTTGAGTTATTGACTCTTTTCCTTTTTAAAGGCTTGCGTTTACTATAAAATTCCCATGATCACAATTTAATGAAGGATTACCTAGAATTTTTGTTCCGCCATATTGTTTTCTAAATACAAGCACACTAAGTGTCTTTTCAGAGAGAGACATAGGGTCTTAGCGATATTGGTAAAACATGACACTAGATTACCTGAAGCCCCCTCCCACCTTCATACGTCATTCACATAGCCACAAAATTGTTGATGGAGAAAATAAATTGTCATGATGTATTTCTGGTATAGTTGATATCACGTTTTGTATAGAAATTGTTTCTGTTAACAAGATCTATCTGGTGTTTCATTTCACATATCAATTTAATGAAAACTACTAATATTTTGCCTTCACAAAAATGAAATATTGACTGGATAAAGATCATATTGAAAAGAGCACATCATCACTTACAGATAGATATATTATTGTCAGAATGATGAGAACTTTATATGTAAAGCTTCAAAATTTTGTTGTGATAATGTACACTATTTACTCTCACCCAAATTTCTTAATTATACTCCTAGATGCAAAGTATATGGGGGTTATTTAGGAGTCATGTCTGTTGCTCGCTTGGTCGGGGCTATTTCTTGGCTACCTTTGGTCGAAATTTGGGTTTAACTCTACAAGATTGATAAGTATTAAGCCTAGTTGCACATATTGTTGGCATGTCAGTTGGCTTGATTTTAAATGAGTTATGGCCCTTTGTTATGATTATTGCATATATTTTGTCCACACAATATCTCAGCTACTAGATGTTTCATCAGGCAATTGAGTTTTGATAACAAAAATATGATGTGTTGAGGGATATGCTTTTTTTGGTTTGAGAAACAGTTCTTCTTTTTAAGACTTTATTTCTGTGTTTCTTTTTCTATGACATTTGCATGTGCTACAACCCAAGAAGGGAAGTAACCACTAAAGCTGTAAATTATTAATGTTTGCTATGCGGTATATTCATGTACTGGTAACAAATAACAGGTCATCTGTAACAATACCAGTATATATCATCAGTCAGATTTTGCCACTTACCCATAGTTAGGTAACACTATGTCTCATGTAGACTATTAATGTCCCAAAATAACTAAAATACTGTCAATGGTATATAAAGCAAAAAACAAGCAAGAAAGCCGTTATAGTTATTTAACTAGAATGGGAAACAAGTTCTTTAAACAAGTCCCTCTGGATTGTTGATGGGTTGGACCAGTACTTTGTTCCTGGGAAGGTCATTAAAATTCTTGCATAAACGGGGTTTGAACCCACAACCTTTGGATCCTTAGTCAGGTATGTTAACACTGGCCATAGCGTCCTTATTAAGCAATGTGTCTTGATAGGTTAAACATTGTTGTGGTCTTACTTTGGAGATTTGCCTAACTGATGATTTAAAACGGGTATTCAAATGATATAGATTTGCCTAACTGTTGATTTAAAATCATATAGATTTGCCTATCTGTTGTTTCAAAATGGTATAGTTGGGGTATCAATCACATACAGTGATAGCTCTAGTTTATCCTAAGTTCTTACAGATTTTAATCTTCACTATCTTGAAATGTTCAAACATTTTTTATGAAACACAGACCAGATCTGATAAATACAGTTGAAAAAAAAAAAGTAAGGCGTGTTGAACTGATAATATTTCAGAATTATTTCTGGTGCTACATTAATACATATAAATCTCTATATTTTCCTCTTTTCATTAGTGCTTACTATTTGTTTTCAAATAAAAGTCATTCTGTTTCAGAGAATTAGCAGTTCTTTTATACGGAAGAAAATGAATTAACCCTTTCCCTCATAGAGGAAACCATGAAAAGACTTATGCGAACAGCATAAAACCAGATCAGCCTGCGAGTAACTCGCAGGCTGATCAGGTTTTATGCTGTTCGCTGCTCCTTAGTGGTCTGGAAATGAGGATTTTGTAATTAAATTTGGTAAGGTTTAACTGTGGTTTTCTGCAGATCAGGCTTTATGTGATACCTATTGAGGCGTCAAAAGGAGTATATATGAGGGAAAGGGTTAACTAAGGTAGGAGTAACTAATTAGTTCAACTGACAGTTATATGTTGAAGGATATGAGATCAAGTGATTATTACCTCCATCCTTATTGATAATTATAGTTATTTCTGTTTTTAAATTAGAATGGAGGTGAACTACCATGTATATATTACAATTTTTTATCAGTGTCAGAAAATAAATTGACTTGAAATGTGATCCTTTTTTTTTTCTTCTTTTTTTATTATTCTCTCTGATTTATTGTCATTAGTATTTTGTTTTATAATTGTTGATTTTATCAGACATGACATAAATTTTAAAGAAATCCATCTTTAAGAATAGTTCTGCTAATTGTGATCAGGGGCATAGTGATCATTGAGAATTTTTTTGTAAAAGTTTAAAAAATACTTAATACAATGTCAAGGGATATGTAATATATTCATAGAAAGTCTGTTAGAATTTGCCTACCGTATGTTGGAATGCTGACTTGTAACTGGCTCAAATTCCATCACCAATACTTAGCACCAAGAAATACTGAACTCATCATTTTTGATTGTTTAACAAAAATACCCAAATATTTTATTTCTTAGCAAAATTGTTAACTATTTAGGTAATTATGTATGTCAATTCAGTCATATACTTGAATATTTTGTATAAGATATTTTGGTATTTTTATTAGAGAAAAAAGAATAATGAAATCGCCCCAAAGTATTTAAGTATTATTTAGTGCTAAGTATTGTTGGTGGAATTCAAGCCAGATCTGATACTTTGTGTTTTCAAATTTTAATTGGACCTAACCTGTTTAGTCTAACTTAATCTCACAGAAGGCAAAGATTGCCAAGTCCAGGTTTAAAACTAGCCATAGAAATTTAACTGTTGTTGTTTTTTCTGTTTAAAAATATGTCATAGCCTAGTGGGTCAGTGAAACTAGTAGAATTGTAAGTACTTAAATTATAATTGTTTTGTATGTAAAGTTAAAGTGGTAAGGATTTAGTGTGAAGAATTTAAGTGTAAGGATTTAAATGGTATGAAGTAAGCTTGCTGTTCTGATGGAACACAGTTAATGTCTCTAACTTAAACAGTATTTCTTTTAGTTTTGATTTTTGTGCCCAAGGCACCAAAAGAAGCCTTCTTTTTAGCTCACCTGAGCACTTGTGCTCGGGTGAGCTTTTGTGATCGCCTTTTGTCCGTCGTGCGTCGTCAGTCGTCCATCGTCAGTCGTCCGTCGTCAACAATTGCTTGTGAACACTCTAGAGGCCACAGTTTTGGCCCAATCTTCATAAAATTTGGTCAGGATATATGTCTACATGATATCTCGGATGAGTTCGATATTGGGTCATGTGGTGTCAAAAACTAGGTCACCAGGTCAAATCTTAGAAAAACCTTGTGAACACTCTACAGGCCACAGTTTTGGCCCAATCTTCATAAATTGGTCAGGATTTGTCTACATGATATCTCGATGAGTTCGAAATTGGGTCATGTGGGGTCAAAAACTAGGTCACCAGGTCAAATCTTAGAAAAAGCTTGTGAACACTCTAGAGGCCACAGTTTTAGCCCAATCTTCATAAAATTTGGTCAGGATGTTTGTCTACATGATATCTCAGATGAGTTTGAAAATGAGTCACATGAGGTCAAAAACTAGGTCACCAGGTCAAATCTAAGAAAAACCTTGTGAACACTCTAGAGGCCTACATTTTTGTCCCAGTCTTCATTAAACTTAATATGAATGATGACTGCATGAATTCCCAGTTGAGTGCAAATTCAGGTAGGATCAATATGTAGGTCACTTAGTCAAATGTTAGAAAAACACTTTTAGATGCCAGATTTTTTGTCATTATGCCTAACACTGCCATCTTACTCAGGTGAGGGCCATCTTGGCCCTCTTTGTTTTTTTGAGGTGTTACCCTTGTCTGTCAGTTATTCCAAATTACATTTTTTATTTACTTTTTTTGTCCACCTGCTGTAAGCAGAGGTAGGGATCACTTTTCCATCATCTGTCCGTCCGTTTGTCTGTCCATCACACTTTTTCCATCACACTCAGCAGGTGACACATGTGTTCCAGAGTATGCACCTGTCTTTTTTTACATACCCAGAAAAGTTGCAATTTTTTGGTATTTACCTCATATAGTGATGTTGTGTTTTTTGACGCAGAAACAAACAGAGCACATGCATTTCAGACAGTCTGATCAGGGTCTCCTCTCCTTGCTAAAACAATATTGTAGCTCAGATTCAGGACAGTCTGCATGATGAAGAAAAATTAATTGTTTCATATAACATCTGAAGTTCAGTAAACTGATATTCAGCATGTCATGAATTTATACATGAATATTCATGAGGTGAAGGTGTGGTTTACAGATTGACTCTTTTTAATTCTTTACCTCATGAATATTCATGTAAAATTATGACTGTGTAGAATCTGAGCTACAGTATCATATGATCCCAGAGGCCAAGTGGTCAGAGGGATCGCCCTGGAATTGGGAGGTTGTGGGTTTGATCCCTGGCCGCAAGATAGCAAAGTTGTAAAAAAAGGTACTGGTATAGCTCCCTTGCTTGGTGCTTAGCATATAAGGGTAGCTACAGGACTGGTTGGCCCAGTGTCAGGATAATGTGACTGGGTGTGGTATCATGCCACATGTCTACAGCGTGATACTACAGTGTGGCAGCACTATATCTGTCTCAAGAAGACATCGTCTCCAAATGACTGAAATACTGTCGGTGGGATGTTAAACCAAATACCGATAAACAAACAAACAATATTGTATAAGCAAGCATTTGAGACTCTGGAAGGTGCTGTTGCCAATGTGTCAAAATGAGTTTTTATGAGATAAAGAGTTTAGGGTTTTTGGTGATAATGTAGCTTTAAAAATATCTTCAATGCTTTGACAATCATTCTTGGCAGTGCATGGGCTTTTATCACATATTAAGTTTGGTATCAAAAATAATTATGTTGTAATGAAAATCCATAGCTGTACAGCGCATTATCCTTGACAGTATCAAGTAAGTCTTTAAAAGTCATACAATTGTTTTATTAATCATTTTCATTTTATAGTACATACATTTATAACAAACGATATACAGTTAGAATTATATACATATTTGGTTTATAACTTACATATGAGAAATAAAAGTGCTGTGCACTGAAAAGCATGTTTTTCTTTTCTTCATTTCTCTTCCTAAAAATGTCATTCTAAACTAATTCCCCCTTAAAAATCTGAAGCAAAGTTTTTTCTTTTTCCTTATTCATATAATCTTAATTAAAAGCTTATTACAATTTTTTTCGTCTTTTTTCACACCCTCTCAAATAACACCACACTGTATTTAAGTTTGTCTGTTGGAAAAAATGGTAATGGTATAGCTCCCTTGCTTGGCACTCAGCATATAAGGGAAGTTGCAGGTCTTTTTTGCAAAATGTGTGTAGTATCGTGCCACTTAATTACAGCACAATTCTGCAGTATGGCAACGCTATATCTTTCTCAAGTAGACATCGTCTCCAAATGACTGAAATACTGTTGGTGGGACATTAAAACAGTAAGTAGGAAAAATATTACCCAGTATAGTGTTCATTATCTCATGAATATTCATGTACGAGTTTATGACTGGATGAAAATTGATATACTGATCTTGAAATGGTATATGAAACAGTGGATTTAACTTTGCCATGCAGACTGTAAAATGGGAGCTGCAAACAGTGGAGACCTTGATCAGACAACTCCTTGGAGGAGATTTCTGATTTGGGTCTTCTCTGTTTGCTGAAGTGTCTATATAAGGTAAAGAGTTATGTTCAGAATATATTGATCTTTGATATGGACATGAATAATGCAGTGGAAACTTGATTCTTTGTTTCCAGGAAATTGATCTTCCATTCACGGACAAAAAAAATACTGACAGTTTTTTTATGTGTTTTGAGTTACCATACCATGTTTCCAGACATTTTTGCAGAAATATGTATTTGTTAAAGGATTTTTAAAACACATTACAAATAAAAATGCAAATTTTTTGTTTTAAAAAAGATAAATATGTGTCATAAACGTAAGTTTATTATGACAACACAAAGCCCTTCTGAAAAAGAAATCACTTATCTATGTATTTTAGCGTGAATATTCAATATCTTTTATTTCCTTGTCTTTCGATCGCCACTTTTCCGTCAAAACCAGCCACTTATGACTTGAAATAAGATATGGATATAGTAGTGTTTTGAGGAAATATTGATATTTTTTGTATAAAAGAATGCAATTAAATGTTAAATAAAAAAATAGACCTACATAAAACAAAAGTTATACATGATGCAGTAACACTTTTCTGACAGTAAAACAAAAATAAACGAAATGTTGCATGACCAAACTTATCTCATTTGCACCAGGAACAATAGATAAAGGCAGTAGATATCAGACTAACTTCCATTATTATCACTTACAGTTAGCCACACATATATATAATACAACAACCCCAGCGTAATAAAGATTACATTTACCACACAAACTTGAATTTACACCCAAGCATACATTAAATCATTTTATATGCTACACAAACTTGAAAAAACACCCAACTTGTATACCAGAGAATATGTTGTTGTTGTTGTTGTTGTATTGGGATTTACCGTCGCTGTGTTAGTATTTCAATCATATAGCTACATCCAGCTAATTACAGGTGGAGGAAGACCCCGAGTACACAGAGGTACCTGGGTAGAACCACCGACCTACCGCAAGCTAACTGGAAGGCTTCCTCACATGAAAAATCCGAAGTCCCTACCGGGATTCAAACCCACAGCGGTGAGGGGCTGAGAGATTTGCAGTCCACGACTGTAACTGCTCGGCCACGGCGGCCCCCAGATAATATGCATATGCATCCGACATAGATATTGGCCATATTATATATTACACCCCACATGTACCATTCCCGGTACCCGAGTGGTTAGAGCATTTACCTCAGGAGCGGGAGGTCATGGGTTTGATCCCTGGCCACGAAATACCAAGTCGTGAAAAAATGGTTCTTTTATAGCTCCCTTGCTTGGTGCTCAGCATTTAAGGGTAGTTGCAGGTGTCAGGATTATATGACTGGGTGTGGTATCATGCCACATGTCTACGGCATGATATTGCAGTGTGGCAGCACTTATCTGTCTCAAGTAGACATCATCTCCAAATAACTGAAATACTGTTGGCAAGACGTTAAACAACAAACAATCAAACACCCCACATGTATTGAAAATATCTTGAATATGCATCCCATGTATATATATATATTATATATGTAAATATATATGTCACATATATACCACACACACTTGATTTATCACCTCAGCAATCTTAGACTACAGAACAAATTTATATGCAGTTCATTGTTATATAACGTACAGTGTGCATTACAATAACATATTTACCACACAAACAACACTCCTACATACAGGCACATATATACCACAAAAAACTTAAATAAAAATCCCAGCATATTTAGTCCCCTATATAGTCCACATATTTATCACACAAACTTGAATTACCACCTCCAGCATATAGGCCACATATACAAAGTACAACACAAAATATATATATGCTACACAACACCCCATTCAGATTTCAAGATAACTGAGTACAATCTACATAATATGCTACATATATACCACATGAACTTGAATAATCATCTCCAGAATATAGACCACATATACCACACATATACCACACAGACTTGAAAATACCATAAACACCACACAAACTTGATTGAACAACCCAGCATAAGGCCACATATACCACACAAACTTGAATAAACATCCACCAATTAAACTACAATTAACGCAACCATATACAGTCATGTTATATACCATAAAATTTGAATAAATCTGACGTACATGCAAAAAATATGTGTTCCACACTAGAGACACCAACACATATAAATACCCAAAATCAACACAATATCCAAAATATACCACACAAACTTGAATAAATACCCACAAACATACTGCAACACAAACAGACATGCCACACACATATTACACACCTTGTATATAAACAGCTACATAATACCACAGCACAAACAGACATGCCACACATATATTACACACCTTTGTATATAAACACCTACATAATACCACAGCACAAACAGACATATACTATATAAACCACACACTTTAATAAATAACCACAAACATACTGCAACACATAAAATATCACTTAAACGTCATGCCATAAAATACAGGTCGTTTGTGTTCCACACAAACTGAGATAAACATCCCACAAACATGTCACATATGTACATTACCAGAGATGTAAATATCTAATGTAGCTTCGTGACATTACTAACATTATATTACTTAACACAATATTGTAAGTTATGTATGATACGCATATTGTTATGACAGGGTGCATGTGCTACCAAATATAAAATATTAAATATCCCATATCACCTAAAGGTACCCTTGTATTTAATAATGTCTCCAAATCATGAGTTGACTTTAAAATGCACTTAGAAAAAAAACCAAAAAAACTCATTGCATATTTTATCAAATACTAATTGTAAATCGAGTAAAATTACATCCTACATGGTAATATATGCAATAAACAGTAAGTTTTGAGTAGTGTGTTGCTGTGAGGGACCCTTAATCTATCTCATGTGGGACCCATATAGGTGAATCACTGTATATCTTAATAAATATCATGAAAACCGGTAAGTTGGAGATATAAACGGACAAGAAAAAGTATATGAGACATTTGAAAGAAACACCGTTTACTTCAAATAGGGACACGATCATTGGTCATTTCGAGAAAGATGTTTACCCTCATCGCCCCTTGTATGATAGATGCTACGGCAGCCCATTCATAAACTGAAGTGTTTCACAGGTAAATCAGCATTTTATCTGCCAGGAATCCAGCAATCTAATCTGGGGAACCTCTTTCAGTTCATCCCATCCCATCTCCTCAAGCCGGAAATGTGAGATCTAAACACCAGCCAATAAAAGAGGTTCATCGACACGTGAGATTACTTAAACTATAAAACTTTGCATACCTTAGTATTTAAAAGCAGTCAATGGGCATCCTGGGTTTTTTTCACTCGTGGAGTCTGAAGTGTTGGACGAACTATTCACACCGTGAATGATGGGGGAGATTAGATTCACCGCAAATGTCATGCATGTTTTGCAATAGTTGTACTCACTTTAAATGCAGATAAGAGGTCCGGGTGACCCTAGTTTCTCACACTGAACACTTCATTATCAACAAACCATAGTACCTGTGGAGTAATTTTGTTCGTGAGATCTTGAACTTTTCAGCGCTGCTATGGTTTTCAAACATGCAAAGATTTTTTTTTCAATGTTTGTATTCATTAAGGTAACTCTTGCAAAAATCATGGATTTTGCATGTAGTTCGCTAATGTGTATATCAAGTACAAAATCTTATTTTATCACTTTGTTGTTGTTGTTGTTTTTCACGGTAAATAAAATTCAAAATGAAAATTATGTTCGGGAGAAAAAGCATTCTAAGATTAGACCCAGTAGTATCAGAGCAACATCATGTACGAATCCAACGTATGCCCACATGCGGGGTTTTCTTATTTAATCATAGACCCAGAGAGGCATCAATTCTAAAACAAAGTTCAACTTTAAATGCATTACCAGGACGTGTCACTGATGATATAAAAGGACACCTACATCCCATCATCATATTTATGCACTTCACTTTTCAGGGTTCATTACGGGCATTTGGAATATAATAAGGTCTTGTATTTTTCGATATGTGCGTGTCAAAATGTTTCTACAATGTAACATATTGTATGCTTTATCGAAGTCTGAATTTTATGTCAAGAAAGTTGTGATTGCCGATGCTTCTGCTCCCGTAGTTGTTCTAGAAGACTCCTGTAGATTAGTTGTTTATCTATTCATATATAATACAATATAAAACATCAGTCAAGCGTGTGCCAACAATTACTCAAACTTTTAGCCCAATCCATGGTAATTAGTTATCATACATGGGTCACGAATTAAACAAAATCAGTTGGTAGTTAAGAAACAGATGCTTTCGTTAAAACGGCTACTGGGCAAGCCTTCCTTGTAAAAGGAAATACTTTTGCCGTCTCGTTTTACTATAGACGTTTGCTTTAACATAAAACTTCTTCAGTCGACAGACGGTTCATGTTTTTGCACTTGGGCAGTCTGTAAATTGTTTACCATTGCACATGGTAACTTGAAACCGTCATATGGATGTTGTATTTCTTAAAGTATAACTTGCCATGAATATCACTACGCAATATCATAATTTGCTAAATGTTCTGTTTATCAATCTGCAGATGCGCGAATTTATGCAATTTCGTGTTGTTCTTTTGTTTTAGTTGATATTGTTGCACTTGAAAATATATCAGTGGGAAAATATAGCCATTTAATCTAGTATCACTTGTGTTAGACGTAATGAATTAATATAAAATGCCAAACATAGACTGCTAAATTTATATAAATACAAGGCATTATTTTATGTGATATATGTACAAAGGTGAAACAATGGAATCTAGAAGTACGAGTTTATATTGAAAAGATGCGTTTATAACAACGGTATGTGTTTAAACTACAAAAACTGATTTTTTTTCTTCAAATTATTTATTTTGTATTGCCATCGGGTTGTCCTTCTTGCGGGACGGTATATATGTGCATTTACATTTACCCACAATAATCTGATTTTTTAAATAACATATAACCATTTCATTGGTCGCTTCCCGATCTGATGGGGCTTTTTGAACCAATTGGCATGCGTGTTTATCACGCAGGCGTCGTGGTAAACAATCTACCCACGATAAATGGAGAGAAAGGGAATGAACCGCTGCTTTAGAGTAAACTATAAATATGGCTTCATGCAACATTACTTAAAAAAGTTCACGGAAATAATGCATTTGATCAACTTACAAAGAAACAACAAAATAAACTCACTGACAGCGGCAAATGGATGATATTGGCTGGTAAACAATGCAACTGATCATTTCTTTTATTGATACTATTTTGCACATGTTATTGATTGAATGTTGTTTCACAATGGAGTAAATTGCTTACCTCAGCATGAGACAGAGTCCCAAATCTTGAGAAGGGGAGGGGGAGGTTGTCATCATCCAATTATCAAGTGGGAATTGACATATTTGTGGTTAGCTGGAATTTATCATTGATGTTAAGTTGATAGTAAAAAGACAACTTGTGGGTGGTAGTGGTAAACAATTAGCAAGATTCAGCTAGGAAGATGCGCACAGGCTGAATGATAAAGAAAAGTAAAATGCATGTAGGTTTGCTTATATTCTCAGTCAGAAAAGCGTGCATATTGTTAAACGAGCATGCACAAAAATCCATATTGTACGCGTGCGCACATTTGGTTAAATATGATCCAAACGGTATCAGTGTAATTATTCCGTGCTGAAAAGTTAACAAACATTGATCAACTGGTTACAAAGTTTTAAAGTGTCATTCACTCATTCTTATTTGACTGATAACAATAATAATAATAACCATGGTGTTGATAAAAGCAAAAATTTCTTAATAATGGTAGCAATAGATATTGTTATAGTCTTAAAGCAGTTTTCGTCGGACGCACTGCAAGATCAATATTTCTCTCCTTTTGGCGAAATATCAAAAGTTTCGCCTAGCGACCCAACACTTGATATTTACGGCGAATTTCGTCGATCACCCCACCAGGCGACTATACGTGAAACAAAGCACCTGCAAGTGACCGATGCCCCCCGCCCCCAATAAATAAATGAATAAATAAATAAAGTAAGAAAGAATCGCATATCCTGCCTCAAACCATGATCATTTATGTTGAACGCCACATCGATGCTCTGACTGAAGGTAACATTAGAAAGAGCATGTGTCTTAAGTTTGTGGTGCCGATTTTAAACAATTGTCCAAATTAATTCATACCCTCGTATTTCTGTCGACGGTTACACGGGTAAAAACACATATTCCAGTTTGAACTTAATTATTTTACGTCGTTTGGGAAACAAGTTCTTATAACGTATACTAATCCCTCTCGACGGTTCCTGGGTTGAACCAGTACTTGGCACCAGGTAAGGTCACGAGAGACATTGTCCCCGACGGGGTTTGAAGCCATGGCACAACCTTCGGATCCGTAGTTTGGTATGTTGGCGCCCTTATTTTAATTGTTTTGCCATGAAAAAAAATGACCCCGCAACCCTCAGCTTTGTGGTGCTATATACTCTATTAGTTTAACTTTATTTTACATCGATTAAGAAACAATTAATCATTCTTGATGGCTGCGATGGCGGCGTATGTTGTCATTATTGTGGGAGGAACCCGCAGAGAATCCACGTGTCTGGACGGGCGACAAATGTATCCACTCACGTACGTGACCAGGAATCGAACCCGGAAAGCATTGGTGAGAAGTGAAGTGCGTTACCAGTAGCTACACTCTATCATAGAGAAACTGGGCCAAGGATCTGACTTAATTCTCGTGAAGCAAAATGAGACAATAAAGATGTGTTTATGATAGGCCATAGAGTGAAGAAAAAAAGTTGTTTATGTTCAATATCCTAGTCAACAACCCTAAGCATTGTTTATTGCTTATTTTCTTCGCCGTTTGGGGGCATTGCGTACATTAAAAGATCATTCGAAACA
Source organism: Solen grandis (assembly GCA_021229015.1). NCBI lineage: Eukaryota > Metazoa > Mollusca > Bivalvia > Adapedonta > Solenidae > Solen > Solen grandis. Next base: position 54,544,215 of record CM037778.1, read on the forward strand.
GGCGGAGATTGCCGAGTTGATACGATTATAGACAGATATGTTACACGCAAGAAAGTGACATGATCCTTACAATGGGTCAAACAGTACTGCGATAAGCTGAAACTTATCTATCTATTAAACGTCAATTGGAAAACTTATTTCTAACCCTCTTGACGGTTCCTGAGTTAGACCAGTACTTTGCGCATGAGAAGGTTATGGAAAACACACGCCCCAAATGCAACGAGGTTCGAAACCACAACATTCGGATCCGCAGTCGGGTACGTTACCAATGGTCCATGGTGCCCTTGGTCCTGCATGAGATCAAAACACGTCAAAGTATTAATACATAGATAATCAATATACACGCTTCTTTTAATGTTTATATATTACAATAAGTATGGATATTAAATGGCAACGCATGCGCAGAGGAGTCATAGTACACTAGTTTATATTGCATACATGTACGTTCGCACATTATCACTTATGATATATATTTGTGTAAGTAAATTTTTGAAAGATTTTGTTGTATACTAGTATAATCATTACTGAATAAATTACATGAGGAAAGTTTCATTTGTTTGTGCAACGTACGAAGACTGCCTTTAAGAATAAGAGACCATTTCAGTTATGAAAATATCTCTCTCTCTCTCTCTCTCTCTCTCTCTCTCTCTCTGCATTATACACGGTGCTTAATGCTTGAATTGATGACTTCTTCTGGAACAATATCAAAATACAATATCAAGAAATGACGTCAATCTCCCACGCGGAATTAGAATTTTATTTTCATGAGCTATTAATGCATTGACATTTTATATCAGATTTACGTATGTCTTGTAGTATTAAGCCACACCCTGGCGAATATGACTGCTTTCTTTAATATCCGCTATGTAAGTGCAGCACGAAATATGTCGCCATATGGTCAACAAATATGGAATCACAGTTAAGCCAAATATTGGCACAGAAGGAGAAAAGAAAATGATTGGTCATACATACAAAATAAAGACATTTACTATAATTTCCTATCATTTAAAGATGCACCTGGTCCTTATATTTAATCAATATATATCATCGAGAAGTCATTCAGTTATAAATGTGAAAATTGTATCACTTCGAGATTAGATATATTACATATTTACTGAAAACACTTTTTTTTGCTTACTATTGCTACATACCCATAACATGCCCTTTATAAGTAAAAAAGTAGTTCCTGCAGATCAATATCGTTCGCACTGTGGGATATGGATTTTATCTCAATGTCAATTTCATGTCCATTTAGTAACGCACATGGATTTTACGTAAACTTACCTAATTTAGGAACTTGAATATTGCTTAGCACTAAGCAGTGTTGGTGATATAAAGATCTAGACATTAGTACATATTTACTTAGGTCGTAAAAAACATCTCATTAGGCATATTTATTGATTGGCAATCTGAAGATTAATGCGCTCAAAACAGAACACAATTTTATTTACGACATAAAGTAATCCATCAATCATTCAGTTGTTATCTATCTAGTCATCGTGAGAATTTCATAGTAAATGCAAGCCTTTATAGACTTTGTGCAAAAGAGCTTCAAGTCTTTAAGCATTTGAGGGACCATGATTATAATTTGATGATGGATGGATTACCTTAAGCAGCTTAGCTTATTGTCAACGATATTAATAATATGTATCATACTCTGTCCTAGTTGCATCGGGACAGCTTTATTCGAGTCAAACTTAATGAATGCCAATTTGGCATATATTTTATCATGTGGTGGCCACTGATGCAAGATGGATGTACCTAAGCGGTTTTGAATTAAACACAAAATATTGTTACAAGCTGGTACTTAAGCGGGAATTGTCTATCCAGAGAAAAAAAAAGGGGGGGGGGGCAAATGATGCTTTCTTACGATGAATTTCAGCATTAAGTAGTATTTCATTTTTGTACTGTCATGTCTACCTTTTTTTCTTTTTTTTTCCTGAAATAAACATTGATAAAAAAATGTATTGTGCGCATTGATGCACGTGCATAACCCTGACTGTTGAACCGTCATCTTGTTACATCTGAATCGGGTGAGCGATTAGGCCACTCTTTAGAACATCTGTTTTATCGGCGTTATCTGTATAAAATGGATTTAACCTATTTCTTGACCAATCAAATCTTGGTTAACAAGCGAAGAGTCAGAAAAGCTCCCGTTTCATTGGTTTGTATAAATTATTTTAGGATAGTCCATCATAAGATTGGAGTTTCAGTGTGCATATCTTTCTGCATGGCTGCCAAGTGGCAGATAACAGTTTAATCATTCAGTATTTGAACATACAAAATAAAAGGTAGACGAGTGTGATGCGTACTTGTCCCACGTGCTGTGTTATCAACAAGTCAACGGAATATAGTCAGTTCCATGGCTGAGAAAAAGATGTATTCGTATGATGCATTTTGAACGGAAAACGTGACCATACCTTTATCCACTTGTACTTTGATCTAGAATCAAAGGCAGCATATATATAGTCAAAACAACAAACTAAAACACGAACAAGAGTGCATAACTTCATTAATTCAAAACAAGGAATCAAAACATGTTTACCACCAAACACGTGATATTCTTAAATACACATGTACTCGCAAGAGTAAAATATATTTTTGCATATTTCATCAGGACACAACCTAAAATGATGCTTAATTGACCTCTTAATGGTTAATCAAGTCCAGATAATGAAATATCTAACGAAAGTATACGGGAAATCCACCGGAATCCTTAGTTGTTCAGACAGGGCGCTATATGCTAATCTAGTGAGAAAAGGTGAAGGAGCGTGATCTGAAACATCACGGATGTCTCGGCGTACGAGGAGTGTTTCAGACATTCGTGTAGTTTTGATATACCGAAGTACATGAATTTTTGAAACACTGATTGTATGGTAATTGAGATTGTTCTTATGTAAATACATGTATGAAGAGAACGCTATAACTTGTGATTTATCTTATAGAATCTTTTGCGTAAGTTTGCATTTATTGAGTTTTTTGGGGGGACGAAATTGACTTAAAGACTATATGTGTTTGATTGTTCGGATCTAGTTCGAACGACTTTAAGATACTGAAACTTTTAATCCCGTCGAATAAAATCATATCTCTTTTTTAAAATGTTCCTGATATTATAAGGGCCATATGGCCCTAGATTGCTCACCAGAGTACATAACATTTCTTTTTACGTGGTAACCTCCATTAGTAACCAGATTCAAATTTCAGATAAAAAGAATTCACAAGTAAGTCTTATTCATGGGATGGAATTTATTTTAGGAATAATGGTAGACAGACAAGTGGTGACCATTTGTACCAAAAGAAATTAAATCCATACTATTTATATTTCATAGAAGGAGAATGTTATTCTTTTATATAGAGTATATAAGGAAACTAGCTGACTCCCTAGGAGCCTCATTTTTTAAGGGACCAGCTTTATTTTAGCAATTATAGTAGACAGCCATGAGGTGACCATTTGTGCTAAATGAAATTCAATATTGGCAATTGTTTCATAGAAGGATTTTGAAACTTTCTATACAGACTATATAAAGAAACTTTCTGACCGCCTAGGGATCAACTTTATGTTAGCAATTATGATAGACAGCCATAGTGTGACCATTTGTGCCATAAGAAAATAAATTCTTACTTACCATTGATTTCATAGAAGAATTTTGATATTTTCCATAAAGAGTATATAAGAAAACTAGCTGACCCCCTTGGGGCCCCGTTTTTCATGGGCTCAACTTTAATTTAGCAATTATAGGTAGACAGACATGAGGTGACTATTTTTGCGACATGAAATTAAATTCTAACCATTTATTTTATAAAAGAAGAATAGTGAAATTGTTTATAGAGAATATATAAGGAAACTAGCTGACCCTCGAAGGGGCCTATTTTTTTTCTCAAGAGATCAACTTTATTAAAGCATTTATGGTAAACAGTAATGAGGTGACCATTTGTGCCAAATGAAATCGAATTCTGACCATTGGTTTTACAGAAGAAGAATTTTGTATTTATTATATAGAGTATACATGTATAAGGAAACTAGCTGACCCCCTAGGGGTCTCATTTTTTGAGGGATCAACTTTACTTTAGCAATTATGGTAGACATTCTTGAAATGACCGTATGTGCTGAATGAAATTGAATTCAGAGAAGAAGATTTTTCAAGTTTTTAAAGTAAAATTCTTTTGGTTGCCATGGCAACCAGAGTTCTACATTAATCAAGTTTATTTGAGCAACTTTTGTGAAGGACGACCATTCATGCCAGGTTTCATCTATTTCTACCCATTGGTTTCAGAGAAGAGGCGTTTAAAGCAAATTGTTGACATTGGACAACGCACGACGGATGTCGCAGGGTGATCACAATAACTCACCTTGTGCTCTGGTGAGGTAAAATCCGAAAATAATGTAGAATAATAATAATTGAAGTTTTTTAATAAACAACAATAAATATGATAATAATTGATGTATAAACCATTCCCTGCTAATATTTTTTAAGCAAATGCTATTTTCGACTAAGAAGAATCCAAACAACGCTGTACGTGCTACGTGCGTTGCTATGCAAAGCCATGAATACCTGAAAAACAAATATTATCTTTTCAGATTATTTTTATACACGGGATACTTGTGTTTTAAACACGGATACTCATCCGAATCTCTATTTTGACGTCGCTGTAAAACAAGTTCGTACAATCCGTCTCGAAAGTTCCTGGTATGGACCAGTACGTTTCGCCTAGGCAACACGCAGGCAGGATCCTGGCGCCGTTCGCTCATGTTACATTCTCTGTGTTACTTTACTATGTTATGGGAAAACACAAGCTATATTGAGAATTGTTCCAGGCTCGATTTCCACCAACAATACTAAGCGCTAAGAAATATTAAAATTCTTAGTGCCGAAATTCATCATTTTTGATTTTCTAATAAAAATACACAAATATTTCATTTCTTAGCAAATATGGTTAATTGTTAAGGCAATGATGTATGTCAGTTTAATCATACACTTGAATATTTTGTATCAAATAAGTATTTGGTACTTTTATTAGAGAATAAAAAAAAATGATGAAATTCACTGCTTAGTATTTAAATATTACTTAGCGCTAAGTATTGTTGGAGGAATTCGGCCAGAGGACATAAATGTCCATGATTGTTTTTAAATACTTAGAAACAAAAAATATGATCTTTCAACGGCTGTATGTCACATTTGGTAGGTTTTCTGAAAAGAAATAATACGTTATACGTACACTGTATATAATACATGTATATAATCAGTTGCAAAAGAAAGTATGCACTCATGATTTCGCTCATTTAAATGTATCATTTCTATTTTTGACATTTATAAACGTATAAAAATTGTTTGACCAATTCCATGTTCAGTTTCTTTCTCTCTCTCTTTTCTTTCTTTTTTTCTTTTTGATATTTTAAGGGCTTGCTAGCAGCTCAAACATAATATATTTCTAAAATAATATATTTGAATCTACACGCTTTCTTTTATTATCAATGAGTACTAGTAACATCCTCAGTTTAAATATTTATAATAATAGTAACATTAACAATAAAAAATATTTATTTTTTATTTTTTGAGGATATTTGGCAATGCCATTCTTCCATATGGTCCTCATAACTAATACACTGTCAATATATTTATGTAGTAAAAAAGTGAACAAATGACTACCACTGATATTTATTCAGATTTTATCATCAGAATCATTTATTCTTTGAAAATATTTTTTTAAAATGATTCTGCAAAACAACATAAAATGATAATACCATTTTAATAACATACATCCATTTTGAATAATTTTCATCATCATCAATCATATGTTAGTGTTTTTTTTTCACTTTTAATGCCTACAAATTGTATTATATTATTGTTAAGAGGACCATATGGAAGAATGGCATTGCCAAATATGCTATCCTCTAAAAATAAAGGTGTTAACATTATTATTATTATCGAATATCTAGAATAAGTTTAGTCATAAGAAGACATTGATAAAGAAAAACAAAGTACGGTAAAGAATATGAAACGTGCCTCACTGACATGATTCACTGACAGATGATAACACATTGTTTGTTGTTTCATAACCAATTCTAATGATAATCTATATGTGTTGAGAAAATACAAAACACCAGCCAAGCATTTATTCCTTCACGAAATATACATATTTTTCATTCATTGTGTTGTTGTATTGGGGTTTACCATGCTGCGACGATGGTATTTCAATCATATAGCGACGTCCAGCTAATAAAAGGTGGAAGAAGACCCCGAGTACACAGAGGTACCTGGGTAGAACCACCGACCTACCGCAAGCCAGCTGGAAGGCTTCCTCACATGAAAAATCCAAAGTCCCTATCGGGATTCGAACCCACATCGGTGAGGGACTGAGAGATTTGTTGTCCACGACTGTAACCGCTTGGCCAAATTGATTTGTTTATATATTTCTATTGTTTTTTTTTGTTGTGTTTTTTTTTTCTACCAACACTTCACAATTGATATAAAACACATTAACTAAGAGCAAAGAATCAAAATATACTTATCATCAAACACGTGGTATACTTATATTACACATGCATCAGTTTTATCATTTTAGCTCTATTTCGAAGGAAAAGTCGAGCTATTATGATCCCTTGGTAGCCGTTGTCGTTGTTGTCGTCGTTGTTGTCGTCGTGCAATATCTCAAGGTAACGCAACAGACGAGCGTTGGCATCCGCATGCGGTACTCTTGTTTATTATTATTATTATTATTAGACTATTTTAATGGATAACATATTTGGCACTGCCATTCTATCATACGTTCCTCTTAATTGGACAATTTGAACGAGTCGGCGATGTAAAGACATTCATTACTGAATTCCGTCCGTGAATTGAAATCATATCTCATCATATCGGCTGTTTCAAATTTTCTTTGATAAAAAAATGTAGAGCTATAATAAAGAACTGAAATTTATATAGAATAATCCGAATAAATCAACAATACATATTATAATTGATATATGAGCCATTCCTTGCTTGTAAGTTCTATTGATTTAATTTTTATCAGCCAATGCCATTTTTGACCTAACGAAATTATTGAGTCTTAAAATAGATATAAAATGATAAAAATCGGAATATTGAAAGTAAATTTAAATGTCACGATTCAAGCGTTAAATTCTAATTATTTGGACTGATTGCTTTTCTTGATCTGTATAAGGAAATAAAATCATATTCTCAGATTTTAACATTTATTCTTTATGAACCCAGCACCTGCGTGCGTGTGGAGAGAGGGAGGGAGCGCAATTCGGTTCAAGACAAAGAGAGAACACTAGCGCATGAAACAGATTGACCTAGAAAACGTCTCCACTTACTCTAAGTGAGTTAAATTACAGACACAAACTAGATTTGCATACTGCAAATGCACCGGTTTTCGTGATGAGAAACAGTTTCAAACCTGATCAGCCAAGTTAAAATACCAGAAAAACAACAAAATGCAAAATGCTTTATATATCTTAGTGTTTTTCTTCATTGGTGAATTCGCTGTGACCAAAACTTAAATTAAAGGCATCTCGAAAGGAATGTGATGTCCCACTGAGCCAGGCCCCCAACTGCTGTGATCAGCCCTGTTAATATCTGGTCATCACTGCAGGGAGTCTTTAGCCATTACAGTAGCTTTGTGTGTAAAACCTCTGATGGGTTGATGCATAACAAAATTACCTGCTACAATGGAAGTGAGATAGTAGGCTAGTTTTACACATACATTCATGACCTGTTACATCCCAACCTAAAGAGCAAAGCTAGCAGAGCAGAGTTCTAATTATAGAACATAGGTATCCAGTGTTCTGTCAAATTTTCTCAGTTTTTATTCTGGGTCATGTATTTAAATTCTCTATAAATTCATCAATTCTCGACAGATTTGCGAAATTCTTTTTTTGTTGACGAGGTAAGACATTCTTTTTTCCAATGATGACAAAATATATCACACATTTAAACTTTAAAGGCTTTGAAATCAGTTCAAAGTATGACCAAACTTCAAACTGCCACCAAACAACCAAATCAACCCCGATCTGAAAAAACTAAATTTCTTCAAAAAGTACTCTTTAGAGGCTTTTGATTTTACCCATATTCTTTCGATAAAATATTTTTAGATTTTGAGATATTTAAGGTCAAAGAAAAAACCAATAATCGCAATATGACCTTGACCTTTGCATTTTTTGAAATTTTGAAACTGTTAAGTCCCTTGAAACAACAAACAATACAATCTGTGAAAATTTCATAAAGATTGATTAAAAAATAATGGCAGAATCATCAAAAAACTAAAAAAATGCCTATTCTCGAAAAAAAAAATCCTCTAAATTTTAGTACACTTTGACCGCTTATTGAAAGCCATTTTATGCATTTTCTGAAATCGCCACCCCATATATTTTGTGCGCAAAGATCTTCAGAATCAATTTCAAAAAACAGAATGAGGATATCTAATCTCTAACAAAAATGGGCATGTTTTTCGTGGACACACCCTAATTTGCCAGATTTTTTCAAAGATTCAAACATTCAACCTCTTCTAGCTCAAAAGTTTCAAAGATATGGATATTGCCACTCATCATATTTAAAGGGGTAGTTGACAGAGAACAGAATGCAAAAAACTGCATACACATAAAATGTCAAATGACAGAGTTATCGGCAATTATATGTTTTGATGCTAAACGCCACCTAGCGGCAAAACTTAGTACTAAAATAAAAAACAAACTTAATGGTGCACAACTTCAGATACATGTGAGTATGCAGCGAAATTTTCATATTTGTAGCACTTCTAATCACGCCGCAACAGCGGCCACAAAAACAGTGCAAAGAATAATAATAATGGAAAAAAAAAAAAGGGAAAAAGAAACACAAGAAGAACAGTAGGTTTTCGCGGCTGCGTTGCAGTCCACGAAAACCTAATTAGTTTGTCACAATGTAGCGGTTTTCTTACAACAACAAAAAGCTACTGTCTCTGATATTCATGATTTTCAAGAAATCGGCATGGGAAGCATGCGTAATTTGCAACAAACATAAAACAATCTCCCAGCAAATAAGAAAGTGTAGGTAGTCTAGATTTAGACATTTAGAATTTTCTAAAACGAAAAGTAATCAACTGATATTCATATAATTTTATCAAATTAGAACTGATTCCGTTTCATCACCCATAATTCAAATGTGGCACAAAACCGGAAATGGTGTGACGTTAGGCGGGAAAACATTGTTTTAAGTCGTCTGCACGCATGCGAAACGAAATTGACTAGATGTACATGAAAAAAAAAATGAAACGACTAGTTCATGGACTGTAGTTAAAGTGGTAAGAATTTATTTATTATTTACCACGAATGATTAATGACATAAATTGAATTAATGGATCATCAGACACAACCAACTCCAGGTAGAAACATACACAGGAAAAGCTAATTGGATAATCCCAGGAGACAATTGATTGGTTACTGTGTATCTGATTGATATAACAAAAAACATTGACACGTTATAATATGTAAAAAAAAAAAAAAAGAATCCTATAACAATGTCGGTGAAAATGTATTTATTAAAAAAAAAAGTCAAATTTAAGTCCAAGTTGATCATAGATACTTTAAAGCTTTCACATTAAAAAAAACGTTGAATACATGTTATGACTCCTAACAGCAAACAGCAGACCGAGGTCAGGGTCTCTTAGGGCAGTCTGCTACAATATTGTAAATCAGATACTGTATGCAACACCACTTACAGAATGGTTTATTACTATTTATCAAATCATAAATTCATATACACAATGTATGAAGTAAAAGGTCAAATGCAGATCGAGTTATGCATTTATTCAACATATTCATTTAAAGTTTTTAGCAGATCTGTTTGATGAGTATGCCTTTGTATATACTCACTTGCGCACCTAGCATACAAGTCCCTTTAATGTTGAATATAACTACATTATTGTGTAAGTTTATATTGTAATTAAATAAGTAATGGATACAATATTTATAACTAAATCAGGCCTTATGAGGAAGTGACTTTGTGAATTTCATTTTGCCTTAGATATGATTTTAGATTCAACTTTACAAAACCAAATGAAATCCTCTTACAGAGGCAATAAATGCATTTTTAAAATTAAATATTATTGGTATTTAACGGAAAAAAAAATAAAGAAAAAAAGCTTTTGCCCTCGACTCAAATCCCCCATAACAAAATCATTTTGATGTCTGTTTGTTTTAGCTGTTTCAAAGTGGGTCAAGAGAAACTAGGGCTAGTGTGTGCTAAGATGTGTAAAATTCATCGAAGTGCGGATGGAAAACATGAATGGGGAAAAAAACCTGAGATACTTCACAAGATGTTGTGACATGGGAAACCTCACAAGGCCTTGGGGTTTAGGGCTTCTCGTAAATAAGGGCAAGTGTACATGTAAGTTTGTTTTCTTTCTCTTGGATTTTTTAAAGTTCTTTTTTCAGCACAAATACAAGTTTTAGTCAATTGCTCTTATTTATTTGAACATGATTATACTTTTTATAAAGTTACAACAATGATTGCTGAGATATTATAAATAGAATTTTAATGCATTATGGGATGGTATTGTTTGTATATGGCAGTTGCACTATAGTTTATGGGTCAGACAGTTTATTCAGAGTATTATGTAACAAGTAAACAGAATGTTGACAATCTAAACCCCTGGACTTCATGACACTGGAGACAGATTTCTGGAAATATGTCAGAAAGTTAATGTGATCATAACAGTCTGATAAAAAAAAGAAAAACATACTTGATGACAGAGGTAGGCAACAACAAAATCAAAATCATGCAAACATAAAAAAGCAAGAGCTGTTGAGTGCTAGATAACAAAGTTTTAGCTGTTACTATTTTTAGTGTTAACGTGACATAAGATATTGAGCCTGAAAAACATATGGGAAGTTTCAATTCCTAGCTTTAGTACTTACTGAGGTAAGAAATTGGAAATATTAACCTATAATATTCCATTTAAAATGAACATTAATGAAAATATCTTAAGTTGAAAAGGGGCATTACTGTTCAAAAATGAATTTAAGTGTTACATGCCCTTTTGAAATCTTTTCCAATATTGAAAGTGATCCTTGCAGTGAATAAATTTGACAATGTTTCAGGAATTTACCTTAACCAATTGACAGTTCTAAGTTGGTAAGGGAGTATAACTGTGCAAAAAATTAATTTTAGGGTTAACTGCCCTTTTGAATTAGGTTCCTTTTTAGTTCTTCTGTTTTTCGAAGAAAAAAATACAAGCTATTGTCGTAACTCCGGCATCCGCGTTGTCTTCGTCAGGCGGCGGCGTTATCCTCCGGTATTTTAACGCTGGCCATAACTTCTCTACTATTCAATATACAACTTTCATTTTGGGTATGCATATTCATCTTGACAAGACCTATCCAGACATATGCAAATATTTCACCTTTTGACCTTGACCTTATTTTTCTGAAACTTTTGAAAACATTAAAATACCTGTCATTTCAAAACCGTTGTAACAAGACACTGATATTTCACATGTGAATTCCTTGTAGCAAGACCTTTCCATCAATGGTACACTTTAAGACTTTTGACCTTGACCTTTGAACTTTGACCTATTTTTGAAATTTTTAACAAAAAACTTAAACTTTGGCCGTAATTTCTTAACTTTTTGACATACAACTTTTATTTTTGGTATGCATATTCATCTTTGCAAGGGTTTTTCAGATATACTTCAACTTTTCATCTATCGACCTTGACCTTTGACCTATTTTTGCTGTAACTTTTGAAAACTTTAAAATGCCTGTCATTTCAAAACCGTTGTCAACAGGGCACTGATATTTCACATGTGAATTCCTTGTAGCAAATCTATTCCATCAATGTTACACTTTTGACCTGACCTTTGAAATTTGACCTATTTTTGAAATGTTTAACAAAAAACTTAAACGTTGGCCATAATTTCTTTACTTTTTGACATACATCTTTTATATCTGGTATGCATATTCATCTTTGCAAAGACTATTCAGATATACCTCAATATTTCATCTCTTGACCTTGACCTTTGACCTACTCTGCTGTATGTTCTGAAAACTTTAAAATGCCCGTCATTTCAGAACCGTTAACAACAGGGCATTGATATTTCATATGTGAATTCCTTGTGGCAAGACCTTTCCTTCAATGTTACACTTTTGGACTTTTGACCTTGACCTTTGAATTTTGACCTATTTTGAAATGTTTAACAAAAAACTTAAACGTTGGTCATAACTTTTTACTATTTGACACACTTTTATATTTGGTATTCATATTCATCTTGACAAGGGTTATTCAGATATACCTCAATATTTTATCTGTCGACCTTGACCTTCAAACTTATTTTGCCATAACTCTGGACAAGTTTTAAAATAGATATTTCTTTGTCATTTTTCAATATTTTTTATTAAAAAAAAAACCTTTGTATACTGGTTTGTCATCATATGAACCTGTGCAGGTGTGATTTTGGTCATGATCTTTAGGCAAATAAAAAAAATTTAAAAAATGTTAATTTTATTTTTTATTTACATATTTTACATCTTTGTGTTGTATACATTCTATTCCATGCATAGATCAAGGTCATCCTTCAAGGTCAGAGGTAAAATTTAAGGGTATGGTACTTCAGCTTTGCAATTAAAGGCCCACAGTTTTAGATTTTCAGGGTCAATTATTTAAATGTTTAAGAAAAATATGTAACGTTGGCAAAAACAGGCGAGTGTTGGCACCCGAATGCGGTGCTCTTGTTAGTGAACAAGCAGGTTCACCCTGGCTGAAAAAAAGTTTGCGCCAACACATTTGCCAAAGTCTGGGCCAAATTTTGTGCCAGTGGCTCTAATATGTTTTCAGATATTTTTATCCTTTATTTTCCTTATAAAATAAGTACCATAAGTATGTAACAAGTATACCAAATTTGAAGTGTTGGACTGGTATAGCTCCCCTGTTTGACGCTCAGCATATAAGGGCAGTTCCGTGACTTGTTGGCCCAGTGTCAGGATAATGTGACTGGATTTGGTATCATGCTACATGTCTAGGGCGTGATACTACAGTGTGGCAGCACTGTATCTGTTTCAAGTAGACATTGTCTCCAAATGACTGAAATACTGTTGGTGGGATGTTAAACCAAATAAGCCAAATAAACAAACAAAGATTTAGGCATAAAAAAATAGACTTGTTTCTGGTTACAGGCTGGGAAAAAAAGGGTTGGCTGGTCGGTTTTTGTTTTCTTTTTCTTTTTTTTTACTTTTTTTTTTTCTTTAGAAAGCTTAGATCTAATGTGGAAAATGTAATATTCTACATGCCAATTTACCTTTTACTGTATTTTGCAATTTCGGACAGATTTACAGAAAAAAATTTCTTTCTAGTTTGTACTAAACATCAGTCCATTCAGCTAAAAAGAACTCTTTTGCCTGTACATGTACACAGTATATTACTTAGAAAGCACATGCTGGGTGCAGATGAAAATGGCGGAGTCAGTCACCTGTGTCATTTTATCCAATCAACACGTATTCTTAAGCTTCCTAATTATAAATGAATGTGGAATACTCTGATAATATCACTTACAATATCTTTTACATTTTATACGCTCTATACTGACTTGCGTTTATCTGCAATGAGAAACTACCATTTTCAAGTGAAAGTTGAGATGATTGCGAATAGTAATGGACTGAATAATGTATATTATAAAATCATCTGGAAGCTTACAAGTATACTACTCAAAGTTTGCTAAGCACCACCGGCTATTTTCCCATAGAGTCACATGAAAACACATGCTTAATATAATGCTATGTACCTGAAAGGAAAGCATTAGCTGGCCATCATTTTTACGCATAGTTTTTATCAAAATTATAGAAAAGAGACTCAAAAATGAGTTACAACGATTTAGCCAATTCCTGTCATTAGTTGGCAAATTCACAAAAGTGTGTTTTTTGCAAGAAATGGCATTTTATAAATTGAAATTAAATCTTGTGATCAGTACAGAAAAAAATGACCATGAACAGGCCAACATCGTCACAAATATCCTTAAAAGTATTCCATTTAGAAAAACAGGAACATTTGAAGATTAAAGTTCTGAATTTAGCTGACTTTAAATTTTAAGGTGTTTTCTCAAAATTTCGCACTTTCTAATTATGATTAATTCCCAGTATTGAGGATCCGAAAGGCTTATTTTTTGTAACTGGTAGTAAGTTTGGTACATAAACAATACTTCTGCATAAAAGCAAGATTTGTTTTATTGTAAAATTTAATGTAGCATGCCTTTAAAGTCGCTTGTCTAAGCATGAAACGCTACGGGAAAATAGCGGATGGTGCTTAGCAAACTTTGAGTAGTATATATTTAAAGTGTGCCGAGGATCCCTCAAATTAACTATTGTTACAACACATCTTAAAAAGACTTGATCGTAACGTTTCAGACATAGTTTATCTTTGATTATTTGCAAAAGTTAATAGAAATTCAAAACTAATTCATAATCTCAAAACAGCTGTCTCCAAAGTTATTGTTAGTAACATGTTTTAAAAACGAAGACGACTCACAAGGCAATATAAAATCATATATTGAGATGGAATTTTTTTTGTTTTTTTGTTTTTGTTTAGGCCTCAAAAAAAAAAAAAAAAAATGGGGGGGGGGGGGGGGGGGGTCAGTCGGGTAACCAGAAACAAACCTTTTTTTTACACCTTATCAAACAAAGATAGGTAACTAATCTAATTCTCACAAAAGCACTTAACAAATTGTCTAATTCTCACAAATTTTTTCATATATCTCCTTTTCTATTGAATATATGTGAAAGTAAAGCATATCTTTCAGTAGAACTTTTTATTATCATCAAATTGATATCTTATTTATTAAAAAAATCAAGGAATAAAAAAAATGACATGTAATATAGAAAATTAACAACTAGACTGATCACAGTTTAAAAGAATTTTGAAAATAAATCAAACTGAAAATAAATCCATGTATGAGAGAAATGATAATTTTATGGTATGTATAGATTGCATCTTGTAACAAATCTGTAGCACACAATTTGCTTTTCTGTCCCAAGAATATACACTGCTTTTGGAAGCATAATGGACCTTTAAGCTAACATCTACAGTTTTAAAGATTAAAACATGTAACATCTAAAATATGATCAACAGCTGAAACATATTATTTTGCCAATTTTGTGGCTGTTCCCAGTGGCCGAGTGGTAAGAGCTTCCTCTTTCCCTGTAATCTGGAGGTTTTGGTGTGCATACTAAAGTCATAAAAAAAGGTATTGGAATAGCCATATTGCTTGGCGCTCAGCATTTAAGGAAGTCACATTTGACTTATTTTTAGATTGTTTTCATTTTAGTTGTTGTTTCAGATGATGTTTTAGAGTCCTTATTTGTGTACTTTTGCTATCTATTTTTGTTTTTGGACTTGAGAAATATGATGTCTATTGCTGTTGCTTCAAGGAAGAAGATCCAAATAAGGCTTAAAATAAAATTATATGTTTTCCCTCCCATGACAGATAAAAAAAAAAGAATCAATCTGACCCTAAACAAGAGGGCCATAGAGGCTCTAAATCGCTCACCTGAGTATAGGGTTACCTAAGGAACATCTGTACTAAAACATTTTGAAATCTGGCCAGTAGTTTTGAAGAAGATGATTTTTAAAGTTATCATAATTTTTTCTATCTGTTGCCATGGCAACCAGAGTTCTACATGGATCAAGTTTATTTTAGCAACTTTTGTGAAGGTTCACCCAAGGATCGTCTCTGCCAAGTTTAATTAAATTCTGCCCAGCGGTTTCACAGGAGATGTCGTTTAAAGGTTTCACTATATACATATAAGGCAAATAAGCCCCACCCCTGGCAGCCATGTTTTTTTATGGAATAATGTTAGCAATCTTGGTAGATGGTTACCCAAGGAATATCTGTACTAAAACATTTTGAAATCTGGCCAGTAGTTTTGAAAGAGATGGTTTTTTAAAGTTTTCATAATTTTTTTCTTTCCATTGCCATGGCAACCAGAGTTCTACATGGATCAAGTTAATTTTTGCAACTTTTGTGATGGTTCACCCACATTGTGTTCTGGTGAGCTAAAAATTGATAAAATTGATACAGTTTTTTTTAAATTACCAATACAGATTGAAAGTTAAAAATATTTTGAGTCTTGCCTGACTTTTTTCTGGATGTTGCATCTTGATACCAAGTTGCGGCCTTTGACAAGCTTTAAATGAAACTTACTTGAAGATATTCTGGTTTCTCCTTCATATGATGCTAAAATGTACACCATTTCAAGCACCTTTCAATAATGGCTGATTCAGCTCTGTCTTAGATTGACACGGAGTTGCTTCACTACTTCGTTTAAATGCTTATGGCCGAATGAATACATTAACCCTCTCCCTCATATAGACTCATTTTGACACACTCACCAGGTACCACATAAAGCCTGATCTGAAGAAAACCACAGTTAAACCTTATCAAATTTAATTATAAAATCCTTATTTCCAGACCACTGAGGAGCAGCGAACAGCATAAAACCTGATCAGCCTGTGAGTTAATCGCAGGCTGATCTGGTTTTATGTTGTTTGCATAGGTCTTTTCATGGTGTCCTCTATGAGGGAAAGGGTTAAAGTCACATCATAAATAACACGCATGGTTAATTTCTTTGCATCAACATCATACTAATTGCATCAAACATCTAGAGAAAACACTGTACCCATGTACAGTGTAGCAATACCATGTGACTATGATGTCATTAAAGGCATCAAAACCATGACAGAACTGTCCAGATTTGGCTCCCCTTGTAATACAGCCATTATTATTCACACCTCTGGTTAACATCATGTTTATCATTGCATTAGTCTTAAAATGCTGACACCCTATAGTTTGTCACAAGTCTCTTTTCATTAAATATATGAAGAACACTAAACAGTACTGTCTGTATTTATAATTGGTCACAATAATGAAAAATGTTCTTGATTTTACTTCCTGTTGAAGTACACTAAACAGTACTGTCCAAAATGAAAGTAAGAAGTTGAACTTTGATGAACTTTTATTTCAATTATACATGCTTAGGATCACAAATATCATGATCGACAAAAGCATAAACAGACTATTTGACTATTTTAAGTTTACCGTCGCTTCGACAGTATTTCAGTCATATAGCAACGTCCTTCTAATTACAGGTGGAGGAAGACCCCGAATGCATGGAGGCATCCGGGTAGAACCACCGACCTACCGCAAGCCAGCTGGAAGGCTTCCTCACATGAAAATCCAAATGACCCTACCGGGATTCGAACCCACGCGGTGAGGGGCTGAGTGAGTGTTAAAGTCAGCGACTTTACCCTCTCAGCTAGGAGGCCGCGCATAAACAGAAAATGTGCATGCAAAATACATGAACAGAACATTACTTACACATGACACATGGGAAGATGACCATATAAGATATGTGATAAACGGTATTAATTCTTATAAATATGATTGTAAAACAATTGCTTTTAATCATCATCGTTTTACATTAATAAATAAGGAATGATGAACAAATATATCAGGTGAAGCATATTTTTTTAACCATTATAGGAAGATTTTTTCGCCTATTTGTATTTTCACATGAGAGCAACTCACAAACTAAACATGCAATTTTAGGTTCGGGCCCCATATGGCAGAGTGGTGGGTCTTTCTGTCTCTCTCCAGATATCCACCATCTTGTAACTGTAGGCTTTGGATTATAGTTCTTTAAGATGTTTACTAGTGAACCGCAACCAAGTCTGTTCAAATAATGGCCCTGGTGTCAAAATTGACCCCACCCTAGTTGGTTTCAATAGGGATTTCAGTATGATACTCAAAGAGCCTAAAATCTTAAGTATTTCCAAGAACATGGGGCCAGGGGTCACTTGATTTTATTTAGACTTAATTAAAGCTATGACTTCAAAATATTTGGATGGCAGGTACAGTTTTTGTGTGGAATTTAGATGATTTTGCAGTACTTCTGCATGGTTTATGTATTCAGTATAACTCATAATACTGTAAGAGAGATTAGTTTACAATTTATGCTGCACAAGTCCAGGGGACTCCTAGGCTAAAAAAATAGAGTCCCAATACGGAAAGTATGCATCCTACTTTAATTTTGATAGCATTTCCATATATCTTATGCATCCAGAGGATGCATTGAAAATAAAACATTGCATTTTGCACCTAGGATGCAGGATGCAGAGGTAAAAAAATCACTGGTGTAATCAGCTATGAAGGCAATGTTTCTCAGGTGAGCGATTCAGGGCGATTCATCTTGGCCCTCTTGTTATGTTATAGACACCACAAACAATTTTACAGACAAGTATATATACAAAAAAAACTTTAATGTCAAATTCAAGTAGAAAAAATACCAAAAGACTTTACTGACTTGGATTGTTGGGTAAAGTCTGGGAGAAGTACAAAAATATGAATATCCTTGTGTGCTTCTCTTACTTCAAAATCAAAAATAAGAAATCAATTAGATGTGCACTTTATGTGGTTGTTTATGGTACTATAATGAAGGTGCTTCAGAGAAAAAATCTGTATGATGTGAATTGTAATATTTTCATACGTAACAGCATGATTATTTGTATGATTTTTGTGGGGGAGTAACTTAGCTTGATGAGAAGTTGATGGCTGAAGTCTCCACATGTTGCGGCTGCGTAAAATCAATACGATGGATTTGAAGCTTCTCCCATAGTTCTGCCACTGTAAAACGTAACGATGAATATTGAATCTTCTTCCAATATATACCAGCAATGGAGTAAGCCTAGGTGTATCTCCAGATTCTGTGAGTGTTCAGGTTCCCTGATATATAAATGTGGAGATCAATTGACTTGTACAAGGTTTCACTCCTATTCAGAGGCGTGGTTCATTGGGCAGCTTGCAGCCTGGATCCAAGGTGATGCCACATCTCTCCAGGTAAATACCATCACTTTATTTTTGGTAAATCCGTTTATTGATTGAGTTTCAACCAAAGGCTTCTGACATCCCATACTGCTCTCCTTTTTCAGCACACGCATACGAATGTCATTCTTTTTATTTGTTTTGCAATTACTTCAATTGCTTGGCCAACCTTGCAGAAACCCAGTCTGGGAAGGGATGTAGAATTCTACTTGCCCGCTGGCTATGGTGAGTTAAGATTAGTGTAGGGTGAGTGAAAAACAAGAATATTTCTGTGTATTTTTTTGAGTTTGGTAAGGATGAGTGATTACTGAGTGAATTTTACACTCCTACATAGTTACTCCATAACAATATTTGTATATAATGTACAAATCATGTAGATCCATTACAACACTGTGTCGGGAGTCAAAACCTTGTTTCTGCATTATATTGGATTGTGTTGTAATCACATCATAATATCAAATTATCAATTTTGGGACCATGGTATCTCCCATGTTATATTTGATCAAGTTGTAATCATGTCACAGTATCAACAAATTATCTATTTAGGACCATGGTATCGCCCATATTATATTTGCATTAGCTTTATAATGGAGCTAGCAGTGTTGGAGCTACTCTGTTTATTCTTCATATTTTGGACAATACTTATATATCAGTAACAGAAAGTTTTTTCATGAAATACTGAAATGATGGGTTTCTTTTACAAACTTTTTATTCGCAAAATGTTTTGAATTCCAGACAGTTAAATTTTTTAATAGGATTCAGCTGCTAATGAAACGGCTTTTATTTTCAAAAGTTTATGTCTTCAGATATATGAATATGTCAAAGAAATGAATGTTCATTATTCACCATGAGGGTGTCCATTATCCCCTAGCAGTACACCGTAATGAGACAACCTAAAGCTTCCATTATCCTATTGATTTTCATTATTGTATAGTCTTATAGACAGTGATAGATGGCTGGGACTTTATCAACAATACAACATGGATATGCCTGGTTCCCCATTGTGTGGGAATGGGGAGGAGGGGAACCAGTGAAAATCAAATTCCTCAGTCTGATCAAGATTGACACTGTTGCTCTCATTTCATAAGCATGTATAGCAAGCTAGATCAATCAGAAAATAATTTCATGGTCTGATTAGATTTGATGATGACCACAAAAATGATTAACGTATTAAGGTCTAAGAACCCAAATAGCCATCAATTCAATCAAAGCCATGCATAACTATAACTTCATAATATAAGCTTTAAAATGTGAACAACAAAAATCTTAGGGGTAAATTGACATGTTATGACATGTGACAGAATTTCTTTTACTACCTCCCCTTGATAATTTGGTGTAAAAAATTATCTCCCCTGAAATCTAAAAAAAAAAGTGACTTTCTCCATTTTTCTACAGTAAAGTTTAGATTTTTTCATGAAACTCGAAACAGAATCATATAATTCATCTTTCTACAATGGGTTTTTCTCATAAATCAGTTTTTCATGTTCACAGAAAATGTATTTCCCATATGCTTCAATGTTAACTTAAATACAGATTATCTCCCCCTAATTAGCTAGATGAAAACCTCAAGTGGTAATATATGGAATATGGCTATTATGGTGTTAATTCGTTAACACACAGAGGATTTTAAGGAGGACAGATTGATCATATAAAGCAGATAAGAGTGTGAACCATTTATTTCAGTTTCTTTTAATGATCTCAAAAAAAACTATGTCCAAAACTATGGTTTGACAAGGGGCATGCCTGTGTGATCTTGAATTTTACACCAAATATTAGCAGCTATGCTACTACTTGTGTGAGATAATGGGGTTTAAGCTCTCCAAAGGGAATTTTAAGACATATTATGCCCCTCTTATGATGTATTTTATTGTAAATGTGGTATTTTGTACATCACTTTCATATTTTAAACATGTTCTTTCCCCTCACTTTTTCTGATGAATTGTATGCCTTTTTCAGCATTAATTATTCTTGCAACCAGTCATATTCTCTGCCATGTTATCTATATTGTGACAGTCTAACAAGATAATGTTATTTACAATGTACACATATTTAAATTAAGTTACCAACTGATCCAATAGCTACACTGGGATATCATGTGATCAGTGGCTGATTTGGCATACACATTGGAAGGTGGGGCTTAAGTTTTCAATGCTAAAACTAGAAAGGTCCATACACAATTCTGCAAATAATCTAGACCCATTACATGTCCAAATTTATGACTTGATGAATATCATTTTACTTAACTTTTGACTTGACTATTTGAGTTTACTGTCGCTTCGACAGTATTTCAGTCATATAGAGACGTCCATTTAATTACAGGTGGAGGAAGACCCCGAATGCACGGAGGCATCTGGGTAGAACCACTGACCTACTGCAAGCCAGCTCACATGAAAATCCGAAAGACCCTGCCGGGATTCGAACCCATGCGGTGAGGGGCTGAGTGAGTGAGTGCAGACATTGTAGAATCAAAGCTATGGTATTGTATGTGTAAATAGGAAGGAGGGGCATGGTCTGTGTCTGCAATGTTTGCTTCAGAATGAGTCTTTGAGGTCAATGGTAAACTAGAATGGCTTAAATGAATATACTCTTCTCATTCATTTATACAATTATACACACAACATAAAAAGTATAAAACTTAATACAGTAGAACTTCGATGAGTCGAACTTCTAGGGACCGTGTCAAAAAGATCGACTCATCGGGAAGTCGACTCATATGTAGTGCATGTACCAGTGTATGAGAGAATGTTTGTTAAATGGTAAAAATCGATTATTAAGTTATAAAGAAGAAAATAACACAATAAACAATGTTTAAATTCAGTTTTATTAAGTTTTATATGTCAAAATATCAATCATATCAAAAACAAAACAATACACATGCATGTGTTTCATCTGTCGTAGCCATGATAAGTGACTACAGACTGTCATGATGCAGCTTATATCTAATAATGATGACATGTTGAGTAAGTGCAATTAAACATCTTTTAAACAGTTTTACACCGTTTGTTCTTACCGACGTAATTTCAGTCCAATTAGCACATTCCGTTACAGTAGTGCATTATTGTAATTTTCTGTTTACAAATGGCGGATTAAAGACGCCGGTAAAAAGGTGCGAACACATTCTCGTGCCTCTCGCTAACATGTGAAAACATCCCAAGGCAATAATGGGTACAGGTAATTGGCAGTTTGACTCATGAAAGGTAAATCTATACAAGTTTTATAAAAAAAAGATCGACTTATTAAAAAAATCGACTCATAAAAGTTCGACTCATAAATTGGATTTCATATAGAATATATAAGGAATGATTTCGGGACTTGAAAAAAAAGTCGACACACCGAGAAAGTCGACACATCGAAGTTCCACTCATCGAAGTTTTACTGTAATTCTAAAAAAAAAAAAAAAAAAAATTATTTTTCACTTGCCTTGAACTAGAAATGTAATTTGTTTGATAATATTATTATTAAATTTGTTTTCTCACTTCGTAAAATTGTGTTTATTAGGAAATAATCATAGACGAAACCATTTGCTTTCATCATGTAGGAGAATGAATATTATACAAGGACATCTGTCTGTAATTCAGAGCTGCTCTAGATAAAGTTCTGGAATCAATCAGGGATGAACATAATATCACCATGGTTACTAATTATTGGCCAGACCAGCATCTGACCTCATTCCAAGACAAATGTTCTTTTGTCCAATTTTTCGCCAAAGCTGTCAAATCTCACATTTGACCAATTTAGGGTTGTTAATGTGAGATAAGATCAAATAATTAATTAAACAATTTTCATTATTAAAACATACTAATGCTTATATTTGTTGACATGACAACTAGCTGATATATATGTTTTGTATTTATGAAATTTTATGAAAGTATCCGGACTGAATTAGTTTAATTGATAAAAATATTGTTATCTCATCAAAACTCTTCCCTGAGATGCCCTTTGAGACCTGTTTTGGACTGAACATTATAAATATCTGCACAATCGATAAGTTTATTTAACCCTTTCCCTCATAGAGGATACCATGAAAAGACCTATGTGAACAGCATAAAACCAGATCAGTCTGTGAGTAACTCGCAGGCTGATCAGGTTTTATGCTGTTCACTGCTCCTCAGTGGTCTGGAAATGAGGATTTTGTAATTAAATTTGGTAAGGTTTAACTGTGGTTTTCTGCAGATCAGGCTTTATGTGGTACCTACTGAGTGCGTCAAAATGAGTCTATATGAGAGAAAGGGTTAAGTCTGGTTCACTGTCTTTGTATGATTGAACTTAAAGATTGTTATAGTCCTCTATTTTACAATAACATTTCAAAGGCTTCACAGATAATAATTCCTACATCATATTGCAGTTATACAGTAGCCATTACTAAAATCCCTATTAAAACCACATATCTTTATTAAAAGTTGTTTCTTCATCAGCATTTTTCCTCCATGATTTTTGAGGCAGAAAAAGGGATTTATTCCCACTGAATGTGACTGTATTCTCAAACTTTGATGTGGAGAAACAAAAACAAAAATCCCACTTTCAGGTGATTTGATTTATTTTAGATTAAAAGAAAAAGAAATGTTGTGACACCTGCTAAAAGTAGTGTGACATAAAAAGTGTGACATAGTTTGACAGACAACAGTTCAAAGTATTTTCTCATAAAATGGACAGAAACTTTGATAAATCATTCATATAATACAAAAATTAGTGGTGTTGGAAAATATAATCAGTTTGACCTTTCACTTGGCATGCATACTTTCTGTTAGTTTGTATATTCATGGCAGAACGGAAATAAATTTGATAACATCGAGATTTTTTACCGAAACTGCACCATTTATGCACCTAATTATGACTTCATAAGAATAAAACATCAAGCACATAAGATAGTTCCATTGGAATCTCTCAGTCTTTGATCTAAACTAATGATAGATTCTATCATTTTTTCTAATCAAGAACAAAAGAATTACTTTTGAAGTGCTTTTCTTTGAATAAGTTTTCAATTAAATTTTCAATAAATTCTGTAATTTTTGTGCTGTTATTTTATGAATACAAAAGTAGTTGTATGCTGAAAATTAATATCAATCATGTTTTTACAGTATGGACAGTAGAACCTCGTTAATCCGAAGTCATAGGGACCAGGCTGAAAACTTTGAAATAATGATAATTTGGATTAAAAATCCAATGATAAATTTCAGTGAGTATCGTGAAAATCCCTACGTTGTAAAAACAACTACTGGTACGTATGAATGAAAAACAGAACCTGTACGTAAGATTTCTTTAATACATGTATGCAAATACGTATAGAAATAATAATAAAACAGTTCAACAGTAATTTCGTCTTTCTGTTTCAACCAAGTTGATAGCATATTTGGTGGTACCACAAACTCTTCGGCAATTTGCTTTTTTGATTTAATTCCCCTCTCGACTTCCTGGATGGCTGCAAACTTCTCTTGATAGGTTTTGGAGTTGTGCCTATGTTTAACCCCCTTCCGTTCTTATGCCGATCCAGATATCCTCCTGGTTTGGTTACCGGGCCCTTCTCTAGATTGCTAGACAGCGGATAGGGTTGAGACAAACCCAGTTATTCCACCCACCCCCCCCCACCCCCGGACACACCGGGTATTTCACTGGATTACTCTGACATTGACAGTTGTGAGGAATTATCTTTGGAGACAATAATTCTTTCGGATGTAAGTGTGCAGAGACGACAGAGATACAGTTGATGATTAATCTCTGCTGACTAAATTTAAATTCACATAAAAAACAAGTACTCAAGATCTGACACCTGGGTTTATCTGCTGACGCGTGTCTGTTACTCAACCTGTCAGACATCGATTAGAAGTAATCAATAATTTCCGGTCAGACACGTGCTGATAATCCCTACCTGGAGAAAGGTGTGAAAAACTTACTTGAGCCATCATTCCAGTGACGCTGCAAAATAAACTGACCCATGTACAATTGAAGTTTTGGGCGATATGTCTTCGAAAATGTATGAAAATTGACTTTGAAATAAAAATTGAAAAATAGGTATAAGTAATGAACTTGGGACCGGGATTTAACTTCGAAATAGCGAAAAAATCGAAATAGCGAAATTTGGATTAAACATTTATTTTTAGTTAAAATAAGAAAGGGGAAAATTGGGACCGAAAAAAAACTTCGAGATGGTGAGGAATTCAGTTTAACGATGTTCGGTTTGACGAGGTTCTACTGTATTTTAAAATAGAACTACTTAATATATTTTTAATAAACTATTTTACTTAATTCTATATTATCATTTTTTAAAAATAAAACTGCTTACTTAATATTATATTATTGTTTTTTCTTTTTTGATGATCAATGGACAAAATATTTGGTTGCTTATAAATTAGAAATCTCTTTGGTACAGACTTGTCCTGTCTAACTTTCATGGAGACAAGGTGGGGTGTGGGCATATTAATCACCTTTATTGATAGCTCTAGACACATACCCCCCAACAACAACAACAACATTTAAATGGAGGGATATCAATCACCTTTATTGATAGCTCTAGTCCCTTCCCCCAAATAAACAAGAAAAAACAACAACAACAGACAGTAACATATGATTGAGGGATATCAATCACCTTTAGTGATAGTTCTTGTCCCTCACCCCCACCCCAACAACAACAACAGACAGTAACATATGATGGGGGATATTAATCACCTTTAGTGATAGTTCTAGACAACCCCCCCACAACAACAGCAACAACAACAGACAGTAACATATGATTGAGGGATATTAATCACCTTTAGTGATAGTTCTAGACAACCCCCCCCCCCACAACCACAAACAGCAACAAACAGACAGTAACATGATGGGGATATTAATCACCTTTAGTGATAGTTCTAGACAACCCCCCCAACAACAGCAACAACAACAGACAGTAACATATGATTGAGGGATATTAATCACCTTTAGTGATAGTTCTAGACACCCCCCCCCCCCCCAACAACAACAACAACAACAACAGACAGTAACATATGATGGAGGGATATTAATCACCTTTAGTGATAGTTCTAGACAACCCCCTCCCCCCCCCCCCACAACAACAGTAACAATAACAGACAGTAACATATGATGGAGGGATATTAATCACCTTTAGTGATAGTTCTAGACACCCCCCCCCCCCACACAACAACACTAACAATAACAGACAGTAACATATGATGGAGGGATATTAATCACCTTTAGTGATAGTTCTAGACACCCCCCCCCCACAACAACAGTAACAATAACAGACAGTAACATATGATGGAGGGATATTAATCACCTTTAGTGATAGTTCTAGTCCCTCACCCCATCCCTGAAACAACAACAAAAACAACAGCAAAGAACCCACACGAAAAAAAAAAGAAACAGCAACATTATAATGGAATGTTATTTAATGACTCTATGCTGTATTTTGTCAAGTTACATCAGAACCAGATGTAATAGTATCCTGAAATCTATCAGACTATGCCTTTCACAGCCTAAGAACTGTTGTCATTCAGTTACATGATCTTTTCCTTTTACTTTAATTTTTGTTTATTAGTGAATTCAACAGGGAATAACCCAGCATTTGCTTCATTAAGCTCGAAGAAATATTGAGACGTCTTGTTGAATTGATCTCCTGACATTTGCCCTTAATGCTAGCATAACAATTTTGCTTAGTTCCATTTACGTCATAGTTGAATTTTAAAGAAAAGAAGGAAAAATCCATTCAGGTCTTTGTTAAGAAATTGTTTGTTTGCAGTTTGTTATGTTGATCTCAGGGCTCCAAATATGGAATGTATCAAGCATTGGAAATCCGCTCTGTACCTGTTTTATTTTTAATTCTTTGTTTTATGGCATAGTATGGGGGGAGAAATCTCAGTCAACACAAAATCAGAAAATATTAAACAGAATTTCGGCTTTGGGTATTTTACTTTCAGAACTGATGAAAATTGACTGTACACATGTACTTCATCTAATAAGTAAAATGATTACAACTCAGGAATATATTTTTATTTGCGCTTTTAACATTGACAATTTGATTCACTTCAGAATTTGACTTTTCATGGCAGTTTCAAAATAAGGCAGGAGAGATTAAAAAATGTGTGACTTTTCTCTTGTTATTGAAGGTTTTATGATGCAAAAAGTCAAATATGCAAGCCTTATATTTAATACCCATTTAACCCTTTCCCTCATAGAGGACACCATGAAAAGACCTATGCGAACAGCATAAAACCAGATCAGCCTGCCAGTAACTCAGTTTTATGCTGTTCGCTGCTCCTCAGTGGTCTGGAAATGAGGATTTTGTAATTAAATTTGGTAAGGTTTAACTGTAGTTTTCTGCAGATCAGGCTTTATGTGGTACCTATTGAATGCGTCAAAATGAGTCTATATGAGGGAAAGGATTAATTTGACCATATCAGATTACCTGTTCTGTTCATTTCAGATTTTTCTCCCTCCCTTATTGTTTTTGAACAGAGTTGCTTTACTACATGGAGATAAAAATTCAAATTTTGTTTTCTGTCAAATTACTAAATGTTTTTATGTTTTATTTAATATTATTGCATTATTGAAGCCCAAGCTGAATTAAAATGTGTTGATTATCAATGACTGAGATAATATTCACTAAACTTTAATAAAAAAAACATTAATGCACAAGAGAATAATTCGCAAACCATTTGGAGATTTTTTTAACCATCACTGGCTGGAATTTCTAGCATTAGGTAACATATACAGTAGAACCTCGTTAAATCGAAGTCCTTGGGACCAAGCTGAAAACTTCGAAATAACGATTATTCGGATTAAAAATCCGATGGAAATTTTAGTTTGTGAGCGTGCATGTCTGCGTTTTCATTACCGATGCATATTGTGGAAATCGTTATGCCATGAAAACCACCTATTAGGTGTGCGTATATACTGTTTGCAAGTTAAAAAAGTAATGAAAATATATCATGATCTACTTAGATGCTTCTGATGAACATAATCATTCTACCATGTCAAACAATGATACATATTTTTACCGTCGATATGCTGCTTCAGGTAGCGTCGCATGCCGGTGACGAACGCTATGATATGGAATGTACTAAAGATCTGACACCTGGGTTTATCTTCTGGCACGTGCATATTATGCAATCTGTCAGACATCGATTAGCAATAATTAACATTTCCGGTGGGACACACGTTGCCCAACCCAATCTCGAAAAAAGGTGTGAAAAACTTGCCTGAGCCATCCGTCCAAGTGCCTCCGCAAAATAAACTGGGTTACTGACCCGGATACGAATGATAATAAGAACGATAATTAGTTCATGAAAATTTATGAAATTTGACTTCGAAATAAAAATTGAAAAATGTACATTAATTGCAACCTTGGGACCGGAATTTTACTTCGAAATAGCAAAAAAATCGAAATAGCGAAATTCGGATTAAACATTTTATTTTTAGTTAAAATAAGAAGGGAAGAAATCGAGACCAAAAATAAACTTCGAAATGGCGAGGAATTCGGTTTAATGATGTTCGGTTTGGCGAGGTTCTACTGTATATAGATCTAATTAGTTGTTCCTACATCACAGCTGTACCACTGGTCCAGTGGGTAAGTGGGTAAAATAGCTTGGGTATTTGGCAATCAGGTGTCGCCAGAGGGGGTTGTAGGTTAGATTCCTAGCCATGAAACTTTTGATCTTTTTTGGATATTTTTACAATATTAAATATTTGTTTTTGCAATTTTGAATAACAGAAATTTACGTCAGTACATGTGAAATGAAAAAAAAATAAAAAATTTTTAAAGATAAATGATAGTTTGTTTTAGATTTGCTTCCTTTTGATTTAGATACACATATCAATATGAATGTTATGAACTGTAGGCAAGGGAAATAGGAAGAGTTAAGAGTGGCAGTAATATGCATACTGTCGGTAGTCCACTGAAACAAATGGTGTGTTCATCTTTTCTTGTAACAATCATGTTTACACCAGGTGAAGCAGGTTTATAACATTTGGTTTATTGGCATCGCTTGAAAATTTGCTTCTCGTATTAAGATTTACTTTTATGAACAAAAGAAATGTGACATCATATATTAAAAACCCTGTTCTCTCAGCACTGTTAGAGCTTTGAATTTTTTTAAAAAAAGGTACATTTTGCTGTTTTTCCAAAGTTTTTACACCCAACCTTTACCATCATTATCAGATAACCTATGGTTGCTGATTATCCCACATCACCCATGAATTTCTTCACTATCATTTTGTCCTTTAGATGAAAAGCAGACACAGTAATATGAATGCATGCAAGCCTTGTTCTGCCTGGTGTTCACCAATTAGTTTGTATTTTAATATCTTATGTAATATATCCTCCACCATTCTCATGAAGAGTGTCCAGAATATACACTGATGGAAAGTTCTAACCCATCATTTTAATTTGAGAAATATCTCAAATTGTAAGAATCAAATTTTATTTCAATTTTGGGTATGTGAAAGGTGAACAATATGTGCAAAATTTTACTGAAAGTGGTTATGAATTACAATGGCAGTAAGCTATGATGTAAAGTTGCCCTCAAAAGTCAAAGACAAAACAGATTATTTAAAAAGTATAGATGTTAATTTGATTGGCTTATATATTTCAATGCTTAATGCATTAAAAATCAACTTGGTTGTTGAAAATCCTGCATTTGGTGAATGGAGAGTAATAGAATGAAATGACCTTGAGTGCCTTGACGATGAGCATTACAAGAGGGGGCACAAGATAAATATTGGAGGTAAAAAAGAAAATAAGTATATGAGGGTGCTACCCCCACCCCACCCTCTGGTTGGTTAAGATATCTGTCTTTATATCTATCACATATTGTGTCTGCTGTGTTTTTCTAGATCTATTGACCAGATTTTGATAAGGCAGTGAATAGAAAATGGCAACCATAGTTAGACAACAAACTTAGCAAATGTTTCAGTCTTCATACTTGCATGTTAAAATCTTTCTCAGGGGGTCAAAATTGACTACTGGCAGATTGATATGGGGGGAGACATCTGTCTTCAAACAGCCAGTTGATATTGCCACTTCATCAGAACACATTTGTATTTGTGAAATATCATTGTTTATAAAATATTACAGGTGGATAAATATCACATTCATGAAGTCAATCCAGTTCTGTTTGCTCACGGTGATTGTGCATTTGAGAGACGTCTTATCATTGCCATAAAAAATTGGCATGGAATTGATTTCGTGTCTGCATCAAAACTTGCCAGTCAGCAGTTTTAGTATGGGACCATGTACAGCATGCAGGCATTCATCAAAGATACACCGACTTGTATCACTATAATGCACGGTATGGGATAATTTTTTGTCTGCTATTAAATATTCATCCGTCAGAGGAAGGTATAATTTTGTTAAACTCCGACTTTATTGCTAGATATTAACATGGCAAACAAAGGATCAACACAACAAAAAATGGAAAGATCAACAAGTAAAATCAATATTCCAGCTAGGCTAGGCAGCAGCCATGGCCTGTCCCACAATGTGGGATTCCATGAACAAGGTTAGCCAAATAGGCACAGATTCAGTGAAATTTGTTCAGAACATAATTCAGTTGAAATGATCTTGCCGATTAAAAGCTCCTTCAATAAGAGACCAATACACAAGCAAAGCTTTCAAGTATTTAATGCTTTGTGAAATGCCAACACTTTTAGTGTTAAGTTTTTTTTCTCAAAACTCCATTTAGATTGAAGCTGATTTGATTTTTGGAAGATTGTATCAATTTCTATGCTAAAGCAAATCTTTGAATAGAGTTAAAGGGTTATCACACCAAAATCCGATGCATCCTAAAGTATGTAGTTGTTGTTGATGTATTCATTTATACCTTGTAGTCAAAAAACATTAGCTATAATGTCAGACATAGCAGCATTAGGTCAGGAAAACCTGAGGAATAACAACAGATTGTTTATATTATAACATATGCATTACTGAAGTAAATCAAACTTGGAGATACTATGGCCATAATTTACGTATGGAACTATGGCCCTTGAATTATAAAAAATTACCATGTTTTGTTTATACAGTGAAACCTCTTTACAACGGCATTCATTATAACAACATCCTCTTTATAACAGCAGTTGTCTTGAAAACAAAACACTGCCGTTGTAAAGAGAGTTGACTGTACCATAGCATCCATGTTTATCAATATATCACAATCAGATATGATGAAAGCAATTTTTATGCCCCCATCAAAAATGGGGGAGGGGTGGGGGGAGGCATATAGATTTGCCTTTGTCCGTCCATCCTGAAACATTGTGACACACATAACTCTGAAAGTATTTAAGTGTTTCCCATAGGCCGTTTTCTCATGGCGTTGTGCCATGCTGCCCATTTAGGGTCCCGAAATACGCCATGCTGCCCTTTGATCTGGATTCTGCCACCATTCTGCCTTATCCAGATTAACATGTCCTTATCACCAGTGCTATAGCAGGGCACTGCACCCTGTGGCCCTCCTGCCCTTTTATGATGTGCCGCCTTCATGTGTATGTAAGGGGCAGTGCACAGTAAATGACGTCAGAATTGTAATAATGTGGCATGAACTACGATCGGTCGAAGCCATTGACACCCTGCGAGATATTCTAGTGCATGTTCTTTTTAGAGAAAGTTCTTTTTTCCAAGTAAAGTATCTTTTCTAAAAATTATGATGCTGAAATTGACAAACTGAGATTTGTTGATGCGCAACTTTTACTCGCCAATATATCTACCTCGTTGACTTGGTTTTTGTACTTAATAACTATGTTTACAACCTTTTTGAAAAGATTTTTCTTTTTTGTACTACAGACTTTAAACTTAATGGATATATTATTCAGGACATGAACTTGTGAACCTGGGTGTTTTTATAGAACCTTCATTGAAGTTGAAAGAGTAATGGGCCTTTGTTTTTGAAAAATATGGAATTTTATGCTTGTGACGCATGTAACTCTGAAAGAATTTGTGCTACAGACTTAAAACTTCATGAATATATTACTTGGGACATGACTTGTGCACCTGGGTGTTGGCCTTTGTTTTGGAAAATGTGACGGGTGAGGCAATTTGTGTCCTCTGGACATATTTCTAGTTATAATCATTATCTCTAGGCCAAGCTTAACAATTGCTTAAATCAAACTTTCAGATCAGGTGTAAATAGGCTAAGAGCAATGGTACTCAGGGGTGAGCAAAATATGGCCATCATTGTCCTTTCATTCTTTCTGTTAACTTCAACAGGCTCAAATAGTTTTGTTAACAAGAACAGACTTTATATTTATATTATAAATTAAAATGACAAAATGCACATGGATCTATATATCTAAATAAAAATATTTTTGACAAACTCTAAGGTGTAAAAAAAAAAGTTTTGTTTCTGGTTACCCAACCAACCCTTTATTTTACCTCGCACCATTTTTTTTACCAGACTGAAAAAATCTACCTATTATAATGATATTGTCTATCAGTCTTTTAATCCAGTGCATAATAACTTTGTTACCATAGTTGATTTTTTTTGTCTCTTTGTCTTCATTAAACCAAAGGGATCTGGCATGAAAGGTGAGTCATATAACCAGACCCCTTTACATCAAACTAGTAAATAACAGTCATGATGTAGGCTGCCATATTGAAATTAAGGATTAGTTCCAAATTTTCTTAAAAACCACATGGATATTGCTTTTGTTGTCAAACATAGGCATACTAATTAAGGTCAGTAACAAATATAGTGGCAAAGTAACAAATATAAAATATATTAATTATTTGCAGGCATTTCATGACAAAATGGTCCCAAATGGGTTAAACAAAGTGGATAAAGCTGTCGCAGACAGCACATGCAGCCTCACTTGTACTGCAGCTGACAGTTGAGGGGAAAACAAAAATAAAAACTATTTTATATGCCCACAAGTTACTAATGAAGTGGTCAAGTATATTTACTGTTGATGTTGAATTGTGCACCCATAATTCTATTTCCATTATCTTGAATGGCAAAATGTGTGTGTGTGTTCTCATTTTTATTTTTGATGACTCAGATAAATTGACAATAAATGTTTATCAATGGCATTAAGGTATTGAAGATATTAGAGCAATAAATGATTATCATTGCCTAGAGGGAAGTTACCTTTATAATGAATAAAGCAGTCAGTTTCCTGTAATTAGCCAGGTCAGCACTGACCCTAAAAACGTCATGGTCACATAAAAAAGGGAACTAACCCTGTGGAATATGTAGGAACTAAACACCTGAGTGAACAACATGTAACAGAAGGTTTTGGATTCTCACCTGTGTGGGTAGGATACCTGCAGAGCTGCACTGTTTGTTTTTCCTCAAGATGTTGTGATTGTTGATGTTGGGAATGAACTGCTGGCCCACATAGCTCGGATACATTGTGTGGGGTTACACAGTTGCTAAATCACTGGCAGGCTATATAGTGCATCTACAGGTGTGTCAGATAGGGGTACTTGGGATGTTATGTGGGGGAGGGGTGCAAGCTAGATTTCTGTTGGAAACAATCAGAGATGATGATAGATTACTCCAGAGATTCGAAATTCAAAGATTTGAAATTTTGAACAGAGAAATTCACTTTGATATTCTGAAAATGGAGTATGATTTTGGCACCCAGAGAATATATTTGTTCCTTCATAACTTCAATCAGGTCCAGTCAAGTCCCCTTTAACTTCAAAATGTTTTGTCATGTCCCTCCACAACTTCAGTCATGTCAAGTTTGTGTCCCCCTTAACCCCATAACTTTAATCATGTCCTGTTGTGTTACCCTTACTTCAATCATGTCCAGTGGTGCACCCCTCGACTTCAGTCCCTCTTGATATAAGTCACGACCATCTATGTTTCCAAATAATATCTCAAACATGTCAAGTCACATCTCCCCTTAACTTAAAAACATTTCCAGCCATGTCCACACACCCTTGATGTCAGTTATGTCCATTTGTCTCTCTTGACATCAATCATGTCAATTGGTGTCCCTCATGACATAGGTCATGTTGATTGGTGTCCTTCTTGACATCAGTAATGTCCATTGGTGTCCTTCTTGACATCAGTAATGTCCATTGGTGTCCCTCTTGACATCAATAATGTCCATTGGTGTCCCTCTTGACATCAGTAATAGTCCATTGGTGTCCCTCTTGACATAGGTCATGTTCATTGGTGTCCTTCTTGACATCAGTAATGTCCATTGGTGTCCTTCTTGACATCAGTAATGTCCATTGGTGTCCCTCTTGACATCAGTAATGTCCATTGGTGTCCTTCTGGACATCAATAATGTCCATTGGTGTCCTTCTTGACATCAGTAATGTCCATTGGTGTCCTTCTTGACATCAGTAATGTCCATTGGTGTCCCTCTTGACATCAGTAATGTCCATTGGTGTCCTTCTTGACATCAGTAATGTCCATTGGTGTCCTTCTTGACATCAGGTAATGTCCATTGGTGTCCTCTTGACATCAGTAATGTCCATTGTGTCCTTCTTGACATCAGTAATGTCCATTGGTGTCCCTCTTGACATCAGTAATGTCCATAGGTGTCCCTCTTGACATCAGTAATGTCCATTGGTGTCCCTCTTGACATAGGTCATGTCCATTGGTGTCCCTCTTGACATCAGTAATGTCCATTTGTGTCCCTCTTGACATCAGTAATGTCCATTTGTGTCCTTGACATCAGTAATTTTGGTGTCCCTCTTGACTGGTGTCCCTCTTGACATCAGTAATGTCCATAGGTGTCCCTCTTGACATCAGTAATGTCCATTGGTGTCCTTCTAGTCATCAGTAAATTCCATTGGTGTCCCTCTTGACTGGTGTCCCTCTTGACATCAGTAATGTCCATAGGTGTCCCTCTTGACATCAGTAATGTCCATTTGTGTCCTTCTTGACATCAGTAATGTCCATTGGTGTCCCTCTTGACATCAGTAATGTCCATTGGTGTCCTTCTTGACATCAGTAATGTCCATTGGTGTCCCTCTTGACATCAGTAATGTCCATTGGTGTCCCTCTTGACATCAGTAATGTCCATTTGTGTCCCTCTTGACATCAGTAATGTCCATTAGTGTCCTTCTAGTCATCAGTAAATTACATTGGTGTCCCTCTTGACTGGTGTCCCTCTTGACATCAGTAATGTCCATAGGTGTCCCTCTTGACATCAGTAATGTCCATTGGTGTCCTTCTAGTCATCAGTAAATTCCATTGGTGTCCCTCTTGACTGGTGTCCCTCTTGACATCAGTAATGTCCATAGGTGTCCCTCTTGAACATAAGTCCATTTGTGTCCTTCTTGACATCAGTAATGTCCATTGGTGTCCCTCTTGACATCAGTAATGTCCATAGGTGTCCCTCTTGACATCAGTAATGTCCATTTGTGTCCTTCTTGACATCAGTAATGTCCATTGGTGTCCCTCTTGACATCAGTAATGTCCATTGGTGTCCTTCTTGACATCAGTAATGTCCATTTGTGTCCTTCTTGACATCAGTAATGTCCATTGGTGTCCCTCTTGACATCAGTAATGTCCATTTGTGTCCTTCTTGACATCAGTAATGTCCATTGGTGTCCCTCTTGACATCAGTAATGTCCATTAGTGTCCTTCTAGTCATCAGTAAATTCCATTGGTGTCCCTCTTGATTGGTGTCCTTCTTGACATCAGTAATGTCCATTGGTGTCCCTCTTGACATCAGTAATGTCCATTGGTGTCCCTCTTGACATCACAAATGTCCATTAGTGTCCTTCTTAACATCAGTAATGTCCATTGGTGTCCTTCTTGACATCAGTAATATCCATTAGTGTCCCTCTTGACATCAGTAATGTCCATTGGTGTCCTTCTAGTCATCAGTAAATTCCATTGGTGTCCCTCTTGACTGGTGTCCCTCTTGACATCAGTAATGTCCATAGATGTCCCTCTTGACATCAGTAATGTCCATTGGTGTCCTTCTTGACATCAGTAATGTCCATTGGTGTCCCTCTTGACATCAGTAATGTCCATTGGTGTCCCTCTTGACATCAGTAATGTCCATTTGTGTCCTTCTTGACATCAGTAATGTCCATTTGTGTCCTTCTTGACATCAGTAATGTCCATTGGTGTCCCTCTTGACATCAGTAATGTCCATAGGTGTCCCTCTTGACATCAGTAATGTCCATTGGTGTCCTTCTTGACATCAGTAATGTCCATTGGTATCCTTCTTGACATCATTTATGTCCATTGGTGTCCCTCTTGACATCAGTAATGTCCATTGGTGTCCTTCTTGACATCAATAATGTCCATTGGTGTCCCTCTTGACATCAGTAATGTCCATTGGTGTCCCTCTTGACATCAGTAATGTCCATTGGCATCCTTCTTGACATCATTAATGTCCATTGGTGTACCTCTTCACATCAGTAATTTCCATTGGTGTCCCTCTTGACATTATCATGTCCATTGGGATATTTCTTGACATCAGTACTGTGAATTGTTTTTCTTGACATCAGTTACTGTGAATTGGTGTCCCCTTGACATCAATATGTCCATTGGTGTCCTTCTTGACATCAGTTATGTCCATTGGTGTCCTTCTTGACATCAGTAATGTCCATTGGCATCCTTCTTGACATCATTAATGTCCATTGGTGTACCTCTTCACATCAGTAATTTCCATTGGTGTCCCTCTTGACATTATCATGTCCATTGGGATATTTCTTGACATCAGTACTGTGAATTGGTGTCCTTGACATCAATTATGTCCATTGGTGTCCCCTTGACATCAATACTGTGAATTGGTGTCCTTGACATCAATAATGTCCATTGGTGTCCCTCTTGACATCATAATGTCCATTAGTGTCCCTCTTGACATCAGTAATGTCCACTGGTGTCCCTCTTGACATCAGTAATGTCCATTGGTGTCCCTCTTGACATCAGTAATGTCCATTGGTGTCCCTCTTGACATCAATAATGTCCACTGCCCTTGAATTACAGTCCATTGGTTTGCCCATTGGGATATTTCTTTACATCAGTACTGTGAATTGGTGTCCCTCTTGACATAAAAACATGTTCATTTGTGTCCCTCGTGACCATTGGTGTCCCCCATCTGCTGATTTCAATCATATGCATTTGCACCCCTGTCCATTGGTGATTTTTTCCCTTTTTTCCCAAATGTATGCTACCAAAAAAGCAGAGCAAGCAACCTGGTTTTCAGAAACTACAATGTATTCAATTACATGTAGTATTTAGTGTAGAGGGTAATATTTAGTTTTTTAAAATTAAGGTAATCCATCTATCATAAAATTATAATCGTGGCTCTTCGAATGCTTAAAAAAAGTCTTCAGTACAGATGCAAGCATCCACTGACTTTGTTTTATAGGCTTTTT
>CM037778.1:54581434-54631434 GCA_021229015.1 Solen grandis
GGCAATAACTACTTTACTTCAGATTGGATTTTTCTATGACTTCGAATGAATGATAACTATATATTGGTCCCTTGACAATTCTCCTATCACTTTTCATACCTCTTACTGACTTTGGCTTAAAAAAAAGATCATTAAAACAAAAGACAGAAAAAGCTTACAGGAGCAGAAGGTTGTTGAGCCCTGAGCAAAATAACATCAATCTCAATTGAAAACAAACTGAGTGATTTTCAAAGGCATATATCCCTATATTTCTCTTGCTTTAACTTAGGCTGATACACTGGGTCAATCAGAGCACAACACTTTGAAATCTATATGATATTCATTGGTAGTTTATTGAGCAGAATTCCTGTCATTTTTATTATCTAATAAAACATAAAATGATTTTAAAGGAAGGTTTATTGGCTACAATACCATCATTGTGTGAAATACCTGTGATGCTTCGAATGACTGAACATTCTTTCACATTAAATCAGTACTTAATTCAATGTCTTTCTACCTATTACCTTTTGACAGACAGGTTTGCTGATTGTCAGCAAAACTCCCTCAACCGAAGATGCAAAGATTTGTTAATTCAAGTTAAATTGGCAATTTATCTGCATATATCCAAACATGAACTTGAAATGTTAAAAAATTAAGGCTATAACATATTGTCACTGCAAACAACAGCTGATGTAAGAGTTAAAACAGGTTCAGAACTGAACCATTAATTAAAATATATAAATTACACACAACAACATTCATTGGGGTTCTTGATTTTACTTGTATTTACTCACATGCAAGTCATTGGCCATACTCTCTTTTTTAATTTGTATCAAATAATTTTCCTGAAAAATTTGCTTCATTATTAATTTCGTTGACAGTTCTACATGTCAAGTTATTTACCATCTCTTGACTTCCAATCCATGAAATGATAGCACTGCTCTTTATAAAAGTCATGCATTAATATCATAATATAGTAACTGACCTCTCATTAGCTACTTTTCTAAAGCCAACTTGTCTTTGTCTTGACCCCTTAAAGACAAAGCATCTTCAAGTGATTTTGAAAGATCTTTTTAAAATGAGATGTCAAAGATTTTTCAAAACGCCATGTCATGCCATGTTGTTTTGTTTGTTGTCCCCACCCCAGTCGTCACTATGACAGCATGTCAGTCAAATAGCGAAGTCAATCTGATTACAAGTACTGTTACCAACTTACAGGAAGCCAGCAGGAAGGCATTTTCAAATCCTTTCCAACACAAAAGTGAGTAAATCTCAAATTGAATTAGTAAAATTCAAATGTTTCAGTGCCAGCCATAAATATTAATATTGCACAGGCTATGAATGATATGTGTAGTATTAAACAGACAGCTGGCTGTCATTTTTAATGCTCAATCAACAATTTACATAAATCTTCTCGATCCATCGTTGTGAATATATTGATTTTGGCTTAAGTTTTAGCTTTGAATGAATATATTAAGATGACTGAATGAAGAATTTATCTAACAAAATAAGCTTTCAGACTTAATTTAAGATCAATATAGCGAATAAGCTAAAGTTGATACACATCAGAGACCCTTTTCCCCACGTTTCTCCTTGTAGCCTGTTTACTTTAAGACAATGCATTTACCAATAAATTCCAGAAAAAAGAATATGTTGATTGCTGTGGTCTGGATTTTAATAATACGGTGAAAGTTGAAAAAGGAGGGAAAAAAGTGACAAGGAAAAGTAGTACAACTCATTAAGACTGAACATGCAGCTGGATATAATGATGCGGTCTTTAAAAGCACAAGTGACATAACAGACAATCTAGACATATATCCTCTACCACAAGTCTAGCGACCCATCTCGCTGAACAATATACATTGTACATTTCATTCAGCAAGTTTTTTGAATGAAACTCAAAAGTGATAAAAAAAACCAGCAGAACTAGGGCACATGTGGTGTAGCACATCTCGCTTAAATCTCACCTTCCCCTTTTTAACTTCACCGACTTTGCTCTTCATTCATGAAACTCATTCATGCGCATACATGCCACTGTGAAATCGGATATTTATAAATGTTGTTTATGAATGAAAATTGTTGTGGGCGGAAGTTTGCAAGTTTCCCAGGGATACTGCCTCAGCGCTGACTGCCAATATGGCTTCCAACACGTCTTATTTATCGGGTTTTACACACTGTCATCGTCATGCATTTTCATTTTGCAACAGACTTCATGACATTCACTTTAAATGCAAGCATTCAAATAATGGGGAGAAAATAACTGATGGTGTCTGTGAATCAATCAGGAGAGCACTATAATTGACAGAGGTAGAATTACAATTTAATCAAGTGCTCCATAAAATGCAACAAGTATTAAGTGAGCAATTTTTAGCCCTGACATAATTATGTTCAAGGTGAACAAAAATAAAGGAAGAAACTTAGAAACCATAAGAAATAAAATAAAAAAGACATTATAGATGAATGAAAATCTGTCTGATCATTTTCTACATTTTCTACAGATGATGGAATCTAAATAGGCTAACGATCGAGTCCACTTACAGTGCGTTCACAGAATGCAAGTAGCACTTTATATTACGCTGATGACCCCTTCTGGCTTTAATTGGGACTTTTACTTATCAGCACATTTGTACACAAACCATAACATCAAATGAATACAAACTTTGTAAATCCTGAAAAACAAATGTAAAATTAATATATCATGGTAGTGTGATCCAAATGACGGTTATCAACCAACTGTTGGGGGGCTTATAATGCTCGTTGTTTATAACCCCCCTGCGGTAACTTCCTTAAAATTATGTTTTAATGTATTCTGATTCTGGTTTGGAGACCAAACTATTCTGTCGGACTTCCACCATTTTATAATTGATACATATAGTCATGTCTCCAGAGACTACACAAAACAAATTGTATGTGTATCATATGTATTCGATATTCTAAATCTCAATATAATTTTTTTCATAAAAAAAAAAACTGTCAAAATCTTGAAAAATAAGAAAAAAAATCAATAAAGCAGGAAAATCCTGTGCAGGCTGTTGTTTTAGCATATAAAACCACACAAAAAGAGCTTAACATTTTCATTCTGCAGTGGCTGCGTATTTATTTTTTCTATCTTCTCTGCACAGTGTCATGTAATTGGCAATACTCAAAAAGGCCAGACTGGCGAGGGATAACAGTAGGTGAAAAGTTTCTCAGACTCCTTCACAGGACCAGTTCCAATCAAATTGTTACGATTTACCACCCTGGGGACACCGAGTCTCGACTTCCATCGCTAGGAGACATAACCACAATTATTTCAATGTCAGTACAGTATGCAGGTTTTTTTTTTCTTTCCTGTTTTGAAAAACCTTAAATATCGGGGGGGAAGCTACTTGTGTATAGTGAAGGAAAACTGCAAATGTTTATATGAACATGTGATAGATGTGGTACATGTTCCTAGGCCATAAACACAATGTCTGTCATTTCTGTATAGTTTTTTTCCTTGCATTTATTTGCAGATTCTCTTAAGGAAGCAATGACGAAATCTTACCCCCTGTAGACATTTCTGAAAACCATTCAGAAAATGTAATGACAAGCACTTGAGCTTATTTTTCCTGTTTTCTTTTTTCTTTTTTTTTTGTGTATGTTTTTATGAAAATGAAAGAAAAAATTCTAATTCAAAAACTAAAATATGCTAAATTAAAATAAATACAAGGCACCCAGTGGGTGTTTTGTAATCTTCTGAAACATTTTGACATAATTAAAATTACATCTGAGAGACTGTGCACAAGTGTTTTAATAAATCTTAAAAAGAATATGACCCAAATTAAATTTGTTTTCACCCAGCAGTGTAACACTATAGAGAGAGGGATTATATATCTTAAAGACTTACTCTGAAATAATAAACACAGTGTTTTTTTCAAAGTTCCATGTAGGTAAAAACACAATTAAACATCAGAAATGAATAAAGGTCTACAAATATTGATAATAGAATCACAATGCTTTTCAGTTACATTGCATGGACACCTTGTTGGTAACCACATGATAAAACCCATTTTTGTGAGTTCCATGTATCATTTACTGTACACAAAGCAGAAATATTAGTACCTAACATTCAGTAGTTTATAAAGCATAATTCAGTGCAACTGCTGATGATTCAAACAAATATAAACCAGATCAGCCTGCATGTAATCAGACTTTATGCTGACTTTATTGGAACGGAAAGAGAAGGTAACCTTATATAATAGTAACAATCTTGAAAATAAAATATAAAATAAAAGCCAACTCAATTTTATACCTGGTTTCAGTATGATCTGTCTTTTTTTACTTTACACAATGATGAATATGGCGAATCTGACTCGTAAAATGATCAAGATCTTGTAAGTTATCATCTGCCTGTGGAACAGCAGACAGACGTCTAGAGGGACAGCCTGACAC
This sequence comes from Solen grandis, assembly GCA_021229015.1. Lineage (NCBI taxonomy): Eukaryota > Metazoa > Mollusca > Bivalvia > Adapedonta > Solenidae > Solen > Solen grandis. Next base: position 54,585,827 of record CM037778.1, read on the forward strand.
AAACAATGATTTGTTTTAATAATGCATGTACAAACTTGATGAATCATTCAGTCTAGGACCAGACTCACTTTAGAAACAGACTCGAGTTTCAATAACCGGCATTCTCCCGACAAACTGTTATTGTCCCATTGCTGCCGTGGCGGAATACCCTGATGAGAAACTTTGTAAGCCAGTCTGAAGAACAATACAATTAGGGGTCTCCAAGTAGCAACTGAAGCTAAATCAGGGAACATTAATGATGCGACTCATCCTGGACTTAGACAGTCCCCATATACAAGCTTGGGACTCCAGAAATAAATCAACGTAATCGGGAAATATTGAAGGATGTCACCTTGAATAAAACAAGCCACATAATTAAATATATCAACAAACATTTATCAAGGAGACTGGAAATAGAGGCTGTCCAGACAATTTTCACTGACAAATGTGGTCATTAATACTGACCAATGGCTTTCTCTGTATATCGTCCAAACCAAACCTTGCCAAAAACAAGTACAACATGGACGATGGGTATCTGGCTGTAACAACAACTTGGAGCCACCTTATTACATTTTCAAGGAAAAATTACAATAAACTGAACTTAACTTCCGCTTGTCCCAATGTTGTGCAATTTAACCATTAACTATTCTTGATCTAATGGACACTGCATCTCTTCAAGGATTTCTTCATAACAACAAATTACTTGTTTTGCATAAAACACTATAAGAAACAATGTAACATGGAATAACTTATGAATTATGCATTATATATTTTCTGTTAGTTACAAATAAATAATGTTTTTACCTTGCTTCAACCAAAATTGGTTTTTTTTTTTCAAATCGACTGTATAAATATTTTATATATATAATATTAATATAAAGTTTCACTTAACTGCCAAACATGATAAAGACAAATAAAGCCTTAGCTCGTTACTGCATTCTCCATTTTAATGAGTATCAATATAACACAGTTCTATTACTGAATCAATGTAGGTTTGCAGGTAGCAACACATGGCCTGAAAATGGATCTAAATAATGCAGCTCCACTATAGTCCTATATTTTGGGTCATATCGCATTATATTGACCCTCATTAAAACAAGGAGAAACGCAAAATTGGGGACTAGTTACATTTGACCGTATAGTAGCTTACCCACTACAATGGAGCCTGTTATAATGGTCCCAAACCATACTGACCAATGTACACTTTGTAAATACTTTTTAACCTTAGAATTTCCTATACCATATATTATCTAAAGAAATATATTTTGGCTCTCTATAGGTATTCAAACCATACAAAAGATGTATGTAAAACAAGAGATAAAATTGACATGGCCTCATACAGGTTAACACTGCCAATCCCTGTGTGTTTTTATGTCAAGACATGCCATTCATCCATCACGCGGGAGAATTAGGGGCCAGGGTTGCTCCCTACAGAACCCCACTTCCTGTCCCTAAGCATGATGGGGCGAGATGAGTCAGTGACATACTTACAGAACAAGTCACACAAACCTGCCCCCCCCCCCCCCCAACCTCTACAAAAATGCCTTGAATTATTCTCTGTAAATGCCTTGCATTATTCTCTGTGACTTTCACAATTTTAAAAATGTGTTATTGTAAACAAATGTAAATGCAAAATTTGTTTAGTTTTCATGAGACTTTAATTATATATAAATTGGTCATGGTCTACCCATCCCTCTCTTTCTTGTGTTTCTTTTGTAAGTATATCTATCCATTATACATCCATCCATTATACATAAGTGACAGTAGCTGCTTAGATATTGAGTCTCGGCAATATATCCATGCAATACTTGAATCACACCCTTGTAAAACATTTTAAAATCAGTCTACTATTAAAAACATATAAATTGTGCCCTTCCCATTTTCAATAAGTTTGGTGTTTACTGTCACCCAAATGCAGTGTTTTCTACTACAGTAAATCCTTCATAAAGACCACCTCAGAATTAAGACCATCTCACTATTACTTTCATTTTTGGAACCAAATACTTTGAAGTCCTGTTCTAATTATATTGATCAAATTCACAATTAAGACCACCTCGCTATTAAGACCACTTTTTGTTGGAACCTATTATGGTCTTAATAGCAAGGATTTACTGCACTTCATCAAAACGAAAAATCCCTTTGTCAGCCATATTAGTTTTGCCATTTTTCACCAGACTTCACCATGTCAAAGCCAGACCAGAGTGAGAGCAATTTTCACTCTGAATATCTCATGAATATTCATATATAAATGTATGCTTGATGGATTTTAATTAACTGAACTTGATATATGAAACAACAGATTTTTCTATGCTATTATAACATACCATGACTTGTAGAATCTGAGCTACCTTACTGAATAAGCAAACAGTGGAGACCCTGATGTCTGCTGATGTCTATCAAAATGCAGGCTGATCTAGTTGTATACTGTTTAATAGGTCACTTTTTTGATAGCTCTTGAGCAGTAAATTCCTAAATCAATCCTCTGGTATCAGAGCACAAAATCAATCTTTTAAGGGGCCTTATAATCCAAGTTGGCTTACTTCCTGCATATCATAACATTTGCATGTTTCTAGCTTATTCATTCATTCATAATACCAGTTTCACCATGCCCGCACAATAATATAGCCGCTATTTCCTTTTTTTTTTGGATCTTATTAACATATAATCATATCTATCACAAATGCAAACAGAGATCAAAGACATTTCTGTATATCTAATAGGGCAACAACCTCCTATTCACAAGTCCCAACGTGTGACAATAGTCGCAATGTGTACGCTAGGCAGCATGTTCTATATATTTTGTACTTGATGTCATTATTCCGAAAAGTTGACATAGTGCAAACGTCAAGTCTAACTACACAATCAACAACTTGTAATTCTGCACAAATTTCTACATGCTCCATTATAATTCAAATACTTAAATAATCCTGGTGATAATCATTAACCCTTTCCCTCATAGAGGACACCATGAAAAGACCTATACGAACAGCATAAAACCAGATCAGCCTGCGAGTAACTCGCAGGCTGATCAGGTTTTATGCTGTTCGCTGCTCCTCAGTGGTCTGGAAATGAGGATTTTGTAATTAAATTTGGTAAGTTTTAACTGTGGTTTTCTGCAGATCAGGCTTTATGTGATACCTTTTGAGGGCGTCAAAATGAGTATATATGAGGGAAAGGGTTAACACTGTCCAATATAATACAGTGGCGAGGTTTGGGTCCCACCAAAGAATAGCATTATAATGGAATGCTCTGCATTATATAACTTTTTTGAACTTAGAAACAGCATTATAAGGGAATGCTCTATACTATATTATACCCTTTTGAACTAAGAAAGAGTGTTGTAATGGAATGCTATATATTATATCAACCTTTTTGAACTAAGAAACAGCAATGTAATGGAATGCTCTGTATTATATCAAACATTTTAAACTAAGAAACAGCACTGTAATGGAATGTCTATATTATATAACCTTTTTCCAAAGAAAAAATATCCCAGGTATATACATAATATGATCATCCCCTTTTTCAAGCAATTTTAAGATTTTGGAACATTCTTTATATTATACAATTATGAATTATACAATTCATCTCAATATTACAAAAAATTTAAATCTAAATTGTATGAACTTCAAAAGCTTTTTTAATAATTTCTGTATGTACAGGTTCTCTTATCTGCAATATTACGTAATTTATTATCTCTATGTTTTCATAATTTCTATGGTTCAATTTACATTCATGCTCCCCCTTTTTACTTCAAGTTTTTAATTAGATTTAATTGAAAAAGAGCATTCCAAAGTATTAGATAGTAGCCAGATGTTACCAGACATTTTGAATAAATCTCAAGTATAGTTTCTTATCACAACCTGCCCATCACCCCTATCCCTCCCCACACTCTTACCTATTTTCAGAGAAAATCCAGCTTAAAAAAACTCTTAAGCTCTGCTTACAATAATAAGTGCTGTTAACTTTGTCGGAAATCTCATTATCAAAGACACCAATTTCACAGAACATGACCTCTATATGTATATATACTTTCTACTTGACCTTAAAATTTATCTACCACTCACCCCACCCACTTTCATAAGATTCCATATTTCAAGCAATTTCTATATAAAGTCAGACCTTTAAACTTATAAAACACAATTCTGAAACATTTGAAATAGAAAAACAAATTTCTCACCTTTCACAAAGTCTTCCTATACCACTAAGATTTGCGTCCATTAAATTGATAAGTTCACCTACTTTACATGTCTCAGGTATAACCTAGTCATTTATCATCTACACATAAAATGAAATAAAAGTCTGTGTGGAATTTCAACTATTTATCATTCATGAATAAGTTATGAGGCATATCAAGGAAACATCATCCGCCCATAATATATACATCTACATTTGCAAACCCATTATTGAGCAAGAAAAAATATCTTCTTAGCCTGCGGTATTATCATTATTACAAAACGAAGATCAATTTAAAAACTGTGGAATGCCATGCCTGGATGGGGTTACTTCAAGACATAGGCTAAGTCAGCACTTTAAACATCAATAGATTATAATTATTTACACAAACAGATGCCTTATCTATGTATATAGTATCAATAAAACACTTATCAAAGAATAAAGTTCCTAAGTGCTGATTATGTGTATCGAATGCAGGGTTCGGGCTGTATAAAGGGCATTAACAATAGGGCAATCAGGTGTTGAAACCCGAATACCAGGCCTGTGCCTGGGCGATCCCCAGCCTTTTGTAGGCACCACATCAGCATGCTCATCACACATTCTGCAATTAAATGATCTCCATTTTGATTAGCAAAGACCGTGTTAAGGGCAGCTACACAATAGCCTATGAAACCATGATACACCCAGAACAGCTTGCGGGCATTTCCTACTCAATATGGACTATGCAAAACATGAGCACAGTGTATCAATTGTTACATTTTAACCATTTTTCAGGCTGAATAAGGTTCTAATTGATCTTCTCAGCAATTTGGCACTGAAGATTGATGATAGCAGTATTTCCTCAATGATGTAATCGGAAAGAAGTGCACTGAATAGAGTCTTTTTGATTATTTATGTTACTTTTTATGACCTATAATAAAGGTCAACCTGAAGATCAAGGTCATTTTTCTTCATAACCAAGTTACTGGTGACCACAAAATTACCAATATGTATCAAAATCACAAAATTTCCACAAGAAATCCTGGTTAAAAAAAGTATGTAATTTTTAACATAGAATAAAGGAAAGATGAAAAAGCTCACTGTTGCAAAATGTCATTATTTTTTAATGCAGATTCTTTTGACCAAAGATGTCAGGAATATTTCAATGCAATCACTTTCCACAAAAAGCAAAATTAAAATACATCTTAAAAAGAGAACAAAGTAGTTTTGTGTTAAACCTGCAGCAGTGATCTCTATGAAACAAAACCTAATTGGATAATTGTGTTGAATAAATTAACTGCACACAAATTTGCATACACATTCTCAATGAATAGGTTTTCAGTGCACTGTCTAAATGTTAGTTGTAGAATGAGTAATGACCATAAGTGTTGACTCAAGAGTTCGGATGTACTTGGTCCAATACCTTGAAGTCCACAAAAATATGAATTATAACTCTTCTGCTTGCTGCCTAGCAATTTGACTTGCTGGTCTGATGGTGGCACATTGCATTATGTGGTCATGCAGTAGGTCTTAGGTTTTACAATGTTGGGTAACAAGTTAATTTTGATCTTAACAAAGTAACATTGGCAGCAGGGTGTAAAGCAAACAAAATAAGATTTGACCATTTCGAACCAGCAATCTTAAGGTAACTAGCCAGACACATAACAGTGTGTTTGTTGTTGGGTTTAACGTCCCACCGACAGTTTTTCAGTCATTTGGAGACTACTTGAGACATATATAGTGCTGCCACTACGCAGTATCACGCAGGATACCACACAGTCACATTATCCTGACACCAGGTCGACCAGTCCTAGAACTACCCTTATATACTGAACACCAAGGGAGCTATACCAATACCACTTTTTGCAACTTTGGTATGTTCCGGCCCAGGATCGAACCCACATTTCCGAGGCAGACACTCTTACCATTCAGCCACCAGGGACAGTTACCAATGTGTCATTAAGACCAGGTCAATAGAATGTAACTGGTTGAAGACACAGTGTACATAGCTTGTCTGTCAGATGGTAGGCAATTCCTCAGTAACGATTCCTTGCCATGCTACGCGCACGTTGCTTTCACATTTGTGTATCATGCACTTCAGAACTGCATTTTCTCAATTAATCCCTCAATCCTTTGAAATATACCAGGCCATATGACCACTGCATTTTACTTGAAACATCATCCTGACAAGCGAAACAACAGTTAATGACAAATTCCTATGTGTTTGTACTAAGGAATTCCATGTGTTATCGATTATGTGGCTACAAAAATGCCCACAAATATTGTAGGAAACAAACATGATACTCCTTGAACAAAGACAATAAGCCACGAGTCTGATGTCTTTCTATCAAAAACCAAGCAATCTATGTATGAATCACATACAATTAATTACCTCAGTATCAGCAATCTCCAGGTTCGTACATGTCATTATTGTAAACTTAACCCATTACCTCATGAATATTCATGAACAAAATTATGATTTGATGAATATTAATAAACTGGACATTAAATGGTATATGAAAACCTTTTTCTTTGCCCTGCTGACGCAGACTGTGTAAAATCTGAGCTACAATATTATATAAGCAAACAGTGGAGAGACACGATAGATTATGTCATGAAATTTAATGTGTTTATTTGTTTCTTTTATCAGTATCTGTCCATAAAATTTAGTACTGATATTGTGGCTTAAGTTCTTCTATAGTTTTATTCGGGAGAAATTTGCGAGATTCCGTCAGTCAGATCTCTTCTGACCAAATGTGTTTTTGAATTTGTGAATATTTTTTGGGTGATTCCTCAGGCAAGGGGTAGTTTTTTGTACCTGTTTGTCTTTATTCATCCCCTCCACACAAATAAAGACCAATTTTATGAAAATCTATCAATGTTCAAAAGAGTTACGGCAGGATGTACATTTTCAATGGAAAAAGTTACCCACCGTTATATATAAGGTGGTTGATTTTCTCTTTTCTCAGTTTTTCACTCAAAGTCTGACATCATTACATGTACATAGTATTATAATGGAGTTGAAATGCAAGCTTATCAGGTTTTATACTGGTAACATGGGTTTTTCTGTAATAAAACTTGCTTGGTAATATATCATTTACATACAGTATCTTAATAAGACATACGAGATCCAAAGACTGATAAATATGAGAGCAAAATAAACGAAATGCCCGATTTATAGTCTTTAGTCAAATATACATTTGCTATTTAACCCTTTCCCTCATATAGACTCATTCTGACGCACTCAATAGGTACCACATAAAGTCTGATCTGCAGAAAACCACAGTTAAACCTTACCAAATTTAATTATAAAGTCCTTATTTCCAGACCACTGAGGAGCAGCGAACAGCATAAAACCTGATCAGCCTGCGAGTTACTCGGAGGCTGATCTAGTTTTATGTTGTTCCCATAGGTCTTTTCATGGTTTCCTCTATGAGGGAATGGGTTAACTAGATAAGAATGACAAAATTTGGTCTTATCATAACCAAGCATTTTCCACAATCCTCTCAGTGCTTTCCAAAATGGAGACTTGATTATTCCCTAAACCTTATGCGTAGTCAAAGCTGAATGTACATGAGAAAATAATTTCCTTTTGACGTTATGTAGCTTGTCCCATTCAAAAATGTAGGTCAATATGCCAAGTCAGGTAATCAAATAGTAAGTAATGTATAGGTCAGCATTAGCATAAATCTCCTATACAACATCTCTTATAGCCTCCCTCCCCTGAACATTAAAGGTGTGTAAACCAAATTGGACAATTTTATCTTTTTGGAACCAAACATTATCATCTAATTATTGTAGTTGACAAATTTCACATACTTGCAACAGATGAAAATCTTTTCACATTTTATGAACAATATAACCTGCTGCACTTCATTTTGAACTTCACTTCTCTTTCATGTTTTCATCAATTCTCCCAACTTATTAAATTACCCTGGATATGGCTCAGGTGGCAGTGTATACATGGTCATTAGTGTAGGCGGAAACAAGAGCTCTTACAGAGAAGATAGGCTATTTTCAAAATAATTAAATATCTGATTTTTGGTCTAAAACTGAAACACCATACAACAGCACCTGATATTTCTAATTTCAGGTGGATTGTAACCAAACTTACTTTACCTTACTAAATTAGCAAAGATTTTAATCAGATCCTCTTGCACACCTTTAAAACATCCTTTTTTAACTTTTCTCACCACCTGAAAAAACTAGCAATCAACTTTTCATTTATCACCTCTTTTCTTTGGTCATAAGTTTAACCTCATCCTTGAACTGGTCAGATGTCTTGACCCTCTTGGTAAGATTCTGGAACAGGTTAGTACTCACCAGACAACTTACATTGTCCTTATATAATATGCACAGACTTTCTGGTTAAACATCTGGTGTCCTTACCAAAAGTCTGATGACAAATTATGCTCTATTATACATATTACAGAGTTGGTTTATTTTGGTTTCAAGGTTCTAATGTGCACCTGACAACATTTAAGTCACTTCCCAGCTGTCTAAATTAGATACAGTGCTAGATACGGCACCACAAGGACAAGTGGCATGATACCACAGATAGAGTGCTTATTGCAGCATCAAAAGACAAATGGCATGATAAAATACCAATCTCATTATCCTTACGTGCAGTCGGCCAGAGCTGAAACCCAAGCAAGGGTTTAGTACACGTATCATTTTTAACTTCAATTCTATTAGAAAGCCTTGAATATCATAGCGCAAAATTGATTTACACAGAAAGTAAACTTAGGCTCTTGAACATCAATAAATCAGTAAAACAAAAATGATAAATAAAAGGCCTAAAATGTAGGCTTCGACGAGTTTACCACAAACTTCGCCACAGATTATCAGAAATACAGGCTCTCGTCTCCCGGGAGACATTTACTGAATCTAATGCTGTCAAAAGTATGCAACATAAGCAAACAATTGTCTCAGTCTAGACTCATTTTGTGGTAATTGCTCTTTTATTTCATTTTCTGATATCATTTTGTGTGGTATTTAATCACTGACACTGCCAGCTTTAATATATCCTTTTTTCTATTTTGGTTAGTTATATACCTTAGCATCAGTCTAGAGTTGGACTGGTTTTCAAGTTGAGCCAGGGATCAACCCTTAATGGCAGGAACAAAAACTTGTGGATTCTGGCACTTTTTGTGAAACTCCCATGTCATGAAGAAACAAAATGAAAGACTAAATGACAATAGATCAGATACAGACATTCTAATTTTACTTGGCTGCAAAAGAAATTGAACACTTAGGATTTCATTCACCCAAATTTAACATACAATTTCTTTCAGATTAGGCTGCAACCATACCTTTATAATAGCAATACCTTCAAAATACAACATACACATATACAATACATATTGCTCACACGAAATACTTAAAAAGTTTCAAATCAAACATAAAATCTTACCGAAAAAAAGAATACATTAAAATTAGATCATTCTTAAGTGAATAGTTTCTTTTTAACTGAGAATATCTCATAATTTGGTTGATAATGTTCCTATTATTTGGATTAAGAGATCACCTTTTGAAGAAAGGGAGATAACTGTGCCAGTTGTCGGTTTCTTTTTAACTGAGAATATCTCATAATTTGGTTGATAATGTTCCTATTATTTGGATTAAGAGATCACCTTTTGAAGAAAGGGAGATAACTGTGCCAGTTGTCGGCAGGTGCTACCTCATGACCTACTGCCTCAGTGAGCATGCCTGCCTGGGGATCTATAAATAGATTCTGGGCCACACCTGAACTACATTGGCTGCATACTTTCACTGGGACACAGTAAGGACAGCTAGGTTATTTGTGTCATGGCTGGGCTGGTTTCCACGGAGACACCAGTACCTCCCCATCTTAAATCAACCCACCCTCTCTGGCCTCCCTCTGTTGCCTGAACATCTCCCAGACTTGGTGTTGGGGTAAATGGAAATATGACTACCATGAGAAACTACAAAAGGTTAACCCTAGTTTCTCACCAGTCATTAAGATGGTTCAAGCTTTCGATGTGGAGAGAAATTCTACAGTTATGTTCCCCTCTATACCAAGATGGGAACCCTCCCTAATGAATCAAATAAAAGTGGAGAGCAGCCAATTTTGATCTGCGGTCAGCATGGTTAACCAAACATGGTGGAAAAAAAGTGGGAAATTCCTCCCCTAATCTGGTCTCAAAATCTACTTAGATCAGTTTAATTAATGACAGTCAGGACAGTCCCGGCTGTAAAGATGTGGAAATGTGGATGTGTTCATGATACAGTCAGTCTGTTGTTCAACCTAGTGTGTGTTAGACTGTTTGTAGGAGTTTGGCTAGAGAGAGAAAGAGAGAAGAGAGAGAGGAAGGGTATTTTGGTATCTAAATGTTTACCTCATTTTGATACATTTTGACGCAATGCAAATGGAGCAAACAGCTCCAGGAGGGAGCTATCTGATCAGGGTCCCCCCTGTTTGCTTATACAATATTGTAGCTCAGAATCTACACAGTCTGCATGACAAGGAAAAAATCATTGTTACATAAACCAATTTATTAGTTTAGTGCATTTATATTAATCAAGTCATCAAATTGTGTGTGAATTAATAATGAGGTGTTTCAGTTATATAGAGATGTCCAACTCATTACAGACGAATGAAGACCCAGTGTGCAGAGAGACACCCAGGTAAGCCACTGAACTACTGTAAACCAGTTGGCAAGCTTCCAGAAAGGAGAGGAAATCGACAGAAAATGGGATAAAGAAGAGGATCCAAGATGGTAAAAAAACAAAGACAATGGTACAGTATTAATGTCAAACCTTATATAAATTTTACAGACTTTTCAATACCAGACAGACACAAGATAAATATGCTATACATTGCCTATGTCACAGGGTGAGAAAAACTTACAGTCTGACTGGGACTCAAACCCGGGGCCTTTTGATTACAAGGCAAATGCTCTACAAACCGGGCCAAATACACATCTGTCTCCTATTTTGTGAGTTATCAGTACCATTACACCTACATATATATACAGTATCACATCCCAGACAAGAGGCATGATACCAATTTAAGGAATTTTATCCTTTCTATAGCAACCATTTCCAGGAATTGCCCATTTATACTGAATGCCAAGCTAGAAAGCTGTACCAGTACCATTTTAATGACCTTTGTATGTCACAATGGGGAATTGGACCCACTCCTTTCCTAATCCTGCGTGATCAATGATCAGAAACCATGATTAGAGACTTCATAAAACATCTAGACCCATTTACACAACTTACTGTTTCTCTGAGTGCTTAACAAATATTAAATATCTAATCAGATTGCTTCATCCTAAATATTTCAATTACCCTTTAAAAGCTATCAAAGAAAAAGCAAATACAACCAAATAAAGTTCAAACAGCCTGTGAGATAGACATGGGCTGATCTGGATTAATACAGTAGAAAAACACTAGCAGGCACCTCAATGATACAGGCACTTTGTAATGTGCCCAAAATTTGTGGTGGACTCGGGCACTGTTTTATTTACTATTGTGAAAATACCATTAAATCTGTTCAATTTGCAGTCTGATCTGGGTCTTCTGTATAAACAACCATGTACATAGTGTAATTGAATGGGAAAGAGTTTTGTGAGGACTGGATGATAAAGCCCACATGCTGACCATCCCTGTAGGGCTGTCTAGCTTCATGTTCCCAGCATACAGACATGAATTATGAATGGTCTTTAATTTGGATGGTTCATTACTGGCATTTGGCAGGAGCTACATGGACATACATATTGTGTTAGTTATGATAATCATTGGTATCATCATCTTGATACAGGCCCCCGAGTCTTGCAAGTTGTGTGTGCGTAGGACTGCACTGACATAAACGTATCGTATAGCGATGACAACACGTCACGTTGAAATACAAGTCACAGATCCCACACCAGGGAAAAACAAAAAATCGACATTATATGACACGTGACAATCTAATCCAACAGGGGTTGGGCTTAGTAGCAATGTGTGCTTCATATGGAGAATCAATAATGGCGACAGCTTATGAATGGGGACCGCTAGGTGAAACAGACTCATTCATAAACCTCGTACTACCACATTGTTGACAGCAAAGAGACAAACAGCAAACAGATGGCGAAAAAAGAGGTTTCTATTTAAGACTCTCATTTCTAAATCTGTATGCTACTAAAATAGTCCATTATCCTGACAGTCCTTTAAAATCTGCTTTTATCCCTTTATGACATGATTTGTACTTTTGGTTTAAAGCTCTGCCGGATATGGCAAGACCCTGAAAGGAGATAAATCTCAAGTTACATGTGAAAGTCAATCCAAATGATGCCTCACAATACCATTTTGTCACTCTTCAAAACCTGTTAGCCTGACTTTTTTCAAAAGGTATGAAACTGCATTATCTAAACTGTTAAGGGCAATAACTCTGTAAAAATACAAGAATTCCATACACTAAAATCAACTGCTATATCAAAGTTTGCCAACAATCTGCAGACCACAAGTATGATGAGTGCTTTTGCTCAGGCCAGCAAAAATGTTAACCACAAGTATATCCTACGTAAATCCAGCTAAATAAGGGATGGTCCATGCCTTAATTCTTTCTCCTTTGCATCAACCCCCAAGAGAGACAAATCATATTGAATTCAAACTAAAAAATCAATTTCATTACCTTCCCAGACAGGAACATGAATTGCCTTTTTAATTCAACTTGATCTCTAGACATGACCTGACTTGAATCAAATCTCTGTAGTGATAAGCTATCCATTCATGGTACCCTTTTCTGATGTTAAATTTTGTTTTTGCTGATCTTGCAATGTCACAAAACATTACACTCTAATAAATCAACTTAACCTGAACAAGATGTGTCAGTATTTAACCTTGTAAAGGGGTCAAAGAAGGGGTCATTGACATACTTAAATACAAAGTCAGGCAGAATCAATCCACTGAAATGTAAACATTGGTTTTTATCTCAGCTTATTTGCCCTTATGTCCATCTTATGTTACTTGAGACTCACTGCATATTTTATTCACTCTGAAAAATGTGACAAACTGTTTAAAAAGTAATTGTGCTGTGCTAACCCCCTCCCCTTCGCTCATGGGTTAGTGTGATAAATTAATTTTTTGTGGATAATGCTATTTTATTTCATCAAGTGAACTTTGAAAATTGTTTTCTTACAGGTGGCGTAGCAAAACAAATGGTGGAAAAAATGAAATTTTCACAGTAAATGATCAAATATTAATTATGTCGTTATCTATTTATCATTTGTTTGTATCAGTCATCCACTCAAAAGTATACATTAAAAAAAAAAAAAAAATAAACTTTTCTGGGATGTGTTTTTATGCATTGAGAAATTTACATAAAAAAAAGAAAGAAAAAAAAAAAAAAAAACACCAACAACAAACAAACAAACAAACATTAAGGTTACTCTTCCAAAATTGATATACAAATACTTCACGTCTTCAAATCATGACCTCAATTAACTTCTAATTGCATTAACTGTTAACATATAACTCACATATTTGACCTTTGGGCCAACTTTCCCACACTGGCTAGACAGTCCCAAAATATTTCAAAACCACTGACCATCTTAACAAGGTCTAGGACCCTTATAAACTGCCATAAACCCAACTGACTATCGGAAACTTCATCTTTACAAGGTCTAAAGTGATAAAAGAAAATTTATGTCCACTCGTTAAATTGATCTGTCATGGTACTAAACATGGGGGGTGAACTTATAAATGAGGTCGACAACTTTTCCAGCAAGACCGAAGTGTATCTGGGGCAGGTACTTGGGCCCAGCAAGCCCAAACAATTGCTGAACATGGGAACCAGCCTGCGCTCTATTTTTAGTCTCAACCACTGAACCCAAGATCTAGTCAAGTAGAAATAGTTCACTAAATATGCCAGTAAAAGTCAAGGGCCATAATCAAAGTACTGGGTTCTCGATAGGATCATAAAAGCCAAGTCATTTTTATGGAGTCCTCACACATATTCCTACAGGATATGCTAAGAAATTCCAGAATCCCTTAGGGTTATCCATGGCACATAAAATTGCCTACCTTAGCCCTCAAATTAAAAAAAATAAAAATAAAAAATTGTAAATATAAATGTTCCTTTTTCCCAAACCTTGGAAATCCTGGACTCCAGAGTTTTGGGAAAAGAACCAGTGTTTTCACAGTAAGAACCCTGATATCCCAGGTGCCAAGTTATTCCCTAAAGCAGCAATCCTGGAAAGTAATTTCTGCTTTGCACCAGGGATATCAAGAAAGAGTCCTGCCCCCTATGGGCTCAAGCCCCACCTACACTCCACCACTGACCACAGAGCCATCTGGCTCACAAGTTTGAACATGCACCAATCAAGGCCTAACATTTTTATTCTTTACCATTAGCAATCCAGTAGTTTACTAAGCATAAACATAATTTCCACTGCCATAGACAAACATACATAAGAATACTGTTGTTCCCTCTATTTTCAGGAGAGTCAGGAAGAGGGGGGGGTAAGCTTTTGCAGACAGACATAAATTTCATCTATGGCTGCCTATATTTAGCACAACATTAGTGGATGATGCTTTTCTTATGTTGCGTCCAATTACCATGATCAAAAATAAAGCTAAGAAGTTTTATGTCAATTCCTTACAATTACAAACCACAGTCATGGAGAACATATTGCAAAAACATGGTTGGCATCACAGACAGAATGGTGATATACTGTCTATTCTACGGACATTCCCTAGGAAGAGATGCCAATAAGTGATAGACTGGTACATGTACTATGTTAACTATACATTCTAATGGAAGCCATTGACTCACTTAATTATCTCAAAGCGAAATAAACAGTTTTGACCTTTTCATTGTAATAAACATACAATTAGAATGTTTCTGCTGTTTCATCATGAGGTAAATATGAGTTTTTTTTTGTTTTTTTTGTCCAATACCGGCATTTTTTTCCCCTTCAGTTCCTCTATTTTGATTGTTCCATTAATTTAACTCATTCCGTTATTTCTGCTGATTAACTTTTCATGTGACTTTCAATCAGATAATTATAATCTGCAGAATTCATTCAGACATGTATAGCAAAACAATTTTTTGATGAAGAACACAAGCTAAATAGTATGTTCCATCGCTTCATCTTGTTGGCCATTCAGCTTTGCCATTATCAAAAATGGCCAAAATGGGAAAAAAGTCCCACCCTACCCAATGTTCTGGATAGGAGGACAGCAAACAAGCATATTTTTAATGATGGCCCTATGTAATATTGGCTTTAAATTTGACATTTTTGTCATAAGTGACTATACCCAGCATGGTTGGAGACATTCCTCTGGAGATAGGAACTGGTCAAGTGATTATTGTTTACAGGTTATCCCTTTCCCTCATATATACTCCTTTTGACGCCTCAATAGGTATCACATAAAGCCTGATCTGCAGAAAACCACAGTTAAACCTTACCAAATTTAATTACAAAATCCTCATTTCCAGACCACTAAGGAGCAGCGAACAGCATAAAACCTGATCAGCCTGCGAGTTACTCGCAGGCTGATCTGGTTTTATGCTGTTCGCATAGGTCTTTTCATGGTTTCCTCTATGAGGGAAAGGGTTATTTCTACACTGCTGATCCCTAGTGGTCCCCAGTTTGAAACAGTCCAAGTATTTCAAGGGCTGACAATGAAACCAATTCATTTTCATCTACATCCACTTTGCCTCTTTGAATAATTTCAAGGTCACCCCTTGAATTGCAATCAATCAAATTTTCACACTTTTTATTTGACTTATCCTTACATTTTCTGGGTTCCTAGGTCTGCAAAATTTTAAGTATAAATCACTGACTTGATGAATATTAATTGACTGAAACAGTGGATTTTTTAATGCCATGCAGATTGTATAGAATCTGAGCTACAATTTTATTTGAGCAAACAGAGGGGATCCTGATCTGATCTGCCCTGCTTGACAATGCATCAAAATGTACCTATATGAGGTGAAGGCTTATAATCTCATATGCTGAATACATGTAATATAAAGCTTATAAAACATCTGTGTGTAAAATATATTAATTAGTACATTGGACTGATACCTTACAACAAAACAGACTAATACCATTAAATAATAAATGATTATGCATGCATGTTTTTGGTTGTATTTATTGGTTGTTGATTGTTGTTGCTTAGTTTGTTGTATTTTCCTACTTTATTTATGAGGGTGGAAAGAGAGAGAGAGAGAGTGTTAGGTTGAGCACTAAACGCTGAAAATAATCTGTCCCAGACCAGTTCATGACATAGATTGGTATAACCTGAAAACCACTGCTTGTAAGGTATTTAGTGCCACTATAAAGACACGAAAATAGTATGCAATGGTTTAAATATACCTGCACAAAATATAACATCTTAATACATTGCATACTTGTGATCACTTTAAAATGTATCAACAATGCACGCAATGTTACAGTGGCAATAACACAAAGCACAAGCTGACGCAAGTGAAAATATCATAAAACAGAGACGGTTCAGAAAACATGGATACAGCAGCTTCATAGATATAATCATACGTTTGCAATTGTAGAACTATAAAATATTCTCCTTTTACATATCATAGACTAATATAAATCAAATCAAAACACACAGAATTAATATCAGGTAAGCTCCATAATCATGATCCATCTCTCTCTCTTTCTATATGTGAAACAGTTTTGGTAGCTTTTTGATTCATGCAATTTATGTGTTAAAGTATAGAATACTGTAATTAGAAATAGCTGACATAGTGGGACAGGCAAGAGAATGAAAGAGAGAGAGAATAATAGACAGAAGAAGAGAGAAGAGGATGCAAGAGATATTGTTAACATAAATGATACCTCAGAAATGAAATTAACGCTCCCCTCTAGCGACTCATTCTTCATTATGAACTTCGGTTCATGGCCTTGATTCAATACACAAAAACCCACAGGTGTCATTAACATTCTTTCCCAATACACAAGGTGTGTGAGAATGCAGTGACCAGTTCCCCACACCTGGGACCTCCTTATCACTGCCAGGTGAAATCTGGACAGACCATACAGTCATAGACCCTTTTACACTTGAATAATGAAAAAAGGAAATAAAATTTAATTCTCATCTAGCATAACCTTATCATTTAAAAGAGTCTCACAGATTGCTGACATCATCAACCCTAATCAGCCTTAAAGAACAAGCAGGCTGACCTGGTTTAAGACAGACTGCATGGGTCATTTCCTCCATAGATCTATCTGTGCTTAAGGATTATCTCCTCAGGTATTTATAGAATGTTCAGGTGAGCTATGGTAATACACATATTTCCAAACCCCCACCTGAGCAGTGTGCATAGGAAATATAGACCATTTCTTCATGTCTACTTGAAACATGTTTACTGATAAGCTTTGAATATCTATTCACTCCAGATTTAAATCAACATTCATTTCTGCAAAATCATTCTCATTTTTGAATTTGATTTATGGTTACTCTCCCACTTTAGAAATAAAATCCTTTGTAATTCTTCAGACTGTAGAATAGAGGAAAGAAAAATTCATTGTTTCATGTACCATTTAAAGTTCAGTCAATCAATATTCATCAAGTCATAAATATGAATATGAATATTCATGAGGTAAAGTGATTGGTAGTATAGGGTATCAAGGTAAGTGGTGTTTTGCAAAATCTCAGCTGCATTTGACAAAGTTTGTTTTTTGGGTTTAACTCCCACTGACAGTATTTCAGTCATTTGGAAACTTAAGAAGAACTTAGTGCTGCCACACTGCAGTATCACGTCGTAGACATGTGGCATGATGCCACACCCAGTCACATTATCCTCACATCGGGCAACCAGTCCTGGAACTACCCTTATATTCAGAGAGCCAAGCAAGGGAGCTATACCAATACAATTTTTTACTGCATCTGTTGAAGAATACAAACCTTCACGGTTTGTTTTCATTCATGAGGTTTGAGAGAGTTTACTAGTACAGTACTACCAACAACGTTTGGACTATCTTGTTAATATTAGACAATTTAATTTTATATCAAATATACATAAGTCCAGTTAAACTGAAGCTTTATAAAAATGAGCAAATATTTCTTACAAATCAAATTTCAATATTCTCTAAATGTTTATTAAGAATAAATGTAATGTCAAAATAATGACACTTTTCATTTTATATGATTTATAACTTTTCATTTTTTAAGTTCTCTAAATTAACAACATAAACTGAAAATCATAAACATAAAACACTCCTTTTAGACAAAAACCTAACCTTAGACTGTCAAACAATGTGGTCTGGTAAAATATTTCCTATCAAATTTGCATCTGCAGCAAGACTACAGCATGTCTGCTTCAAGAACCCAGTACAATAGTATCTCTTACAGTTTCCATTTTCTTCTTCCCTGCATATTACATGGCAGTGCTATGTCAACTTGGGTAATTTGCAATCTATTATTGGAAAAGTATCATGTGCAGTACTATAAATATTTTAAATTGTAGGCGGTTCTATTTTGGGCCCTCATTAACGGACTTCCTTTTGTTTCTCCCCATCAATATTTCTTAATGGCTGCATTAACAAGAGATTTCTAACCCCAGTCACATAGAGGAACGGATTCCATTCCTAACATCAGACATAGTAGTGCAATAAAAGGAAGTGGTCACCATATCAATCAAAACTCCCTACACAGGAGAGCTCACATCAAACGGTAGCAGAGGGCAGTTTCTTCAGCTGGTTTTATATAAACATATAGGGTAACAATCAATATCATGGTTGATTTAATGCATCCTTTTACCAAAACAATACATCAAAGTATTGCATGCATTAAGTAGTGTTATGGGCTTAAGATATCTTTGTTCAAATGCTGAATTATTTGATCTTTGGGCTGTAAGGAAAAACTTTATGTACCTAATAAAATGGCTCTTCCCTATTTTGGGTAAATTATGGTTCTAAAAAGGTCTTTTACTCTTTTTCACATGGTGTACCTTGAATACTAGTTTAAATACAAACTATGAGGAACAGGTGCACTTTGTTTCATCAATTATAGACATAACAAAGGTGTGCTGTCTTATGCAGAAAATCCAATGTACTTTAGAATTACCAATTAGATTGACAGGTAAAAGACCACCAATTCGTTGAGATAGGAGAATATATTAAGACCACCAATTCATTGAGGATAGACTGATGAGATATGCAAACATTAATATGTTAGAAGCATTCCCATTTACTTCCTGTAGAGGGTATTTAACCCCTAAATTGGCCTTGAACCCAAATATATTGTAGGGACTCTCTATATGAAGGGGTACAAAGTTAATGAAAAACAGCAACAGTACCCCCAGTTACAAAAACTCAGTGGGCACCCTTGTTTAGACTATCATAACATTAAGGAAAGAGCAGCAAGATTAACATGTAAAGATCATCAATACATTAACCCTTTCCCTCATATATACTCATTTTGATGCCCTCAAAAGTATAACATAAAGCCTGATCTGCAGAAAACCACAGTTAAACCTTACCAAATTTATTTACAAAATCCTCATTTCCAGACCACTGAGGAGCAGCGAGCAGCATAAAACCTGATCAGCCTGCGAGTTACTCGCAGGCTGATCTGGTTTTATGCTGTTCGCATAGGTCTTTTCATGGTGTCCTCTATGAGGGAAAGGGTTAAGGATAGAATAGCAAGATTTACATGTAAAGACTATCAGTACATTAAGGACAGAGCAGCAAGATTTACATGTAAAGACCATCAATGTATTGCATTAAGGAAAGAGCAGCAAGATTTACATGTAAAGACCATCAATGCATTGCATTAAGGAAAGAGCAGCAAGATTTACATGTAAAGACCATCAATGCATTTGCATTAAGAAAGAGCAGCAAGATTTACATGTAAAGACCATCAATGTATTGCATTAAGGAAAGAGCAGCAAGATTTACATGTAAAGACCACCAATGCATTCGCATTAAGGAAAGAGCAGCAAGATTTACATGTAAAGACCATCAATATATAAAGGACAAACCAGTAAGATTTACATGTAAATACCATCAATGAAATATGAATGGACCTTTTTTAAAACTGAAGACCACCAATGAACTTGAATGAGATCAGGGAGACTAACATATAAAGACCAAAAGTGTAGTTGATTTTCTTCAAAAGGTTTTTAATGGTTTGAGTTCTAGATCTTGGCAGAATTATTAATGAGTAAATCACTAGAACAAGACTTAACATCACCTACTTTTATAAGGACCCTGGTCTGTAGATAGATGAGTGATGCAATGTCACAGTAACTTTATTTTTCATGAATAAATTACCACAAACCAGTTTACCTTATCATAAATTAATGAAAGTTTAAGAAGGTTAAAAATAAAATCTTGCATTAAAATATGGCAGATCATACTCATTGAAGGAACATACTAGAAACTCTTCTTAAGGGATCTTGCAACATGCTAGCTCAGGATAAAAGTATATTTTCCTGGATCCTGTAGCTTTAAAAAACACTTCTATGTGGTCTCTCTGCAGAAATCACTATTTCAGTAGTCTCTCTGAATCTTTACCATTCACTATTTCACCATTCTCTGCCATAAACAAAATGCGTGATCAACGGAAGGCCAGGGAAAGGACAAGTGGTCACTTTAAATAGGTCAGTTACTCAAAATTCAGTATTGCACAGAACATTAGAGAATCTTTGCTGTGTATATGAGTATCCAATTTTCACTTATCATCAACTGCACTCTGCAACTCGGACAGTGGTGTACCAATATAAAACACAACCTCAGCACTTTCTACAGACTTAAGCGAGTTACTGCTTTGGTTATGTTCATAATAAAAGCATCGTTTGTATCCTTTTATGTATATTCTTCAAGAAGATACCAATAAATGCAAAGAACCTGCCTGTGCTTCAAAAAGTGATGTACAAAGAGACCTCCCATGCACCAATAAAACCAAAAGTAGGGGAGTGTCAAGAATTTTATATAAATAACAGCCAATTTATTGGTATCTTCTTGAAGAATAAACACAAAAGGATACAAACAATACTCTAGATACTCTAATGTTCCATGCAATACTTTATTTTAAACAACTCACCTGTTTAAAGTGACAACTTGTCTTTTTCTTGGCCCTCCATCCATCGCGCATTTTGTTTATTATGGCAGAAAATGACTAGTGAAAACGCAGAGAGACTGCTGATATAGCGATTTCTGCACAGAGATCGCCAATATGATTTTGCACCGTGAATCCTGAATCTTGAATTCAGGCCTCCAATCCTGAAGCTGGATCAGGCCAGTGACCTTTTCAGAATGAGAAGCCTTTTTAATTTTACATGGTTTTTCAGTGTTCCAACAGTGTGTTGTTTGTGGTTAATCATAGCCATTACAGTATTTCAGTCTCATGGAGACATGTAACTAATTACAGGTGGAGAAAGACCCCCAAGTGCACCTGTGGATTACCACTGACCTACTGCAAGCCAGCTGAAGGCTTCTTAACATGAAATGCTTTGGAATTTCACCGGGACTTGCACCAACAATGGTGAGGGGATATGTGTATGTCAACCACTATAACCACTCAGCCACAACCCCACCCCCAACCCACACAACCCACACTCCAGAGTGCACAATGATGAACTAGTAAACTAGTAACCACAGAGGAAAAGGTTTAATTAACACAGGTGTGTTAAAGTTTTATGCAATCTATCAATGAAATATGCAGCCACTCACACACTCGTGCAGTATGAAATTGAAGGCCCATCATCAATCAATGGTGAGAGTCCAACTGCTGAGCTTACAAAACACACTGATGTTAATGATAATGAATCCCATCACACTGTGCTTGAAATACTCCATACCATGTATATCAGAACTTTCTCGTTATCACATGATAGATGGCTTGCTACAGATGCTGCTTTGTTGTTTGTTTGGTTGGTTGTTGTTGCTGTTGTTGGAGAACACCATATATCACCAATATCTTGGATCACAGCAGTCAATTAATTCAAACTTTGTTTCCTTAATGAAAAAGTTCAGGAGTCGCAGCATTGGAAAGCAACTGACAGAGACTGGAATCTTGTTGGTCCCTCACCAGGGGGATCTTCAAAAAAATGACAGACTGGCTTTTTCAATGGAGGCTGGCTCAAGCATAATTATAATATGAACTTTACCTAGTCTATTGTTGTAACTGACAGGATATCATCTTTGATGGACAGACTTACATGAAATTTATGCGACTGGTAATGTTTAGTTGTATTGTATTTCACTTTACATGAACACAAATAACATCATGTGCTCCTCTGCAAATGTTATTCTATGTCTTCATTTGCTATAAAACATGTATGTTTAAGTGCAATAAAGATGTGAATTGAATTTAACAGTGGTCAATTGTTCAAACCTTCTATCTCAGGCTGTAGTGATAAAAAAGAAGAATTAATTAACTGATGGCTCCGAGGTGAAGGATTTTGAAAAATCAAATATTAAGACCAGTCTCAAACCCACGGCCTTCAGGTTACCAACCTAGAGCTTCTTAATCAATAGCATCAATGAAAGTCACATCAGCATTGTCTTTCTCATGACTCTCTTATGAGGCACAAACCATGCTGTTAAGAAGTATTACATATTACAAATTACATCATGAATTTTCTTTTTGTTTTTCTTACAAAATACCCAGTATGACTTTTTATGTGGAAAATTACTGACCAAATTTCTGTATGGTCTCTCAGAAAGATTAAAGATGATTTTACAATAAAGTTTACTGCATCAGTAAAATGAGAGGATCAACCACATTGGAACACACATTCCCAACCTACTGACATATCCCATTGTATTTCCAACACACCTTATTGTCAAGTAAGTCCTTCAAACTGAAGGAATATTATAAACTAGTTTAAGTAATGCAAATATGTCATTTCAGACCATTGCTATGACAAAAAGACACTAATTGTTGCAAGCCAATTCTATTTTTAGAAACAGTAACCTTAACCTTAAGGTAATATGCATGGCAAAGTTTTCATGAGGTGAACACAGAACATTGTGAGCCAGATGTTAATAAAAAAAAAACTTTATTTATAGTACAAATATGGATATGACCTGATGCTTAATATCTACACACCTGGCTGCCAATTAATAAATCATTCTAATGATTAATGTTTTTCTCCATTTAAGATATGTAAATATGATAAATATTTAAATGTTTTTCATTCATCAAATAAATTAAATCTTAATCTTAAACGTTAACTGAAAAATCAAAAATTAAAAATAATTATTTTGACTATTGAATATTCTTTAAATTTTTTAAAACTTGCATGACATGAGAGAAATTGCCCTATTAGCAGATCACACATCACAACTCAGATAATTCTATACTCACGATTTTACTATCCATTGTACACTGTTCATTGATTAAAACAGGGACTCTTCCGTTTTGGAGGTGCATTTCTCAGCCAATCATATCACACCTTCTAATAGATACCATGTTGATGTGGTTTTCTACAACACATCTGTTGAATATGTCCCATCTCTCCGTGATCCACAAGTCCTGCATGTTTTTATCATGATCCTTCATAGCTACCAGGCTTAGAAAATTTAAAACACTTAGAGACCAATAACTATACAAAGTTTAATCTCTCGGATCAGTTACAAAATGTTGCCAGTGTAACAAGGGTCACCAAAAAGCAGAGAGACATGACGGATTGCGACCCATCATTCCCTGTGTTAGTGTTCTTCTCAACTAACACTGTACTGTACATGACATCCCTGGTGAAGACAATCTCTCCCACACTGAGTTTATTGGACATTCCCCACATTCTAGGCCACTGGTAGACCCTATACCTTGATTTGTTTAGCAAGTGAATACACCAGCCTTTCTGTTGGCTCGGTTTTTTTTACAGGTGAAAAATTGGTTAATGGAGTGACAGTCTGACAAATTGCAATAGCTTATACTGAGGACCCTCTCTCAGGTATGTTGCAAGACTGGTGTAGTATATTTTGTTGTAGTCGTCTGAAAAGATTAAAATTTTATTCAACTCCCACTTAAAAATGTACAAGAACTATTCATGGTATGTTATTTTTTATATACGTGTATATGAAACCAAGGTGGACTGTGAATAAGTCATCCCCTGAAATCAAAGCCTAGTTGGTGACAAGGTAAACTTGCAGGACAATTTGGTTTTGTTCAAAGCTTGACTTTTTCAGCTTTTCTTTTACTTCTAGAAATGGAACTCTTCTGCAACAGTATGTAAAGTCTTAATTTTGTTCACAGTAGAAATATACCTGATTCATGCAGATGCCTTACATTTAGTATTCAGTTGTGAGACAGTCTAAGAAAAGTTTGCTTTGGGCAAAGACAAGACTAATCTGTTCAACAACTACCAACACAAATCCTGCACATAGAGAGCACGGTCTCACCTCCATTTGCTCACCGATATAACTCACAAGGAATGTTGATGCTCAATGTTTGGCGGTTTAACCCACCATGTACACACAGAGGGGCCCTGTAATCTGCAAACTCATTTCCAAGAGCATTAGAAGAACCATACAAAATCTATATCAAAAGATGTATTCTTGAATTTTAATGAAATAAATCTCTGCTTATAAGATATAGTTACATGATAGATAATCAGCACATTTCATCACATAATACCAAACCTACACATAAATCACAAAATAGATAACCAGCATATTTTACCAAACTATCACATAATGCTATAGTAACCTACAACATCACATGATAGATAACCAGCAATTTGGATTTCTTCAAATAAATACCATACTAACAAAATACATAAACATCATCACATGGTAGATACACAACATCATGTTCCCTCTCATAATGCCATAGTACTAACATCAAAATAGATAACCAACATTATGTTTCATCCTATATTGCCATAGTTACACATAACATAAACATCATCACATGGTAGATAACCAGTATTATGTTTCATCACATAATGCCACAGTTACAACATCACAATAGATAACCATCACATAATACCATACACACACATGGTTACCAGGGCAGTTGAGCAATAATGGCCATCTGACAAGTGCAACATCACAATATGGCTTCTACTATTTGACAGACATGGTATTATGCTCATTTGCTTCATTTTTATGTCCCACTTACAGTATTTAGGTCAAGAGGAGTCTACAAGAGACAGAGGTAGTGCGGTCTCACTGAGGTATCACTCAGAAGGCAAGCAAATTCTTGTTCTAAGAAATATACCAGACCAGAATTACACCAACTTAGGTCTGTTAATGAAGAATAAAAGACAGAGATTAACACTGCTGAACTTATCTAACCATCCACAACTTCAATTGTCTGTATATTCATATATCTGCTGTCATGTTTGAAAATTTGCAGGACAAATCAAGGAGAGATGTCTAAATTTCAAACATCTAAAGAGGTAATCTTTTCTAAAGTGACAATACTTCATTCAAGATTGTGGCCTGGTGTATAGATACACACAAATGTGTTTCATCTTGTCTACCCTTCACAGGAGAAAAAAAATACCTTTGCACTTTCACTTTCAGGCATTGATTACTCGCTGAGCGATATGACGAAACAGTCATGTGCACATTCACATTGCAGGCTTTGAGCTCCAGACAACACGATTTCTTCTCCAGAGGGTGTGCATTTCAGCAATCTCGGAATGTTCCCAAATGGGCTAAAAGACAAGACGCATTTTGTCTTTTTATCAACATCAACCTTCAGCAAATAAAAGACCTAGCCTTTTCATTAAATCCTGCCAGCAGACTTTACAAAATCATAAAAGTTTAAAGTCAGATTAAAATAAAGACAGATGGTACAAAAAGGGGGAGAAGCAATTCTGTCGGCCCCCTGCGATGTCACATTATCTCCCTCTTAACAAAATGTTCATTTAGATTAGGCAGAACTCTATCCACTGTGTGAAGCAACATGGAAGGATGTAATTGGTTCTGAGCTTTTATAATATCAATTATTTATTCATTACCACCATTTTTTTTAATTCCCCCTTGAGGCTTGACCTTTCCCCTATAACACTAATGATTTTTGAAACACTAGTTCCTGATTTCCAGGCATAAAGTCTTTCAGACTAAAATCATCCAAATTTGTGCATGCCATTCATTAATCATTGCCTAGCTGTAGAAAAGTGTTTAAAACACACAACAAAAAAAATCAAGATCTTTTTAACCCTTTCCCTCATGTAGACTCATTTTGACGCACTCAATAGGTACCACATAAAGCCTGATCTGCAGAAAACCACAGTTAAACCTTACCAAATTTAATTATAAAATCCTCATTTCCAGACCACTGAGGAGCAGCGAACAGCATAAAACCTGATCAGCCTGCGAGTTACTCGCAGGCTGATCTGGTTTTATGCTGTTCGCATAGGTCTTTTCATGCTTTCCTCTATGAGGGAAAGGCTTAAATTGATTTAAGAATGAATAATTGGATCATTATAATATTTGTTACCCACTCCATTTCCTTATGCCTTGGTCTGAAAGAGTTTTAGCATTTTGATGTATCTGATAAATCAAAGGAAACTGCTTTTGTTCCTAAACAGATAACCACTTTCATATAAGCTATCAAATACTGTGATGCAATCATATTAGTAATTGACTGGATTTCCAAGATTAACCTCTTTAACTGACTGCGAAGAGGTCAACTTTCCTGCTATGTTGTTCATATCCTTACTGATGCTGTCATTATGCATTATCCACATGTAAGGAAAGATGAATGAACGATATGTAAATTATTTTAACCCCATATGTAAGTTATGGGTTACCTATATGAAAGACATCAAGATTTTCCCAAATGTAAATCAGCATGAGTTACCTTTATGTAAGTCACTGTGAGTTACCCATAAAGAAAGTCATGGGTTACCCATATATAAGACTAAAACTTTTCCCATATGCAAGTCATTGTGATAAAACCATAATGTAAATTATGGGTAGCCTATATTTTCCCCATATGCAAGTCATTAAGATACACCAAAAATGTGAATCATTGGTAACCTACAATTTTCCATCATACAAGTCACTGTGAATTACCAAAATGTAAGTCACAGGTAACCCATAAGATTATGAGATGTACCCATTAGTATGGGGAAAGTGACATGAGGTTCAATCTAAGTGTGTACATAGTAGATCAGGTTTTATACAATGATACAATGGATCAGTTGTGTAAATTAGTGTAAAAGCACAGTTCAAATAAAGGTAATGAGTTAACAATCTTTGTGTCATTCTGATTTACCAATTCACTTTTGACATTGTGTCTGTCAGACATATTGGGATCAGTCTTTTGCAATGCTTCTGAAAGATATATCAGTAATGAAATCTTCTCTGTAAAAATATCCAACTTTAGTCATAAGGTAAGCCTCAAAGCCAAAAAAAAAAGATGCTGAGCTTAGCTTTAATGGTTTATCAACTAGATCTGTAACCTTTGCCAGATTTCTGAATGAGATGTAGGTTCCATATCCTGAACATTAAGACATTGTCTGAATATTCCAGGTGATGAAAAGAGGCCCAGTGACGCAATTATCAAATGATGAATGAATCTTCTAACAAGTTCAAATAAAGTAGCACCTAAATAAGTCACACAATCATGCTTGTAAATTGTTTGGTGAAGCTGATCCTAATTAGCAATGAGTTAAAACAAAATGAGTGTCTGAAGAAGCAATTAATGATCCATTTCACCATTATTTCTGACATTTTTATTGTTTGTACCCTTCTCAAATTACTGCAATCCACTATGATCTGTATCAAGAGGACTTCATTAACAAAATGTAATCCATTGCAAAGTAGATTTATTACCCACGGTCTGAATTCCAGCAAAGATTTTTGTATTAATTAACTGCCAAGTGGCATCAAAGACTGAAGGTGCAGTCTTAGGAGTCTTGGATGAAGAGCATCAGGAATGTTGACAACAACTGCAACAGAACTTAACAAAATACTAATTAGTGTAACTGCCTTAATTGACACAAATTACCATATTAGCATAACTAATAACTTTACACAACTCAGTATTTAACATATCTATACTGACTCAACTCACTGTTATTAAGTTAAATTTTTCATAACTGAGTTGCTTGACCAAACTTCATAGAATTACTTGACACAACTCAATGCAACTTGACACAAGTTTCTACCTTGTTTCATGGATTTCATACCCAGATATCCTGGCCCAAAAGATCAGTTTTATCCCTCTGAGTTAAGGGGCACACAAACAGTGTTTGAATTTTGCTCCTTTCTTTACCAGCTTTGGTCATTTGAACCAGTACGGCACCTGACTGGAGATTTCTACCTTCAGTAAATACCAGGTCATGTTCAAGAAACATCTCAAAGTTGGCTTGGGTCATGTTCAAGAAACATATTAAAATTGGGTTGGGCAGTATTCCAAGAAATATCTTAAGACTTTCTTGGGCCGTAATCCAAGAAATATCTTAAGATTGTCTTGGGCCGTATTCATCTTAAGATTGGCTTATCTTTGATAAAAAATTTATAATTCCAGTATTTTCTAAATTGTTTAATTCTCAAATCAAACCAGATAAAGGGTACAGTTATCTACCATTTTTATCGTAACTAAATGGTGATACAGCAAAATTACTCTCAAACAAAAATTACTGATTTTTTGTTGCTTCATGAATACGAAGGAGTAGTTAGGAATACCTGTTTAGACATGAGCATTTCGCCTGCATCACCTTCCTATCCATACCAACAAAATGTCATAATGAAGCAGTATCTCTCCCTGTCCAATCTTTGTGGTATAAATATTCAAACTATCGCTCTTCAACTAAATACCAAATGAAGGAATAGCATGGCCAGGGAAAAAAATCCTCAACGACCCTGCTGTAAGACAGCAAGACACAAATTAATTAAAACCCTTCTTAGAAGTGATCCACATGCTGCTATACTTCTCTTGTAATTAAGTAACTCCAAGCAGTGAGTAACTTTGATGATACAACCATTCCCGCTGAAGGAAATAAATTGTGATTGAACAATTCAGCTAATGATATTGACTTTCTTATTCTTTTTTCACCATGATAACATTTTTAACTCCTTTTTTTCCCCTCTAACATTCAATCAGTTAAAAGTGTCTAACCTGATCTCCCTGAATGATTTACATTCTGATCAGGTTTTAATCTATTTAACCCTTTCCCCCTATAGAGGAAACCATGAAAAGATCTATGCAAACAACATAAAACCAGATCAGCCTGCGAGTAACTCGCAGGCTGATCAGGTTTTATGCTGTTCGCTACTCCTCAGTGGTCTGGAAATGAGGATTTTGTAATTAAATTTGGTAAGGTTTAACTGTGGTTTTCTGCAGATCAGGCTTTATGTGGTACCTATTGAGTGTGTCAAAATGAGTCTATATGAGGGAAAGGGTTAAAAATATTAAAAAAAAAAAAGGATACTGCCATAACAAGTGTCTGCAATGACTAGTCTTCTTAAATAACAACCTTTCCAAATGGGGCCTGAAATTCAGCCCCCAAATAAAAAAAATTATGTATTTTCCTCCAAATGTTGTCAAAATTCTGTATTGGTAAAAATTTGTAGTGGCTTGAGAAACTGGAATATTCATGAAAAAACTGAAACATTCAAATTAAGGAAGAAGATGTTGCGTTGTAAAGCAATAAAAAGTGAAATATTTCATAAATTGTATTCTTATTTTGCTCTAACAGTTCATGAATAGATGTGAAGAGAATTCCTAATATGTCGACACATTTTTCCTTCTGAAAAGGTCCTGGCAACCTACCTAAAATTTTGAGGGAAAAACAGCGGGTGTTTAAAAAATACAGAACAGGTTTTACAGTATAACCTCATCTCAAAGGGACTGAAGTGTAGCTGACAGTAAAAACCCTGACCAACCCTGGATGATGCCATGCCATATACAATCTTGTTGGCCGAGTGGTTATGGCACATGTCCCATCGGCCATTTGTTGGTTCAATCCCCAGCTGCGTCATAACAAAAGTCATTAAAATCATCTTGATACATGTCCCTATTATGACACTCTGCAGGGGGAAGTCCCAAGATAGGTTGGCCTGAAGTAGGAATGGATTGAATATGGTATCATGTTACTTGTCTATGGCTGGATATCACAGTTACAGTCTCAAAATGACTGAAATACTGTTGGTGGAATGTAAAAGCCAAACAAGCAAACATTCTGTCTGGCTGACAGAACTACTTTGTAACATTACAAATTTCCTTGAACCCAAAGTTTTATGTTCTGCCATGAAATCAAATTACTCTCCTGGTCATTTTAACAGAGTTCATATGGAAAAGCCCTTACTATTCCGTTCATTTCTTTTACTCCATTAACTGAGTGTATAAATTGAAGAGCAAATTACTTGTGTGATGTTTCCAAGTCTAGACAGCACCAGCACAAAAAGTCTGTCTAGGGTTTAACATCATGGCAGACCCCGTCTGACATCACAAAACATTTATACAGAATTCTGTGTAGATTTAATCAATTCAATACACAACTGGAATACAGACAATTTTCTTTGAACAATAAAAAATGAAAACATTTGAAGCTGAAACATTTGTTATGCTCTTTAAACAAGGCAGAGGCTTTCACATCTTTCTTTTTTGCAATTTAAACAATGATCACTTTCTATGGAAAAGCTAATTTTCTGATTAAATCTAAATGGAATATTCATTCATTTCTTAAACATAGAATATGTAAAATCTATCATATAGTTCAACAAAAAAGCAGTACTTACATGTGACTGACATGTCAAATGCCAAGGTTACACAAACCGTTTGAGTCATATTATGAAGACACCAGTTTGATAACAATTAAGATTACCACATGTTCGAATGTTTGTCACATCCAAATTTCATTAATCCGTTTTATATTCAAATCGTTCTTAGTACCTCTATCATATTTACCTGCCAGTTCCTCCATCTAATGCTTCCAAAGATTCCAAAGTTTTATGAAATACTTCCATTTTTCTTAAAATCATTTCTCGTATCTTTTAACATCCATTTGGAAATCTAAGTCTTCCGTATAAGTGTCATCACTTCCAACTTCATTTGCTCTTCCAGCACCATTTCTGTATTTCCAGTTTTCCTATCATCCAAAGTCAAATGTCACTGTTGCTGAGCATTTCCTGACGGACAGGGATCCTCACAGGAGCCGTTTCAGCGGCATCATTTGAATAATTTCCCCTGATCAATTATCAAGTTTGAGAGGAGGCTAAGGAGATATAGACCCCAGTGTCGTGTAATGACTGGGCATCGGAATAATTGCTTGTAATGCCAAAGATAAAAGGGTAAGTGAGTTTCATGGACACCGAAAATTTAATAAGCGGCTCCAGCCATGGTGCTGCTATTGACCAATATTTCGAGAGAAGAGGCTGCAATGCCTGTGGAAAAACTCTGTCCCATGCAATATCTACAACTGTATCAGGTAACAAATCCTGGAGACTCACTCTGTTTACACACATGGGAAAGTTTCAAGTCCATGATTCCACATCCAGCCGTATGTCTGGCAGGCTAGTCGAGGCTGACCCCCAACACAGCAGATGGACCTTATCAAGGAAAAATGCCAGTCTGGCCTGATAGGATCAGAATCACCCAGAGTACCAGTCTTACACTGTACGGTATATCTCCACCAAATCTTGGAATTATTTGCAATGTCTGAAGTCTTTGCATCTCATTCAGATGAGTTCAAGAGGAAAATTGCACAAGTGGAATAAGATTCTAAATAAAGAACTGATCTGATACAGCATACCCTAAGGAAATTCAACAGATTTTTCTACAAATTTGAACTAATATTCAGAGCAGCAAACACTATGTCAGTTAATCCTGAGCTTGGGAACAACATAATCAGATGTAGAAAATGACCAGATAATTAAATGAAATATGTGCTGATTATTCATTAACGAAGATACTTTCAAGAAAGAGTGGGGGCGGGGGCTGTACAGTGTTATATGTTACTAACTTCACTACATGTATGTTCATGAACAAATTACCAAATCAATGGTTTGTTATTTTGACATTTGTATTATAACAAACTGTCTTATAATGAATCTACAAAACAGTCAAACAGCAGTTAGCATACTGTATGTGTTGCTGTTGCTGGTGGGATGTGCCCATTTTTACACCCGTTTCATAGGTGAGAAAAATATATAACGACAAGGGATGTTAAATATATTAGGAACATATTTCATTAATAATCTAGCAATTAACAAAGAATAAGACAAAGTCAGGATATCAACACGTGACATCCTTGTAAACTAGAGAATTTACGACTACTTTTCATGATAATTATGCTTATAATCACAAAAAAATGCTTGCATTTAACAAACTGTTATTCTTACAACACGACCCATAGCATCTTGATTCAACTGTATGGTAATTGTATAAGATAATGATAACCATGCCCCAGAAACTCAGCCACTGGTGCCCAATGCCATGAACAAGTGCTGAGAAGGCAAAACTAGACACTAAAAAATATAAGGAAAGTGAAATTAAGTCATGTTTTGAGAAGCACCGTTGCAAGGTGGCATGTTAAAACTACAAATGCACATGCAATACAAGTTCAATTTGCGAAGTTTCTCACTGCAATTATTGGATATTGCTCTAAACACGCAGGTTGTTTCATTCAATATGTCTTTATTTTGTATGCTATGACATTTACATATTTAAATAGAATACAATCATTTTTCATCCAACAAACTGATACCATCTGGAAAGTTTTGAGCCCATCCCTAACCAGCAAGCCATTGAGATTCTGTAAATTGTCATTAGAAACTGCACTATAAGATATCCATACACAATACAAATATTGCCATAGTATACCAAGACCCTGGATGCATTCAATAGCTGAAATATTTTGAAGTTTTTTTCTAATTATAGCACAGTAAAAGCTTTGAAACATTTTGGAAAGCTTTGAAAGTGAAACACACTGGACAAAGCTTTCAAGACAGTTCTATGGCTGACAACCTATAATACTGAAATGAGAAGCCATTGCAATTCAGAGAAACCTTTAAAATGTCCACCCAACTTGTCCTTGACAGTAAACAAGAGGACCATGGAGGCCCTGGATTGCTCACCTGAGTATAGGGTTACCCAAGGAAAGTCTGTACTGAAACATTTTGAAATCTGGCCAGTAGTTTTTAAGGAGATGATTTTTTAATTTTTCATATATTTTTCTTTCCAATGCCATGGCAACCAGAGTTCTACATGGATCAAGTTTATTTTAGCAACTCTCGTGAAGGTTCACCTAAGGATCATCCCTACCAAGTTTAATCAAATTCTGTCCAGCAGTTTCAGATAAGATGTTTAAAGCAAATTGTTGACGACGCACAATGCATGACAACAGACGCAGGGTGATAACGAAATCTCACCTTGATCACTTTGTGCTCAGGTGAACTAAAAACAACAACAAAAGATTTTTCTATGTCAGCTGTTGGAGCAAAGATTATTTAGCTTTGTCACATGATATACTAGTTTGTACAAAACCAACATGCAATGTACCATCAAAGGACAGCAATAGAATGCACCTTTCCCCTTTTCTGCTTTTGGCTACTGTTACAGTATACTTTTCCTCTTATGTTTTGATCAAGAGCTTAAAAACCATGTCACAAACAAAACCCATGTTCTTTTGTGTAAACTAGGTCAACTATTGATCACATGATATCCAAGTGTTGCTATTGGATAATCCATTGACTTAATTTAAATATTTCTGTAAACACTGGAATGGCATAGTCCGGCAATGTAAAGTAATAGGAAAACATGACCATGTCATAACTCCTCTAGAGACCATTGACAGACCAGCATGGCTGAGGACTTTTATTTCTCCTGTCCTAATGTCCATACCACACACCCTCTGGTAATCATAGAAGCAGTAAGACAGACATTAACACTACTGGCCAACTTGGCCTGTGTCTCACAAAACATCTCAAATTGAAACTTTTCTCAACTCAAAATTTTCAGGACTAGAACACCCTTACTTTCTGACCTGTAGAAGAGAATCTCTTGTTTGTTTGGTTTTATGTCCCACCGACAGTATTTCAGTCATTTGGAGGCAATGTCTACTTGATACAGACATTGTGCTGCCACACTGCAGTATCATACTGAAGAGATGTGGCATGATACCACTCCCAGTCACATTATCTTGACACCGGACCAACCAGTCCTAAAACTACCCTGATACACAAGCCAAGGGAACTATACCAGTACCATTTTTCATGACTTTGGTATGTAGCTGCTGGGGATCGAATAACGACCTCCCGATTCCGGGACAGACTCTCAATCCACACAGCCAAAGAGATTTGCATACATGTTAACATAAACATACTCTTAATAAATAGTCCTCTTTGATTGTTTCAAAATTTATGTTTATACAGATTTTGAGTTGAAGAAAAGTTTCAACTTGAGACACTTTGTGACATTAAGGCCTGTAACACTTGAATATGACATCACAATACAAATCAGTTTGAACAATGTCCCAGTACTGACACACCATAATATATCAAAATAAACCTCAGAATGCACTGTACAACAAGCATCATTCTATAAAATGCAAGAAACAAGAAAAAACTCTTGTGAATCTTTAGATCTGACCCAAATGGTTAATTATGAAGATTGTGGACTCCCTGGGAAAATGAACCAACAATCAAACTGACACTCACCCATTCAAACCTGTCAGAATATAAGTAATTAACCCTGTATCTCATAGTGATGCATTTCGACGCAATGGCAAACAGAGCAGACCCAGATCAGACAGTTCCTGGAAGGAACTGTCTGATCAAGGTCTCCTCTGTTTGCTCATACAATACTGTAGCTCAGATTCTACAGTCTGCAAAGCAAAGAAAAAAACATTGTTTCTGATATCATTTAAAGTTCAGTCAATTAATATTCATCATGTCATTAACATGTACATGAATATTCATGAGGTAATGGGTTAACATGTGATGTATGATCCCCATAACTGGTGTTCATGCTGTTAATTTCTTTTACATCCCTGATAAATGAATTCTTAAAAATGAAAATGAACTTATTTGACAATTATAAAACCTGGAACACTAAGCAAACAAGAGTGTTCTTTGGAACACGTATGTCACCTGCTGAAGCGTGACGGAAAAAGTGTGAAAGACAGAAGAATGGTGGAAAAATGAGTTTTGTCAACTCTGCTTACAGCAGGTAAAACAATAAAATTGGATGTATTCAACTGGGGGTTTTGTGGTCTAACTTTTTTTCGTTACTTAAAATTTTTCATTCCTCTGGTGGAGTATTGAGATTATGACGTTAAGCACTTACTCAACAAAGTAAATTCTCTGTTAATAATCTCTAAATTATTTTCAAGATTAAAAACTAGTAAGTGATATTTGAAAAGAATATATACTTATGCAAACAACTCATTGTATATTTTTGCTAAACAGAACTCATTAAGTTCTAAATTAAACAAGAGGGCCATGATGGCCCTGGATCGCTCACCTGGTATCATAAGGCCTTGTAAAACCAAGTGACCCCTGGAGCAGAGCCAATTTTGGCCCCAGGGTCATGATTTGAACAAACTTGGTAGAGGTCTATTAGCCCATGTTACATACCAAATATATATACACTGTAAACTCTTTATAACGCGGGTTTGGGGGTCCAAGGTGGTGATCTGCGCTCTATGTGAATCCGCGTTATTGCTATTTCAGGTTAAAATCCCCCCCCCCATCCACTTATACTGTATGCTATATCGAGTAAAGCCATCCCCCACCCACCCGCTTACACTGTACCGTAAAATCGGCGGTCAGTTTCTGTCTTATTCTTATTGTGATTAATCGATAATCCGTATCAAAATGTGTGTTAATTTATATATTTATTAACATAGACCTTACCATAAGAATGTGTATCTTTATTAGTCCAAAAAGAAAGATGTTTCATTTCCATTTCAGATTTAACGACAATCGGTGAGAGCATGAAAAACAGGATAGCGTGAGAATAACTCAAGAAACGAGTGGTATATGTTTGCATTATTTTAACAGGTTCATGTCATTAGTCGGGGGGAAAAATAGCCGATATTGGCTTCTTAACTGTTTGACTTATGACAGTTTACCATTGTTCACGCACCTAAGTGTACTAGTGTGACTGGTTTTCAGCCTACAGCGAGAGAAAATAACATGTATCAGGTAATCGGCGGATAACCGGAAACCGCTGTTTGTAAACAAAAATGGCGGCTACAATAGAATGATACATACGAAAAATACAAAAATTGCTATTTTTTTCCACAAAAAAAAAGGGGTCCATGGACATCCGCGTTACATTGGATACAGCGTTGTTCTGAGGAGCGTTATAAGGAGTTTACAGTGTACTTCAGACCTTGTGGTTTTTGAGAAGAAGATTTTTCTAGTTTTTTTCCAAAATAAGTCTATGTAAAATCAAGTGATCCCTGGGGTGGGGCCAATTTTAACCAAATATCTAAACCCCAGGCCATGTGTTTTCTAGTTTTCTAAAAAGAAGAATTTTCAAGTTATTTCTATAATAGCCTATGTAAAATCAGGTGACCCCTATGGCGGGGCCAAATTTGACCCCAGGGCCATGATTTGAACAAACTAAGTATAGATCCACTAGACATTGCATGATTCATGATTTGAACAAACTTGGTAGAGGTCTATTAGCCCATGTTACATACCAAATATCTAAACTCCAGGCTTTGTGATTTCTGAGAAGAAGATTTTTCAAGGTTTTTTTCTATATTAGCCTATGTTAAATCAAGTGACCCCTGGTGCTGGGCCAATTTTGACCCCAGGGCCATGATTTGAACAAACTTGGTAGTGATCTATTAGACAATGCTGCACACCAAATATCTAAACCCCAGGCCTTGTGGTTTCTGAGAAGAAGATTTTTCAAGTTTTTTTCTTTATTAGCCTATGTTTAATCAAGTGACCCCTGGGGCGGGGCCTATTTTGACCCTAGGGTCATGATTTGAACAAACTTGATAGAGATCCACTAGACAATGCTGCACACCAAATATCTAAACCCCAGGCCTTGTGGTTTCTGAGAAGAAGATTATTCAAGTTTTTTTCTATATTAGCCTATGTTTAATCAAGTGACCCCTGGGGCGGGGCCTATTTTGACCCCAGGGTCATGATTTGAACAAACTTGATAGAGATCCACTAGACAATGCTACACACCAAATATCTTAACTCTATGCCTAGTGGTTTCTCAGAAGAAGATTTTTCAAGTTTTTTTCCTATATTAGCCTATGTTAAATCAGGTGACCCCTTGGCAGGGCCAAATTTGACCCCAGGGCCAAGATTTGAACAAATTGGTTGTGATCAACTAGACAATGCTTCACACTAAATATCTAAACCCCAGGCCTTGTGGTTCTGAGAAGAAGATTTTTCAAGTTTTTTTTCCTATATTAGCCTTGTTAAATCATGTGACCCCTGGGGCAGTGCCAATTTTGACCCCAGGGTCATAATTTGAACAATCTTGGTAGAGAGTCATAAGATCATGCTACATATCAAAAACCAAAAGGCTAGGCCTTGTGGTTTCGGAGAAGAACAAACTTGGTTGTGATCTACTAGACAATGCTTCACACTAAATATCTAAACCCCAGGCCTTGTGGTTTCTGAGAAGAAGATTTTTCAAGTTTTTTTTCCTATATTAGCCTATGTTAAATCATGTGACCCCTGGGGCAGTGCCAATTTTGACACCAGGGTCATAATTTGAACAATCTTGGTAGAGAGTCATAAGATCATGCTACATATCAACAAGAGGCCCATGATGGCCCTAAATCGCTCACCTGAGATAAATAGGTTGACCCAAGGAACATATGTACCAATTTATTTTAAAATCTGGCCAGTAGTTTTGAAGGAGATGATTTTTAAAGTTTTCATATTTTTTTTCTTTTTGTTGCCATGGCAACCAGAGTTCTTCATGGATCAAGTTTATTTTAGCAATTTTTGTGAAGGTTGACCCAAGGATCATCCCTGCCAAGTTTAATCAAATTCTGTCCAGTGGTTTCAGAGGAGATGTTGTTTAAAGGTTTCTCTATATACATATAAGGCAAATAAGCCCCGCCCCTGGCGGCCATGTTTTTTTACGGATCGGAATAATTTTAGCAACTTTGGTAGAGGTTGACCCAAGGAACATCTGTACCAATTTATTTTGAAATCTGGCCAGTAGTTTTGAAGGAGATGATTTTTAAAGTTTTCATATTTTTTTTCTTTTTGTTGCCATGGCAACCAGAGTTCTTCATGGATCAAGTTTATTTTAGCAACTTTTGTGAAGGTTGACCCAAGGATCATCCCTGACAAGTTTAATCAAATTCTGTCCAGTGGTTTCAGAGGAGATGTTGTTTAAAGGTTTCTCTATATACATATAAGGCAAATAAGCCCCGCCCCTGGCGGCCATGTTTTTTTACGGATCGGAATAATTTTAGCAACTTTGGTAGAGGTTGACCCAAGGAACATCTGTACCAAATTATTTTGAAATCTGGCCAGTAGTTTTGAAGGAGATGATTTTTAAAGTTTTCAAATTATTTTTCTTTTTGTTGCCATGGCAACCAGAGTTCTTCATGGATCAACTTTATTTTAGCAACTTTTGTAGAGCCTCACCTAAGGAACATTCCTGCCAAGTTTCATTAAATTCTGTCCAGTGGTTTCAGAGGAGATGTTGTTAAAAGGTTTCTCTATATACATATAAGGCAAATAAGCCCCGCCCCTGGCAGCCATGTTTTTTTACGGATCGGAATAATTTTAGCAACTTTGGTAGAGGTTGACCCAAGGAACATCTGTACCAAATTATTTTGAAATCTGGCCAGTAGTTTTGAAGGAGATGATTTTTAAAGTTTTCATATTTTTTTTCTTTTTGTTGCCATGGCAACCAGAGTTCTTCATGGATCAACTTTATTTTAGCAACTTTTGTAGAGCCTCACCCAAGGAACATTCCTGCCAAGTTTCATTAAATTCTGTCCAGTGGTTTCAGAGGAGATGTTGTTTAAAGGTTTCTCTATATACATATAAGGCAAATAAGCCCCGCCCCTGGCGGCCATGTTTTTTTACGGATCCAAATAATTTGAACAATCTTGGTAGACACTTACCAAAGGAACATCTGTGC
Organism: Solen grandis; assembly: GCA_021229015.1. Lineage (NCBI taxonomy): Eukaryota > Metazoa > Mollusca > Bivalvia > Adapedonta > Solenidae > Solen > Solen grandis. Next base: position 54,624,929 of record CM037778.1, read on the forward strand.
CAAAACATTTTGAAGTTCAGTTGGTTGTTTTGGAGAAGAAGACATTTTAAGTTTTTTCTTTCCGTTGCCATGGCAACCAGAATTCCAAATGGAATTCAATTCTTTGAACAACTTTGAAAGGGGACCACCCAAGGAACATCCCTGTAAAGTTTTATCAAAATTGACCAAGCGGTTAAGGAGGAGATGTCGTTTGAAGCAAAATGTTGACGGACGACGGACGGACGGACGACGGACGGACGACGGACGGACGGACGACGGACGAAGACCGGTCACAATAGCTCACCTTGAGCCTCTGGCTCAGGTGAGCTAAAAACCAAAAGGCTAGGCCTTGTGGTTTCGGAGAAGAAGATTTTTCAAGTTTTTCCTATATTAGCCTATGTTAAATCATGTGACCCCTGGGGCGGGGCCAATTTTGACCCCAGGGTCATAATTTGAACAATCTTGGTAGAGAGTCATAAGATCATGCTACATACCAAAAATCAAAAGGCTAGGCCTTGTGGTTTCGGAGAAGAAGATTTTTAAAATTTTCATTTTTAAAATCTATTTTTAGCTCCTGTGACCTAGATTTTTGACCAATCAAAATAATTTTATCAACTTTGGTAAAGGGCCCCATAATGAACATTCCTGTGAAGTTTTATCAAAATCCAGTGAGTAGTTTAGAAGGAGATGTTGTTTAAAGAAATTGTTGACGACGGACGCATGTACGCATGGACGACGGACAAAAGGTGATCACAAAAGCTTACCATGAGCACATTGTGCTCAGGTGAGCTAAAAATTTAGCATCCTCCATTCAAGTAGAACTTGAAAACTTTCTGTGTGGCTATTATTAGATAAAAAAAGAATGTCACGTGTCTTGAAATAAATGTCATCATGACCAATTTTATCATTTGACTTGATTAGTTGGGTTCCCTATAACAGAAAAACTAACAAATGGACACGGTGAAAGAAATTCTTATTCACATCTTTATGTTTTTAACTTCTTTGTAAAATTGTTATTGATATAAGTGACTTCAATGCAAATATCTATTCGACTGGGCATTTGTCATTGAGTTACTTTTTTCTTTGCGCATCTAGCTCCACCCACCTTTCGTTCTCAATGGAAAATCCCAGTCAAATAAGCCCATTATCAAATAAATTTACCTTATTTACGACACTCTCACTCCTATGTCACAGACTGCCCTACATCCCACTCAGTCAAGTAGTTCCTCAATGTAATTTGTACCTGAAAAGAAAAAAAAGTTATCATTAGACTTGTTGCTTACTTTAGTCATATAATAAGCACAAACACTTATCACATATCCGGTTACCGTGCGCCTGGTACGAAAAAGTCCCAGTGTCAGTACATACCTTCTCCAGACATTATGTAATTCCCCCCTAGTCAAAATCTGTCCATACATTTTATATCAACATTTCATTTTTTTTTTCGAATACAATCTCAATGTGAGTAAACCTGAGATAAGCCATAGCTCACATAATAAATGTGATGAGACACCCGGAATCTGAATTGTTTCGAGAATCAAAAATAGATCAATTCTATATTTACAATATTCTTGATAAAGGATAATCTTAATATTTCACTTATTCAAAGACTGTTCTTATTTATTAACCCAATGCCTCTTATTTTTTCTTGGATTTTATACCATGGTATATGTATATATGTACAAATGCATGTTACTCTTTAATCTTCAATCAATGTATTATGTTCATGTTATACTCTTTAGTATTGGAGGAAAATAGATATAAATATATTTGTGTTGAAGGAATAAACATTAAAAGTCCTGGCTTAAATTCCATCAATGATATACTTAATTAGTTTTACAGCCACTAGGCAGGGGTTGACATGATTTTTCTCAGCTGGGAATGAATAGTCATGTACCCTGTCAGGAAACTGTATAATGGATTTATTATACTGCAAAGTTCAGTCCTATTTCTGCATTAATAAATACTGATAATGTGTGATAAATATATACCTAGAGTACATGACGTTATGTACACGACTTATTGACCAATCAGAAGAGAGAATTTTACGTCGCAGTATAATAAAGTGCTAAGTGATACTTAAGTAATACTTAGTGCTAAGTAATACTTACGATCTTAAACACATTCATCCAATCCTGTTTTAAAAATTATTTAAGTACTTAAGTAACTCATTTGAAGCAAATGCTGTTGTTAGTGACCAACAACATTAGTTCAGAAATTAAATATTTACATATTTTTCAGGAAAACTATGTTCCTAAGTATTTAAGTATTACTTTGGTGTTAATACTCAGTACTAAGTAGGGTTGGTGTTGTTGTTTTTTTGCCAGATTTTTTAATTTCAATACAAAAATGTACCAATCCTAACAACAAAATTTTTCAGATATCTTCACTCTGAATTTCAATACTATATCAAAGAGCACATAACTCTGCCACCTGCTCTAACCACCTTGATTAAACTTCACACAAAATTACTGAACAACCCCCATTGCAAATCTCCCAACATTGTTAAAATAATTAGAACAAGAAATCAACCAGCATCAAAAGGATGACCCATCAAATTGAAGTTTACGTGGGGGAAAAAACCAAAAGTGATTGAAGCAAACATAAGGAAGCATTTCCGATGTTAACAATTCAATCTATTTTGAAACAATTACATGCATGAATGATTAACAGTCAGGAAAGGGGAGGGAAGAAATAAGATACAAAAACACTATAGAAGACCTGGAGAGTCTAACTTTTGTCTGGTATCCCTTTTCCCTCATATAGACTCATTTTGACGCACTCAGTAGGTACCACATAAAGCTTGATCTGCAGAAAACCACAGTTAAACCATACCAAATTTAATTACAAAATCCTCATTTCCAGACCACTGAGGAGCAGCAAACAGCATAAAACCTGATCAGCCTGCGAGTTACTCGCAGGCTGATCTGGTTTTATGCTGTTCGCATAGGTCTTTTCATGGTGTCCTCTATGAGGGAAAGGGTTAAATAGTGTGCCCCATCCGCATCTTGGCTCCATGTAGCTTTTCTTAACTTGCCGGAATCAATAATGGTGTTTGATGAGACGAGCGGAGGGTGGGAATTGATCTGGAAGTAGATGCGCACCAACACTGCATCTCCCGTGCATTATTCCGATAAATGCATCAAGTATATTGACAAGTGTCATGCCTTGTATTCTTCAAGACACCATGCACATGAAATGAACACAGCCAACTAGTTGCACCATACAACTTCGTACACAACTACTGTCATGCTTACCACAGGAATAGTGCCTTGTTGCACATAATAAATGGACATTTCATATAATGCAACTTGACCACATTTTTATTTTTGAATGAGTGATTATTTCATATTCAGATAGATTAACCCTTTTCATACCTTCTTTTCTCAGGGCTAACTTTCAGAGAGAAAGCATCTGTCATGATTTTAGAAGTTAGGGTTAGATATGAAACATGACTTTATATGTTGAATTATTATAGCAGTATACCATACCAACTTTAACAATCTCAATTACTGATTGCTTTTTTTTTTAGCTCACTTTCTTCTTTAAATTAAGCTAAATTTCAATGCATGATGGATTTTAGTGCAATTATTTAGCCTCATACTGCAAAACAAGTCTGCACTACATATTTTACCTCCCCTTGCTGATTTCTAGCCCATCACATTTAGTTAGCAGTCTTAAAAAGTTAGCTCCCCTGATCATCCTCCCCTGTATTAGCTCAGTGAGTGACAGGTATGTGAGGTATGTGGCAAATATAGGCCATTTACCATCACAGCCCTGTCCCCTGGCTGAGTCTCCAAACCTTCCTATATTTAAATGCTAATACATACCGATTTGTATGGAGGCCATTCCCAAATGGGACATACAGCCTAAAAAAAGCTTTTTAACACTTCTTACAGATAAGTGTTATAATTTTGGACTGGCAACAAAATGGGCATCATCATCATCATTTGCAAGTGAAAAGAACTGGGGGATAATCTGTCTTAGTACACATAAATATAAACAAGGACTATCCTTTAATGATGTGGCATAGTTCTTCTTCAAGATCACTTTTTTTCCTGACATACATATTGCTGTACCTGCACTTTTTTTTATCTTACCACACAGAAAACCTTATCATACATTAGATCACACTACAAAGTTTTTTCAGGTATGAACTCACACTGACTGGATTTACCATAGGTAACCCATTATCAGCTCAAACATTCCAAAAATGTTTCCCCCATTTTGCCTTCAAAAGTTACTGACTCACCAAACAATACATAAGTGTCAGGATTGATTATTTCACTTTGAAATTCCATTTATTACACCTTCACCTCAGAGAAAACAATAGGGTCTCAACACACTGTAACCATCATACCTTTGGAGAGAGAAATTACCTAGAGTTATGGCATAGTTTCCCTTTATGCTCCAACACAATAGCAGAAATATCCTGGTGCTGGGGATAATTACTGCTCCATGTCAACCAGGAATGTACATCTCATGTACAGGCATATCCTTCAACTTGTTTCTCCAAAGACCCCGACCTCAAAATTTGTCGGAGGAGTGTTCCAGGGGCTCTCTGGCTCATTACTAAACATCATCGAGAACATGAGACCAAGTCTGGTGCAGATTACACTGCAAAATTTATATAATATTGATACTTGAATTATAACTGTGTTAGTTACTGAGTGGACTGTGTTAATATTTTGTCAAGTGCAATAACTCTGGAATGACTGAATGATAAAGCATTTCTAACTAGCTACCGGTATCCAACTTGGCTAGATATTTACCAATTAACATTCAATTAACATTGAAGCTAAGTTTGATGATGAAAGGTTCAATCGAACAAACAAACATAATCATGCCAATCGTTATTTATCATGTGTATTTTTTTTTAAATAATTTAAAGACCATAGCCCTGAAAAGACTGAGACATTATGGCTAGCTATCAAATACATCTAAAAACTGAACTTTTTCATTTATAGTCAATTCTAAAACGTTATTGTGATTTATTCTATCCCCCCTAAAATAAAGCAGAAAAACAACTTAAACAATCACAGGGAAGTAACATATAATAAGTCAAGTGTCATTGCAAAATAAAAAGCTTCAAAGACATCAAGAGACCTTTTTAGATCCGCTACAAGACAGGCAATTATTTAAGGAGATTAAGTTACAGGATTAGAGATTGTGTATTAACCACAAGCCTATGTGGGAACCAACCCTGGCATGCTCTTGCGAAAATCCACATTCCAACCATTCTGTGTAAACATCTTAATGAATGGTTTAGATAGTCAAATTCATTGAAAATACCCTGATACTTTTGTACTAGAACAAACATAACCTAGGTCAGATTATTTACCTATTTAGCAAAACCCAATAGCTAATGCTGAACAATAACTACCGAAAGGTAAAATTCCAGTTTGAAAGGAATGTGCAAACAGGACAAAAAATCAGCATACATGGTTACCTCTGGGTGTATTGTTTGTCAATTGCACCTGTTTGACACAGTCTCTGTAACCAGGTAACCACACTGGATTCTTCTGTATATCCCAATCAGTAAAATTGACTTCTGTCATTACTGTTATTCGGTTGTAATTAAAAATGCAATAGGTAGTATTCTTTTTTAGGGATCTTGTTAAAAATGTAAACATATTTTTTATTTTCAATTCTGTTAAAATCTTTTCCTCACCATACAATATCTAATGTGAAACCTGTTTATGGTGTTATCATTTAATATGATGAATACCCCTAGATATTGCTTTGGCACAACTATTGTAACAGTGTCTCAACAAAATTGAAGGATAAATATAACAAGAGTGTTCTTTGGAACACGTGTGTCACCTGCTAAAGTGTGACAGAAAAAGTGTGACGGACAGACAGACAAAAAAGTGATCCCAATCTATTTACAGCAGGTGACACAAAATATACACCAAAACCAGGTAGAGCATTGAATCCAACATGTATAGCAGACAAAATAAAATCAATAAATATATGAGAGGACAATTCAGCTGATCATGACAAGGATATGTGCAAGTTTGTTGGGTTTAATGTCCCACCAACAGTATTTCTGTCATTTGGAGACAATATCTACTTGAGATAGATATAGTGCTACAACAATGCAGTATCACGCTATAGACATGTGGCATGATACCAAACCCACAGGATATGTGCAAGTAGTGTTGGTACTTATAAATGCTATGATGGTAAATGAAACTCTAATATTAGCTTAGAAATAGAGCAGATAAAATTCTTCAATAAATATATCAAGGGGCCGTAACTCAAACAAAACAAAGCAAGACATGACCAGTCAACATCATTCACAACTAGATTTGGTACTAATTAATATTATGAAGTTAAATCAAAATCAGACCAATGGTAGCCAAGAAATAGTGTAGACAAAATAGATTCAATTAATGTAACAAAGGACCATAACTCATTTAAAATCCAGCTGATCAAGACATGAGAGTGATACAGCGACATTAACCATTTTGAATTTTGAAGGGGCATTAATCACCGTTAGTTGAAATGCATGGCTAATTTGGATT
>CM037778.1:54631534-54681534 GCA_021229015.1 Solen grandis
ATGAGGAGGTAAAAATGCAAGACCTGTAAAGACTCATAATCATTCTGCTCTGGCCTTTTGGTGGTCAAGAATGACCTACAATGACAACTTGATTAGAAAGAAAGATATAGCTGCAAAGTTCTACAGGTGTGGTTGTCAGGTAAGTGGGGCAGTGTGTTACTAGTCCACAGTTCTGCGGATAATATACACAGGCTCTGGAATCTGGCAAGAACATACATAAGCCCTGGCCAGGTAAGTTTCTCTCTGGCGGTGATCGCAGATCATGTGCTGCCAGCCATACTCCTCGTGCTACTCCTGGATGTTTTCAGTATTATTCACTGATATTCACTGATATTTCACACAAATTGTTCAGGGAAAAAGGGGGTCAGTTTTGATGAAAATGTGAGTGGAATGAACAGTGAAGCAGTCAGTTATAATGGTCCATTCAGGATGTCTTGGATAGTTGGCCGAGTGTTTTTGACAGATGCATTATGGGAAATACAAAGGACACTGGTCACTGCCATGTATACTGGATGACTGTTTTGTGAAATGTGAGTTTTTGGGCACAGCTTAGCAAATAACCAGATAATGATGTTTTCTTCTTTTTGACAAAACCTATTTTTCTTTTGCGTTGCTTTCCTTGTATTACTTAACCTATTTTTATCTATGTTCTACGTTTCATCTTCACCGATATTGTCATTCTTCGTCTTTTCTTTTGACGTCACTCTTCTTTGTTTTTTTATTTTTATTCTTATTCCTTATTAAAACAGAATGTTTTTTTTTTGTGAAACACATTGGTATTAATTTCTTAATGCTGAGAAAATTAGGAGGGTGCCATTTAAAAAAATAAAAATCCCAGCTAAAATGTAATAAGCATCATGTGATGAACAGAATTTTGAACTACAGTTGAATTTTTTTTTTCTGTTAAAATAAAATATACTTGTATAATAAATGCTCATTTCTTATTTCTTGCAGTTTGGGTTATTTTTTGACAAAAACTCAATTTGAAGCCTTATAATCATACACCAAAGTAAAAATGTTATAATTTTCATGATGAAAAAATATCTTCTAGTCCTCATATTTTCACATTTTATTAAGCTGAGTTTTTTTTTGTTTTTTTTCTTTTTCTTTTTTGTTTCCAAAGTCAAAGGGAATGTCACTTATGGGAATTTCAGTGATACAAGATAATTTAAAGTTTAAACTTATTACAAGATAATGATATTCAAGAATCATGGAAGAAACAAAATAATATTCACATATTTTATTTGAAGAGAATATATCTTCATGAACTGTCACAGTCAAACCTGTCTTTATGCAGCCAGCTGAAGAAACAAAAAATGACCGCTTTGCACAGGTGGCTGTTGTATGGGGGTAAAAAGAAAAAATGAAATGTTTATGGAATCTCAAATCTGGCTCCTAAGGCTCCTAGATTTAATAGGGATAAGGGTTTAACCCTTTCCCTCATATATACTCCTTTTGACGCCCTCAATAGGTATCACATAAAGCCTGATCTGCAGAAAACCACAGTTAAACCTTACCAAATTTAATTACAAAATACTCATTTCCAGACCACTGAGGAGCAGCGAACAGCATAAAACCTGATCAGCCTGCGAGTTACTCGCAGGCTGATCTGGTTTTATGCTGTTCGCATAGGTCTTTTCATGGTTTCCTCTATGGGGGAAAGGGTTAAGGGATATTTTATGATGGGCAGATTTAAGTTTTAAATGCACGCAATTTGATTTAAAAATAAGATTTGACATACATAAATATGTGAATGTAAAATGTTAATTCATCAAGCAACTACAATACATATAAACAATGCAGTAAAACACTACCATAGGCAAGAAAGGAAATTTAAAGGCCCATAATATTTCATAATGATACAATTTTCATAAAAAAAAATAAAAATGAAATAGCATTAAAATATTGTGACTAACACATACGGTACATAATGTGCAAATATCTGCTGTAAAATAACAGTTAAATGCTTTGAAAATGTTGATCAAATTTAGTATTTTTGATAGATGAAAAAATACTCTCATTCTTTACATTTTTCATTGGCGAGTACTCCCAAAGACAGTCTGAAATCTTAAATAATTTGAATTTGAAAAGCTGTTAATCTGCTATCTCGTCAATTTATGCACTTGTGATTTGTTAATGGAGACATACATCTATGTGAAATTTTAGAAAATTGTCAAAGATATGCAGAATATGCAAATTAAGTTTTTTTTTGATGAATGATCTGAAGTAAAATGTTTTTTGTTTTTTTATTTATACAAAGTAATGATGCTGTCAACAAGTTTGAACAGATTGCATCTCTTAATATATCTGTAGTACACATTTTACTTTTCTGTTTGAAGAATATACACTGCTTTTGGAAGAATAATGGTCCTTTAAATAAGCTCCAGTTTTCAACACTATCTAACAAGTATATACATTGTATTGTTATCTTGTTATTTGCTATGTATTTCATTAAATACATATGTTTAAATCAAATATAAGGCATTAAGGAGTAAAGTTCATTTTGTATAAATTATATCACTTGTGAAAATATTTAAATTCTGTTTTTATGTTGTAAGACTGCAAACTTCAAGAGAGATGATAATTTCACATTTTTATCATTCTAAGATTTATTGACATGTTTGAATTTTTCTATAAGTTTAATGTTTATTCTATTGAAGTTTTCAAAGAAGAAAAAAATATACATGAATATTTATTTCAATTTTTGTTCAACTATTTCTAACATAACTATATGGTTAATTTGAAAGGTTAATTGTTTCAGAATATCTGTTTCTTCAAATAATATGCCTTTCCTGAAATATATACATTTTTCACAGTTTGAATAATGGTGACCTTGATGAAGATCAAGTGTTGATTGAAACATTCTAATAAATTCATTATCCTTAATGTGCCCGTTGTTAAAGAAAATGATAAATTTTGAAATTAGAAAATCTTGCCAATCTCTAGTTCTGCAAAAGTTGGATTTTACCGAAATAAAAAGAAATGTATTCCAGACACAGCTAGATGTTAAAAGCTAATTTGCTAAATGTCTTTTATATTTAAAGGAATTAAAATTGGAACCTCTTTTAGGCAATAGTGAATGGTGAGTTAGGGGTTTCTATGAAGATTCATTTTGAATTTCTATATTAAAGTGTGACTCAATAAATCTGAGTTTGGGTTATCCTCTTGTAGAAGAAATGCTGTATTTCATGTGGGATATTTTAAATTTCTATGTTAAAGTGTGACTCAATAATTTGAGTTCAGGTTAGCCTCTTGCAGAAAAAAGCTGTATTACATGTGGGAAGTGTCAAGTTTGATGTGCTTTAAGCTGCATGAATTTCTATGGCTTTATAGTAACTCTAGTGTCGCGTTTTATTGCACTTAATGTGTATTAACTCTATTAATGAACATTAGCTGCTTACATTTTTACAGGCCACATCAGAAAGCATGGGCCGGTATTGCGTTATTGATTGAGGAATTTTGAACAGGAAGTTCCACGAGTACTTGAATATTGTGCACTGAGTGTCTTTAGCTAGCTGCAGATTTTATGAATAATATAAATGGGCGAAGGAGTATCCCTTCTATACATAATACAGCGATACACATAATACCGCAAATGTCATTTTAAAAACAATGCATCTGGCATGTGCTAAGTCAGAACTTCTGTTTTCGTCTGCATTTGTTTGCAATGCACATTTGAAATTGCCAATACAATTAAAAGAGAGTATTCTTTCGAACACATGTGTCACCTGCTGAAGCATGACTGAAAAAAGGTCATGGGCAGACAGACAGACTGACAGACAGATTGACGGGACAGACAGACAACGGAAAAGTGATCCCTATGTATCACCCCTGCTTACAGCTTTAGGCATAATAAAAAAAGTTACTTGACCCTAATATTTTTTTTCCTAGCATTCAAGTTATCATGGTTGCAAAATGCTGTTTTTGTCAGTAAGGATATATAGGAAATATGTTAAAAAAAAGAAAAGAAAAAGTTTTGCTGGCCTATGTAACCTATCTTTTCGGAGATGTAAGTGTTATCAGTGTCAAAATTCCTAGGACTAAAACGTTTTAGATTCGCAGTAATATGTATCATCAGTATAGATATTAAAATCATGATCATACTAAGGTACCTGTATAAAGGATAGTAACACAGTCTGTTAGGGTCTTTTTTTTCATATTGCAATCATACTGTGATTAAACAAAACTAAAGTATCCGGTGTTATAAAAAAAGCTACATAGAATCAGAGTGAATCTTCATTAAATGCAGACTTAATCATTTGTCACTTGCATTTGATAAATGATCTGTTTTGAAAGCTCAGATGGTATTTTATGCCTGTATCAAGTTTTATGAAAAGTTCCGGCTGGAACATGGGTTTGTTGCCATGGGAACAGTTTGAAATTTGTCCAGTTTTCACTTGTGTTGGTTTTGCATATATTGCTGTTGCTGCTGCTGTTAGGTACTTTTCCTACAACTGGTTTCATTTGGCAGTCTTGCTGTCTGTTCTTCAATTTATTTCTCACCTTCATCTAAGAGATGTTTTCTCTTTTATCTTGTTTTCTCAGTTTTTTTAAGTCCCCTATTAGTTCACCGGAGATCACAGGTTTTCCCTCCATCTGTCTCTGTCTGTCCATCTGCCTGTCCACAAAAACTGGATCCTGTGATAACTCAAAAAGTACTTGGAATATTTTCATGAAACTTGAAACATGGATAGATGGCAATATGGAGATTATGCACATAATTTTTTTGTCCCTATCTTAAAGGCCCATTATTCTTCCAAAAGCAGTGTATATACTGAGGACAGAAAAGCAAAGTGTGCTACAGAATTGATACAAGGCAATCTGTACATACTTGTTGACGACAACATTACTAAAATGCATTGATAAGAAAGAATATTTTACTTAAGATCACTCAAGTGTTTTCAAAAGTTACAAATTTGCATATTCTGTTTATCTTCGTCAATTACATGAGGTTACCATAAACATTTCGTATGTCTCTGTTAACCAATTACAAGTGCATAATTTGATGATGTAGCAGATAAACAAACATGCAGTGATTCAATAATGGTTTTTCAAATTCAGATTATTTCCGATTTACAGACCATCTTCGGGAATACTCACCAATGCAAAATGTAAACAATGAGAGTATTTTGACATCCATCCAAAATACTAAATTGCGTAATTTGCAAATATTTGCACATTATGTACCATTTGTGTTAGTCAACAATATGTCAATGTTATTTTATATTTTCTTTTTCATGAAAATTGAATCATTTTGAAATATAATGGGCCTTTAAGAAATGTGGTTGCAGTGGCAACAAATAGACCGGAATATTTTAAAAATTGGATCCTTAATTCAAAAAGTACTTGAAATATTTTCATGAAACTACGCACATCATTTTATTTTGTCCCTATATTGAGAAATGTGGTTCTATGGCAATAAATAGACTTAAAAGATTGAAAAAAATGGATCCTGCAATAATTAAAAAAGATATTGGAATATTTTTATGAAACTTGAAACATGGATAGATGGCAATAAGGAAATAATGCTATCATTTTATTTTGTCTCTATGTTGAGAAATGTGGTTGCTATGGCAGCAAATCGACTTGATATATGCAAAAATGGTGATATACTTTTGAAGCCCTATAGATATCCATTTTAAACTGGCTGTATGTTTTTAGACTCAAGAGACCAGTTTACCTGTCTCATAACTCTGACCTTTGATTGCACAAAGTTATCCCCCTTTTTTCACATTGAAAATGATCCAAAATCTACATTTCCTTAAATATTTCTGGAACCTATTGATGCATTTGATAGAGACTTTAAATTGTTAGTTTACACATTACATTCCATAACTCTTTCCCTTATATTGACAAAATTGTTCACCTTTTTACCTATAAAATATAGCAAATTGTTTATTCTCTTACATATCATACATCAAGGTTCATTCACAAGTCTGTTCTTTGGAAAAATATATGTCCCTTTTTTGCACAATTGTTTTTTCCCTTCAAACAGTGTCTTCATTCAGTTGGATGAGCTGCCTGCCCATGACCTTAGATCTGTCTTGGATATTGCCTTCACTAACTATCCAGCTGGAAATTGTTGCATAGCCATCATGCCTGTGTACTATTCCAACCACCACCTGATCTGTCCTCATGAAAATATATGTAAAACATACTGTCATGTATCATTAACAACAAACTATTGATTTCAGTTTATTGAATTTTGGTTCTATTTTGTGTGACAAGGCCCTTTCCGGCTGGAAACTTATATTGCTTGTATCATACATTATCGCCTGACTGTTAACAATATTTAAGTGTCAGTCTGTTGAATATGTATAATAATATACGCAAGTTCCTGGTTGTTAGATATGTACAATATTAGACATAAGCACCTGTCTGTTATATAAAAATTAAAAAATAAACTGCCTGGTTGTAAATATATGTATAATATTATACATAAGTGCCTGTCTGTTATATATGTATAATATTATATATACAATCACCTGGCTGTTATATATGCATAATATTATACATACAATCACCTGGCTGTTATATATGTATAATATTATATATACAATCACCTGGCTGTTATATATGCATAATATTATATATACAATCACCTGGCTGTTATATATGCATAATATTATACATACAATCACCTGGCTGTTATATATTAAAAAGTAACATTGCTTGGCTTTTAAAATTTTTTACAGCCGATATATTTATCTCGACTGTGGGACTGTCGAAATTAAGTCAACATATCAGTTTGTTGAGTTATCAGTAGCTGGGATACTTTGGGTATTTTGTTATTTACCTCAACATTCAGCAATAGGGTTGTTCCTTGTTTCTTTTCTTCTCATCGTTGATTTAAAAAAATGACATTGAACTTAGTATTTTTTTTTAGTTTTCTGGCAGTAAATACTTCATTTTTCATATTTCTTGTCATTTTTGGGCTTTTAGGCACACTTAATTCAAAGGGGAGTTACTCTGCTTATTAGAGCACCGGAAAATTTTCACTTCGTGAGAATTGCAAATGGTTGCAAACAACTGAGATTGTTGAAGACAGTTCTGTTTTATGTTTTTATTTCAATATGAATATGAAATGAAAAACAAGCAAAACATTACAACATTACATACATAAATTCACAAACAGTTATAAATATAAGCTACATTATAAAACAGGTAATAAACAGGGTCAAATAAAAGCACATGGTTTAAAATAATAAAGCACATCAATTTAAGCACTGTTTTTTGAATTTTAATTGAGCACTGTGTTATGAACTCTATTTATACACCTTGTAGAATTGCTCAAATTTTGACATGAGACAAATAACATTTTAATTACATAAACACCTTTTGTTTGTTAAGCTTGGGTATGGACACAAACAACGTTGAGTAATTAACGACACTCGCTTACGACATCAGTTTGCGACACCAGTTAATAGAGAGTGACTATCAGCCGTGTTGTGAAAATAGTTCTTATTTTTTTATAATTTAGTGAAGCATGTATTATTGCATCTAGCATTAACCAGTTAATTTCCAACATTACAGATTGCAACATTTAATGTAGTAACTGACACTAATTGCACTGGTTGGGGGCTTAATCTACAAAAGTGTGAAATCTTACTGCGGTGATACTGACTTTTTGCACCTCTGTGAGCTTGTCGGCATGTGTTGAGATAGACACATAGATTCATGTGAGAATTTACCCATTGGGACCAAAGAAAAGTGTCGAGATATAAAAAAAGTTGAAATGCAAAGAATTAATTATATATATGTATAAACAGGAAAAAAAGTTGGAATTTTAAAGTATGTCAAGATATACTTAATGTCAAGACTCACAATGTCGATATAAGGAGTGTCAACAGTTCATATATAAATTATACATACCTTAAATAATTATTACATAAGTGTCTGGCTGTTATATATCTATAATATTATATATACAATCACCTGGCTGTTATATTTGTATAATATTAAACATACAATCGCCTGGCTGTTATATATGTTTAATATTATGCATAATTGCTTGGCTATTATATGTGCATAATATTATACATAAGTACCTGACTATTATATATGTATATCATACATAAGTGCCTGGCTGTTATATATGTTTGTTATTATATATATACAATTGCCTGGTTTTTAATTGCATAATTGCTTGGCTATTATATGTGCATAATATTATACATAAGTACCTGGCTGTTATATATGTATAATATTATACATAAGTACCTGGCTGTTATATATGTATAATACATAAGTACCTGACTGTTATATATGTATAGTATTATACATAAGTACCTGGCTGTTATATATGTATAATATTATACATAAGTACCTGACTGTTATATATGTATAGTATTATACATAAGTACCTGGCTGTTATATGTGCATAATATTATACATAAGTACCTGACTGTTATATATGTATAATATTATACATAAGTACCTGGCTGTTATATATGTATAATACATAAGTACCTGACTGTTATATATGTATAATATTATACATAAGTACCTGGCTGTTATATATGTTTCTTATTATATATACAATTGCCTGGCTGTTATATATATTTAATATTATGCATAATTGCTTGGCTATATATGCATAATATTATACATAAGCACCTGGCTGTTATTTATGTATAATATTATATTATTATTTAAATTGACATTAATTATTTTTTATTATACATAATCACCTGGCTGTTTTATATATTATACATTAGTACCTGTGCTCACTAGTGTCATTTCTGCTACATTTAATTGCAGCTTTCATGCAAATAGCAAATAATTTCAACACATGTTTAATCTATAGTTCTTATTTGAGCATATTTTATTAACCCTTTCCCTGATAGAGGACACCATGAAAAGACCTATGCGAACAGCATAAAACCAGATCACTCGCAGGCTGATCAGGTTTTATGCTGTTCGCTGCTCCTCAGTGGTCTAGTAATGAGGATTTTATAATTAAATTTGGTAAGGTTTAACTGTGGTTTTCTGCAGATCAGGCTTTATGTGATACCTATTGAGTGCGTCAAAATGAGTCTATATGAGGGAAAGGGTTAAATGATCACAAAAGTGAAATAATTTTGGGTGATCTTTAAATTGTAGTCTGTTGTAAAGTATGCCAGCTAGAATTATTTGATAATGATTTCATATATAAAAGTTGCTAGATCTGCTTTCTATTCTATGAAAAAAACAACAACAAACTTTTCATGAGCTGTCTAATCTGGGTCTGCTCTGTTTTCTATCAAACTGTGTTTATATGAGATAAAGGGTTGAGGTAGACTCTGATGGTGTCACACATACTGTAGGAATTTTTTCAAGATCAGTTTAGGTTCACAAACTGTCTAAAATTTAAATAACTTTAATATGACTGCAGATTATTAATTGATATCATACTGATATAGATATAACAATGTTTTTGATTTAAAAACTCATGTGTTTACAGACAGACAGACACACGCACAAATACAACTGTTGACTAAAGATTCTACCTTTGATAGTAATTCTTACAACAATCTCAAGGATGATGTAGTGCCTGCTTTTTTTACCATTTTTGTACTTTTTTTTTTTTTTAATTTCTCCACAAGTAATTTGGGCAGCTTGGCATTTAAACTGCAAGAACAATATTTTGGCAGCACATTGTCAATTATTGAAACAACTGTTTTATTTATAATACCAGGAACTGGGATGATAATCAATGAAGGATCAATTTACCTGATGTTTAATGAAACTAATTAACCGGTACTGTTTCACAATTGTACAAGTTGTATTTTGCATAATGATGTGAGTGTTAATTGTCTTGATGAAAACTTCACAAAAACTGCATAATTTTTTGGCATATAGCAATGTCCATATGGTCCACATAAAAATACCAGTACCATATGTCACTAGAGAACCCTGTTTTCCGGTCTGTTGCTTTGCTGCTATCCTCTCGACAGACAATACAAACGATCATGTAACAAAAACATTAGAGGCGGAAAAAAGGTGATAGTTACATGCACAATGATTCCAGCTGTTACACATTACAAAGTTGTACTTAAAATACATGAAAAATGGCAATGATACGTTGTGTTTTGAGGAGAGCTCTTGTTATGTAGTAGATACACCGATGTACATGTGTTCCTTCTTGCAGACTCGGCTGTGCGCTACATTTATGCAATTGGTTAACTCTGGTAAGATACGACTCCGCAAGATATTTCCCAGAAAGTCCCTGGATGGTTCTTGGGAATTTCAAGACTCGGAAACTTGTGGTAATTATGCGGCCCCGACAATGGGTATGATAGTATTGATGGAACGAAAATGGACCGTTTTTGAGTATGCAGACCATATAGGTTTACTCCGGCAGAACAGAGGCAGATTGGAGTTGATTCATTGACAGCCATTATGCATCTCAAGGGTGGGGGGTCTGGTGATGGCTGCATACATGTGCCAGACACGGTGATCGACATACCTTTGTGTTACTGCTTGGCTTCTGGGCTTATAAGGGTCGAAGGTGTTCTCCTGGTCTCAGCACCTGCTGTTAGTGAGTCACATCCAAATACCTCTGAACAATAGTCCCTGGCAGGCAGTGCTAACTTAATCAATGAAGCTATAGTCCAGAGTTTAAGTTAGAAATGTAACTCTGCACTGGAAATTTGCAGAAAAACCAAAGATCTAGTCTTTCGTAGGTACTGTCAGGTGGGTAGGAAATAAAGTATGTCTTCATTTCAGTGGTTAGGATAAAATACTAGGCGTCAGGTTTCATGACTGGAGATTACTATATCCTTCAAAAAAAGTTTTGGGGATGTATGTTGGGGTCATTAAAGGATGGACTGAGTAAAATGTTGCAAAGAAGGAAAATGATTCTGTCAGCAATGAGTCACCTCCATGAAAAGTGCATTAATTTTATATTCTGCATTTTATTTTAAAAACTACATTCATAGAGTTAAATGTCTCTTGATGATAATGCAAACTAAGAGTAAACTAAGGTTTATGAAAATAGAGGGAAAGAAAGGTTTGGATTTCCAGTTCTTGTCTTTATAGCAGCTTTAAAGCTATGACAGATATTTATGACAGAAAGGCAATGACTAAGAATTTAATTTTTAACTATATCTTTTTGTGTGCCTATTCATCTATCAATACTCATCACTGGTCACCCAATGCAACATTCTGTGATTGCCAGAAATATGAGCTATTTTTCAATCACAGGCAATAGCATTACATACAATATTGAACCTATATTTAGAATTATAAAACACATATTTAGAATTTCTATTTTTGTGTGCCATCCATGTGTTTATTTTACAGACTGAACATAAGAATTTGCTACCCAAACCTAGTTGAAGACACTATGTTGCGGAATATGTCACATGGTACGGCAAGTACCTGCTTTACGGATACCATATTCTATATTTGGCCGATTTTTCCAAAGTGGACATTTATGAAAATAGTGTTTTCCCCCTGGTGCAATGTGACCTACACTTGCCAAGTTAATCTGTCAAGAAACAAAGACTTCACTAACATTAACAGGGGGGGGGGGGGGTTAAAAGAAATATGGTGTTCTGAAAGTGTATAAAAAAATTCAAAATACTTGAGTTTAAGAGTTTGTACTAATCCACAGATTTATAAGGAACAGTTGTCTCCTAATATACTCTGTATACATTCTTTAAGTAATCATGTTCAGATACAAAAATGACCTGGAGCTGAGTTGATTTCATCTCATTACCTTCGGAATGAGGCTTCATCAAAACCTTCACTGTTAACTCCTCTGCTCACCACATGTGATTTACAATTGTTCACAACAGCAGATGCTCCGGAGTTATGCCATAAAAAACCAACAGACATGATATTCATGTAACACATTTCACTCACTCGGCCATGAGGAAAATCCTCAATAGTTTGGAGCCATTGTAAATGAATTATCAGTGCAAATGTTTAGCTCTTTTGCAGATATGAGTTCGGGAGAGAAAAAGCAAAGGGGGTAAAAAACACCATTAGAGCATCAGTGTGAAGAAAAGGGCACCAACATCATAACAACATTGACTAATGGTGTTTTAAGTGGGAACATGGTCTGGTTTTTCACCTGTCACATTTTTTTATGGTAAGAAAGGGAAAACATCATATGGCGTGATGATCCCTGCTTTGGTATTGAGTGTAGCTCATATATATATATATTTGCAATAAAAATAAGGGTCCTACTTAGTTGGTACAATAGCAGCATTTGATCATGTAGATCTCTCAAAATTGGCCTGGTTCCTGTCTCAGTCCAAAAAATACAATTGAGATGGGAACCAGAGTTGTTCCTGTCATTTATCGGTTTGCTATGTCCTACATAGCCAGTGAGAAACTCTTATGAAACAAGTGGTCAGCTAGATTTGGAGTTCTGGTAAGGTTACAAAAACTGGATCTTTCAAATTTCACTCAACAGTTAACTGATACTTTTTCCTACTTGCTAAGGTGAGATAACTGCTTAGGAGACTGTGAATCTCTGATTGTTATTTAAACTTGATCCCTAATGGTGCACAAAACTCGGGGCCAATTGCTCTGGAATCTTGATCATTGGAAGTGCAGGTTTGGGCTGCACGTGCACAGGCAACCAACATATCTGAGATTATTAAACCTCACAGTGTAATAAACATCATGTTTTGTAGATATGTGGTACACATTCTGAATTTGAAGCTCAAGTGTGACTGCTTGAGGACAATCAGGAGCTGAAAGTTGCAAGTTGAATCTTCACTGGAGACGAAATCTTTTAAAGATTAAATTTACATAATTCTTAGGTTGAGAAGGATAGGTCTTATTTGTTGTGATTGAGTTCAAACCATAGATGGCAGCATTTCATTACTGTAAAATCATTATATTTCGTTGGGGATTAATTTTCGTTGATTTCGTGGACGCCGCCATCCACGAATTTATGTCCCCACGAAAAGTTTTCATTTATCATGTCAAACAGCTCGCCGATAATAACGACCTTCTCCCATACCCCAACAGACTCGAGTAAATTGAGTTCAATAATATATATAAAAGTTATGTTATGGAATATAATGTATTAAAAAGCAAATAAACAAATCGCCAAAGAAAACTTCATACTGTTAGTTGTGTTACTAATTGTGTCATAATTTTTGTGAGTGTACGAGTGTCTTCAAGTTCCTGCGTAGATAAGCTGCATGGATAGGAGAGATCCACTCTGTATTATTGCCAATGTAACACAGTGATTTGTCGTTGTCATCAAGACGACTGATTGACACCTGCTGTGCCCCCATTGTCCACTTGCCCCCAGGCACTACAGGACATCCTGTCTGGTCCCAGTTGATGACGAGTGGGTCCGGGATATCATGCTGTGCCACAACTGTGGTACCTCGGTTTTTATCCTAAGCAATACATGGTCGAAATGTTACGAAGATTATATGACCACAAGCTTTGGTCTGATTAACTTTTCCTTAAAGTAAGTACTAAAAACAGATCTTATCATGTTCTAAACATCATGTCATTAACATATTATGACCAATATTAGGCTGCATTCTTTTCAACTTAAATTTTGTAAAGGTCTTCAAATCAACGTCCAGATAACGTTGAAATAAATAAATTAAATTTTTTTTTCTAACGCACGAATCCACGAATTCTTGTCCCCACGAAATAAAATGATTTCACAGTATTTATTTTGTTATCACTACGTTTATACAGGACAACACTTTGTTTTTATGAATATTGATCAGCTACTTGCTGGCAAATGAAACCATGCATAGTTTTTTGAAAACTCTTTATTGAGGTTGCAAAATTTGACTTCAAAATGCATTAAATACACCATTTTATTGGTCAAATAATCCGAGCTGTCTCGACATGGATCCAATGAACTGCTTAATAAATAATTAATGAGTACAAAGTTTCTCCAATCAAATAATCCACAGTTGATTAAGAAGAAATGTGTATTGATTGAACATGGGTTCTGAGGCAGCATTTCTCTCATTCAGAGACTTTGTACTGAAGTATATTTAAGAACAGAGAAATGTGTTATTTAACCATTTTATCCAATATATAAAACTCACTGAAATGTTACTGTGGCAACCAGTATGAAAGCAGGTCTTCCCACAAGCATACTGCTGGTAGATCAAGTTTATACCTTTTCCAGATTGCTTCCCATTAGAAATGCAGACTGTCGACAGTAATTGAAATTTGCTTCAAGCTTGATTTGGGTAAATGTTCAAAAGCAATCAAATCTTGCTATACGTAATGGGAAATGACCTCATCTGCCTTTTTTGTCACAAGTCCGATTCTTGTGCTTTCACTTAATCGCTCAATGATTATTGATCTAATTTAGATATTTAAAATATAGCGCACTCAGGCGATATAAGAGTCCAGAGTCATATTTCATAGCTGTTGCCAGGAGGATGAGACAAACATATGTTGCTGTTCTTAAATACAAAGACTTATCTGCCTAGTATAATTATACCATTTATAATATCCCTAATTAGTATGTAGGAAAAATCTGTAAAAGACGAGAAAGTTTTTTAGTCTCGTCAGTTATTTAAGCTTGTGACTGTATGTGTAGGAAGTGACCATTCATCAATGCAACCTGGGTTCAATTACTGGTCATGTATCTGAGAGAGTACAGTGGTTGCCTGTCCAGATACATGGATTTTGCCCAGTTCTCCGGTTTTCTCCCACAATAATGACCACATACTCTGCCACAAGAGCCATCCGGAGGGATTAATAAAAATTTTGAGAACTTGTTTTGCAATCGATGTAAAATAGATAAAGTTTAAATTTAAACCAATTTGTCAATATTTACTTAACCCTTTCCCTCATAGAGGATACCATGAAAAGACCTATGCGAACAGCATAAAACCAGATCAGAGTGCGAGTAACTCCTGCTATATTGCATTCAATTGGCTTCTGAGACAGTTAATGTACCTATACTCGATTTATAAATATATCTCAAATATGAACTTCTTTATTATTATGATAGAGTATCTTAATCAAACTATACATAAAATATAGAATGAGTTGTGCACATAGAAGAAGTTGTGTAGAAGACTGGGAAGTATAAGAGTTTGAGGTTTGCACAGTCTTATTTCCACATAGATATTGTGATGGACTCTAGATAAATAGTGTTTGGACAAAAGCATATATTGAATTCTTGGAGAGTCTTGATAAGCTCAGAAATATAATTATACATTTTCCATTGAAATGATAAGTAGAACCGGGTCAAAGAACCCTGTTGCAAAGGTCATCTTACCAGAAAGAAAAAAAAAATGTATCGGCTTTAACTGCAGACCACTACATACCCTATTGTCTGATTTTTTCCCCTGTGCAATTCAGTGTCTGAAATAAGTCTATTTATATGCGCGGTATAGTTCTGGTTGATTTCGGCATAAACGATGATATTTATTGTGAGACCACTGACAGCGCTAGATGTCTAAATAGAGGCCTGTCAGTCGTGGGACTGTTATCCGCCTCCATTGTATAATGATTATATGTTTGTGCTTGACAGTGGTTAGTCAAAACATCTATATCTGTCTTCCGCTATAGACACAATACATTACCGGGCAAGGGCTCGTAATTAGATCATCTCCGGTGATGTTGATTACAAAAAAAGGTCTTTAATTATACAAGAAATTCCAATCGTTAAGACCGACTTAATTCATTGCTGGGTGAGAGTTATGGGGCTGGTAGTTGGGAGAATTGGACAGTAGGAGAAAGTTGGTCCTGTTATGTATAGTGTCATGTTATTTTGTGTATCAAGATGAAAATTTCCAATCAACCCTCTACTTTACCAAGATGTATTTTACACCTTTTTAGACATCCAAATCAAGGCTTTGTAGTATGATATGGTTTTACCATGAACATTGGAGAACTGACAGTCAACTGGCAAGAAGCAAAACCAGATTAAAACTTTTTTTTTTTACTTAAGAACATCAGGATGGTATTTGTTTATGAAGCAATTTCAAGGATTGAATTAAAAAAAAGGTGTATGTACTATTGTGTTGGAAATAGGTTGAGTCTACTGACTACTTTGAATGGCAGAAATGCTAATTATCAAAATTTGCAGTTCATTCCTTGTTTTTGTGTCGCCTGACTAGAGTCAGGCAACATATAGGGGTTACTTTTGTCGATGACAGTGGTGGCAGTGGCGGCAGCGTCCAATCTGCTTGTCTGGAGCTTAACTTTGTCACCATAACTTGGGATGACTTGAGACTTGGTATGTATGTTTCTTGCAATGACCTGGAGTGCAATGCACAAGAACCATAACTCTACCTTCTGCGCTTTTTGAGTTACTCCCCTTTGATAGATTTTCTTTGAGCATTTCTTGAACGGAGCATAACTTTTTTACCATTAGTTTGAATGACTTGAAACTTGATATGTATGTTTCTTGCAATGACCTGAAGTGCAATGTGCAAGAACCATAACTCTACCGTGTGCATTTTTGGAGTTATTCCCCTTTGATTGATTTTATTAGTGTATTTCAAGTTAGAATGAGATGCATAGTTGAGGGAATGAGAATCTTACGAACTCGTAAGAGCTTCACGAATATTATGTGTCACCTGACGTGGATAGTTTATGTGATAAGAGCCCAACTAGAACTCTGTGATTCCATTGTGTTACCTGATGCCAGAGTCCTTACATTTTTTATTTGATCTTTATAAGCCTTTCTCTGTTTGATGGCAACATTATTGCGCATTAATACCCCATTCTTAAAAGAAAGTGACAAACTGGCATCTTTACAGTCAACAGATAGTCATCATCAGGCGACACATCAGACTCACGTAGTTCTAGTAACATTGTAATTTCTTTGTCAAAAGAAGAATAAAATGAAATTTTTAATGGTTTTAAGACCCCTGGCTTACCTGATCCAATGTCCAATCTCCATGTATTTTATTTTTCAATTTTATCTAACTTGCACCTCCTGCTGGTGTTAGTTCATTTTTGTGTCACCTGCTGTGAACAGAGCTTACATATATGGATTACTTCTCCATTGTCTGTCTATAGGATTTTCCGTCACGCTTCTTTTAGAAGGTGACACGTGTTTCAAGGAGCACTTCTTGTTACTATATGTTTTGATTTCTCATAGGACCTTTCTGAATTTTCTTATTTCAATTAAAAAGGGCACAGAAAGGGGGCAAACCATATCCAGCGGATGCATCATAAAAATAGCTTGTTGGTGTTTGCAGAGACATTAATAAAGAAATATGCAGCTTTCTGAAATAGCATGCTTTACTGCGTGCCTCAGGAGTTAACGATAGTGCGCCCACCTGTCACACGGGTACAGGACATTTCGGTGGGCCTAAGGGAGAATCTTACTTTCTTAATACATTTAGTAAATCTACTGATTTAGCTACAGTGAGTATAAATGAAGGAAAGAAGTGGACGGATGCATAATTAGAGTATTTTTTCATAGTTTAATTATATAATTAAGACAGAGAGAGAGAGAGAGAGAAAGACAGGTATATAACTGGTCAAATAAGTAACTAAACTAATAACCATATCAATACTATATTAATTCAAATGTCATTTAGAAATTTCCATAAATTTGTACAAAATTCAAAGTGAACGCTTTCATTTCCAGTCTCATTTCCGAGTCTTGTTGAAGTCTCTGGGATGCACGCGATTTCAAAAAATTGACATGGGCAAAAATAAGTTGCCAATCTCTGTTATTTATATGTCTCTGGTATTTGTAATTGAACAACACTTATAAGAAAGTTTTGGGTATGTTACAGGGTAGGCAGGTGTAGTTTATACACATTAAATCAGTAGATCATCATTAAAAGATGCAGCCAAAAACTAAATATTATAATATTGCAGTAAGTCTGCATGCTACAAACACTCATGAAACAACTAAAAATAGTCTATATACAACCTAGATCAGTTGTCTTGACAGTGATATTCTGTCAGGGTTGAGTCGCTGCACGTTGTCAGATGACGGATATATATCAACCATCCCTGGAGTTCCACACACCCCACTCACATAACTACATTCATTTCCTGACAAGTTGAGACCATCAGGTAAACACACTTTTATATCTGGTCCCACCTATAGAAAGTATTTTGCCCTCCAGTCAAAGGTGATAAATTTCTCTGGTTTAATGTTTGTTTTAGACAGCCAGGTGGGAAGGAAAGAGATGGAGTGACTTCAAGTGTGTGTATAGCATGCTACATGGACTGGGATCCCCAAGCATGACCCCTCATGTGTAAACATGACCTTACCCTCAACTGACCACTGATCATTCACCTTGAAACTAGCCCTTAAAAACGTTAGAGATTGTTGACCTTAGTAAAGGGCAGAAATATTCTCAGAGTTTTATTCATGGTGTCCTGATCATTACTTGGGTTTGTGGTTTGTCTTGTGAGATGGTCAACTTGTGCTATGCTACTAAACGAAGTCACATGATGAAGATGATATGTTCCCACTCTTAATGACACTTGGTCAGGATGGTATGTTATGTTACCATTCATAAGTCACACAAACAGGATGGCATGATATCACATTACAGATGCTATCACACAAAATCACATCAGGATGTTACCCTATCAGACTGTCACATAATACTAACAAGTGGGCCAATCAGTCAACCAACCATACTTCAAAATTAAGTAAACAACACATTCCATCATTTTTGTTTCAAAATAAATGACTCATTTACTCTAATATTTACCTATATTGACAAAAATATTTGTAAAGAAATTTGATATTCAGGTATGCTCATTACAGAAATGAGATAGATGAAATTTATTCCTCAAATATTTGTGTATTACTTAATGCTGTGTGAATAATACATTTGACAAAAATGGCAACCATAATTACAAATAATAATTGTTTAGGATTGGAGTATTTAAGTGTTTTCTTTTGGGAAACAAATATGATAATAAAGGCAAGGGGCTTCTTACATGTCTTGTACTGTAGACTTCGCAAGGTAGCCATAATTGTGCCAGGTTAACCCTTTATCTTGTAAATATTCATGTACAAATTTATCTTTTGATGGATATTAATTTACTGAGCTTAAAATAGTATAGGAAACAATGGATTTTTCTTTGCCTTGCAGACTTGTGTCTGATCTGAGCTACAATATTGCATGAACAAACAGAGGAGACTTTCCAAGAGCTGTCTGATCTGAGCTACAATATTGTATGAACAAACAGAGAAGACTTTCCAAGAGCTGTCTGAAAACAGAGAGACTTTCCAAGAGCTGTCTGATCTGAGCTACAATATTGTATGAACAAACAGAGAAGACTTTCCAAGAGCTGTCTGATCTGAGCTACAATATTGCATGAACAAACAGAGGAGACTTTCCAAGAGCTGTCTGATCTGAGCTACAATATTTTATTAACAAACAGAGGAGACTTTCCAAGAGCTGTCTGATCTGAACTACAATATTGTATGAACAAACAGAGGAGACTTTCCAAGAGCTGTCTGATCTGAACTACAATATTGTATGAACAAACAGAGGAGACTTTCCAAGAGCTGTCTGATCTGAGCTACAATATTGTATGAACAAACAGAGAAGACTTTCCAAGAGCTGTCTGATCTGAACTACAATATTGTATGAACAAACAGAGGAGACTTTCTAAGAGCTGTTTGATCTGAGCTACAATATTGTATGAACAAACAGAGGAGACTTTCCAAGAGCTGTCTGATCTGAGCTACAATATTGTATGAACAAACAGAGAAGACTTTCCAAGAGCTGTCTGATCTGAACTACAATATTGTATGAACAAACAGAGGAGACTTTCCAAGAGCTGTCTGATCTGAACTACAATATTGTATGAACAAACAGAGGAGACTTTCCAAGAGCTGTCTGATCTGAGTTACAATATTGTAAGAACAAACAGAGGAGACTTTCTAAGAGCTGTTTGATCTGAGTTACAATATTGTATGAACAAACAGAGGAGACTCTCCAAGAGCTGTTTGATCTGAGCTACAATATTGTATGAACAAACAGAGGAGACCTTCCAGGAGCTGTTTGATCTGAGCTACAATATTGTATGAACAAACAGAGGAGACCTTCCAAGAGCTGTCTGATCTGGGTCTGTTCTGTTTGCTGAGTCAGTATGAGGTGAAAGGTTAACTAAGTTAAGTTTGCTATGTTATAAAGGATTATGCTTGAGCCACTGGGTCCTTGTTGGCAGTCCATGTGGACCATTACCAGGATTTTGCTGCCCACCAACTCATTGTTAGTTGGTCATTTTCCATTTGTGAGGAGTTCAGTTTCTTTTCATCCATGTGTTCTTTGTGTAAACAAGTTCTACATGGTATACCTGCGTAGCTATCAGACGTTCTTGATTTGATTTGAATGATTTTAAAAACATTGGTAATGTCCATTGTATAGAAATTGACTGTATGATTCTATGAGAAACTAGCTTAACCACAATCTAAAACCACATTCATCCGAATTCCAAATGATTTAATATTTATTCAGGTATTGATTCTATGAAAAAAAATGATAAGGATATGCGATGTCGTATCAATATTTGTCGTCTGATATTTCCACTCGTTGCCAGCCATGTTCCTCAGATTTCAACGTTGTTCAACTGACATTAAACAGACACTAGAAAATGTGAAATCCAAATTATATTGTTTAGTATGCAGGAAAACTAATGCATTAAGTGTCAAATCATTTTCAAATTACTGATGTCTTATAACGGCTGTGGTAGAAATGAGCATGAAATAGAAAAGGAATTATTCAAAGCTCTTGCATCTCTTGGTTTGTTAGTTAAAGCTGATGTTACCATGTAAGTAGATCTAATCAATCATCCAGTTAATTATCAGTTATTGATTTTAATCAATAGTAAGAATTGATGCAAGGTTAACTGCGGTACCAACTTGTGAGCAAGCGCAAGCAATCTTCAACATGCGGAGACTTTCCATCGGACAAGAGATGCTGATCATGCAGTTTCAAGGTTCATTCAGACTTGGTTGCTGGGAGATTTCTTTCCCTACCAAGGAACTTTCAATAAAGTTTGATTGCACTCTGTATCAGAAATGTATTTTTTCCCTGTCAAAAGTGGTTTCAAGATAATAACTTTAGCTTCATCAGTAGGTATCTCTACTAAATTCAATGAATATTTTGCTTCAGATTTCATTGTAACCTTGCCTATCAGATATAGAGCTATACATAAATTCCATAAAATTTTGATATAGATCTGAAAAGATTAATATTCAGGAATTTCACCTAATCAAAAGTAGCCATTTTTTATCAGTAGGTTAAACATCACATCCCATGTTGCTTTTTTATTACTTAATACTGCGCATGTGGACCTGTGGTGGCCTGGCAGGTGGCATCTACTGATGTTGTCCACTTTATAACATGAACAAACATTTGATCACAATGTATATGGGCACAATATCTCAGCCAAGTTTGATAACAAGCCAGAATCTTCCAGACACTCCAGAATTATGGCCCTTGAATTGATGAAAAATTGCTAAATTAACAGTGTTTGCTCTCTAACTCGAACAAATATGAACTGATCTTTACCAAACTTGGTCACAATGTGTTTGGGCACAACATCTTGACCAAGCTTGATCACCAGCCAGAATGTCCCAGACTTTTCACAGCATGGCCCTTGAATTGATGAAAAATTGACTGTGTCCGCCCTCTTACTCTAACAAATGTGAACCAGTCATGTGCAAACTTGGTCACAATATTTCAACAAAGTTGATAACCAACCAAAATGTCTTGAACATTTTGGCCCTTGGATTGATGAAAAATTGTAAATTTAACAGTGTCTGCTCTCTAGCACTGACAAATGTGAACCAATCTTTATCAAACCTTGTCACGATGTGTATTGGTACAGTATCTCAGTTGAGTTTGAAATCCCAGATATTCCAGAGTAACAACTTTTGAATTGATAAAATTGCATATTTTGCGATAACCAGCGCTTTTGTTTGTAATTTTTTTTATTGATGCAAAAATTTACCCCTTCCCCGTGCCTGCACATCAATTAAGCTATGAAAATGAGACATGTATGTTATTTAGAAACTGTCTTTGTGAATCTGTTACAAGCAAAAAATATTAAAGAAATGATTAATTAGAGGTAACCTTTTTCTGATACCGTAATCATTTTTTATGCAACACCTGTTCTAAGTAATGAATAACTTTACCACTGTTGCCTACTTAGACAACCTGGTATGCCTTTTGGCACTACATGGTCACAACTGTGGTATTTTATATATTTTCCCCCTCAACTTATTTCTAATTCTTAATTAGAGGAGGCGGAGCAATCCAGATATTTGTAAACTCTTTATCTCTTGAATATTCATGTATAAATATAATTATGACTTGATGAATATTGATTGGCTGGATATTTAATGTGATATGAAAAAAAAAAAAATTCTTAACCATGCAGACCGTATACTTGTGACTGAGCAAACAGAGATGACTCTGATCCGACAAGTTCTTTCAGGGACTTTCTGATCTTGGTCTCCTCTGATTGCAAACACGTCTAAATGACTGTATATGACAAGTCAAACAAAACTACCCAGATTTTGGTCACTTGATTAAAACTCAACAAATTCTTAACTAAAAATTAAAAAAAAATATGGCTGATATATTCACTTTTATATAGAAATATATTACACCTGTCTTCAGGCAAATACACCGATATAAAATAAATTTCAATAGGTATGGTCCTGTTTGTTGCACACAGAAAAACATTCTAGATTGATACACTCCAAATGTATGTCTAATAACCTACAAACATACAGAAAGCTAATTTATGAGCAACAGCAGTCTATATAGCAGGATTTGCCTTACCTTTTATAACACATAGATATCTGTTTGTGCTGCAAGTCGCTGATCTGGAAAGGCATTTGTGATGTATAAGGAGAGTATACAATACCTTGTCGCATTCCACTGATTCAGGTCATGCGAACTTGAGATAACAAGCCTTGATTGTTGGATGGGAAAAAAATTTGTGATAAAACGCAAAAGGCCCAGGATAGAGTGACAGCCACTTTCTGTTCGAGCCATGTGATTAGGCAGTGGAATTATGGGTAAATGAAAGCTCCTAATTGGACCAATTAATGCATGTAGTTAGTTAATTGTCTAGCTTGTTGGAGACTGTATACCAGGCCTGAAAATGTTGTGAATGGATAAAGTGATGTGGGAAGTTTTGTGATTTTAGTGCATATTTTTAGTTGGTGTAGTGACTGCAAATTGGTAGTCCATGGATGTTATTCTTTCAGCTGTTTATTTTGCAAATGTACAATGTAGATGAAGATCCATCATTATCATCTTGATGGTTATTCTTATAATTATGATCAAAGGATGAATATTATTCTTTCAAAGATCTAAATATAGCCCAGGACCTAGTTAGTGTTGCTTCCAATGGTGATATTGATACCAACAAGACGGAAATAGTAATTATGTATCCAGTCTTTTTAATCTTTTCCATGTGTTTCATGTTGCCTGTTTAAAGTGACAAAAATAGTTTCTTTCATTGTTTGTGTATTTTGATTGAATAAAAATTGATACATCATTGACGTATATGTAATAAAATTACAAAATTGACGTCATTAACTAGAGAGAATATGTTCCGTACCAGAGGTATACTTTATTGAAATTAAAAAATATACTTATATATAAACACAATAGTTATTTTGATATGAAACAGAATATTTAGATTTTAGTTCAATTTTAGACAGTATATCTGGTAGTATAATAAGATTGTTATT
The DNA here is from genome assembly GCA_021229015.1 of Solen grandis. Lineage (NCBI taxonomy): Eukaryota > Metazoa > Mollusca > Bivalvia > Adapedonta > Solenidae > Solen > Solen grandis. The sequence goes on from CM037778.1 coordinate 54,655,176, forward strand.
TTTCATATGAGGGATTAAATTTTGTTGATTATTATGAATGGTGCTATTCTTTCGGAACATCTTCTGTTATTTTTTTGAGGCCAAAATGTTTAATCAGTCACTCAAGAATGCTATTTGTATACTCCAAAATGACTGACCTTTAATTACTTGAGTGAAGAACATTTGGCCAGGATCAGCAGACCTATAACCCTTTTACCTCATGAATATTCATGTAGAATCTGTTTTTCCAAGGCATCCTTCATGCCAAAATTACCTAACCTGTAAACCACTAGGAACATTTAGTGTGAGAAATTGTCACAGAATTTTTTTAGTAAGATTTAACAAGTATATAAATATCAAGTGAAATGTTTCTTTTCCAGATGTTCTAAACAAATGCTGTTCTTTATAGACGAGGGAAAAGACAGGAAAATATGATGTATGACAGAACATGGCATAGTCATTGGTAAGTTTGATTAACTTATTAGTTTTTATTAACATCATTGTGTATATGTATGTAAAGTGACTTATATAATCATTAACCCTTTCCCTCATATATACCTCTTTTGACGCCCTCAATAGGTACCACATAAAGCCTGATCTGCAGAAAACCACAGTTAAACCTTATCAAATTTAATTACAAAATCCTCATTTCCAGACCACTGAGGAGCAGCGAACAGCATAAAACCTGATCAGCCTGCGAGTTACTCGCAGGCTGATCTGGTTTTATGCTGTTCGCATAGGTCTTTTCATGGTTTTCTCTATGAGGGAAAGGGTTAAAGTGACTTATATAATCATTGATGTTTCATATTACAATGGAAGGATTCGTAACAAATCTACACTGTAGCAGCAAATATTTATGATTTTAAATGAATTTTGACCAAACTTTTTGGATTTAAATCTTTAAGTTGAAATGCTGTTTAAGGCCACAGATATCATTAAAACATTTATTCTTTAATCATACATCTAAAATGAGCAGGAGTGCGTTTTATTCAAGTATTTCCTAAACCCTTTCCCTCATATAGACTCATTTTGACGCACTCAGTAGGTACCACATAAAGCCTGATCTACAGAAAACCACAGTTAAACCTTACCAAATTTAGTTACAAAATCCTTATTTCCAGACCTCTGAGGAACAGCGAACAACATAAAACCTGATCAGCCTGCGAGTTACTCGCAGGCTGATCTGGTTTTATGTTGTTCGCATAGGTCTTTTCATGGTTTCCTCTATGAGGGAAAGGGTTAAAACATTGCTGAGGATAATAAAAATAGATCTTATTTTCACTGAAGATCATTTGAAATTTCTGTAACTTGTCATAACAAACTCACATGATATGCACCAATGCATGAAAACAGTAATTAGTAAGCAATTACACTTACAAACATGCTAGACATTCTTTTCCTGTGTTGTTGTTATGGTTACTAAAAATACAATTTGCAAATGCAAATTAATGTTTTAATTTAGAATGGATATATCTCATTAATGGTGGCAGTATTGTGGAATATTTTATATCTTTTAACATCCGCAAAATAAGTCAGGCTATAAGAAAAACTAAACAGTATTTTTCTTTTCAAATTTCTTTCCATTACAGTATGAAAAAAGCACTAACTGCAAAATTATTTTTACATTAATTTCTGAACACTATTATAACTTTAAATATGACTATACTAAAATGAAACTGCTCTTATGAAAGAATCTTATCATCCTTTATTAAATCTCTATAGCAACCTTAGAGTCAAGGACAGTATGATTGGGAAAGATAGTTCATTATTTCATTACCTTAACTTGAGGTTGTAAGAACCATTATGGATTATCACTATAAACAAAATTGGTCATGAAAATATGCAGAGAGAGAGAGAGAAAGAGAGGGAGGGAGAGAGAGGGAAAGAGAGAGAGAAAGAGAAGGAGAAAGAAGTGTTGGATTGTATGATCGTAGTTGTGTGATTATGTGTTTTGGAGAGACTTGGTATGTAATAACCTGTGCCCATTATTTGCTTTTAGCATGTATTGATTATCATTTTATACTCACATTTTTTCCAGTTCATAAATTTTAATGATACTTTTATTGAAGATAAAGGAACTTATCTCAAGGTTGAATTTTATTTGTGGACTGTGCTTGGGTCATAGAATGATTATGTTCATAAATCATCCAATTACGTAGAGTTTTGATATTTCATACCAAAAGGCCGTCTTCTTGATTTTAACTTTGAGTTTTAATAGATTTATTTTAATGGAGCGTTTAAAGCTCACCTGAGCACATTGTGCTCAAGGTGAGCTATTGTGACTGATGAATGTCTGGCGTCCGGCTTCTGTCATCAACATTTAACTTAAAATGACATCTCCTCCTAAGCCATTGGGCCAATTTAAATGAAACTTTACAGGAATGTTCCTTGGGTGAAGCTCTTTCATAGTTGTTCAAAGAATGATTCCATATAGAACTCTGGTTGCCATGGCAACGGAAAGAAAAACAAATTTTGAAAAATCTTCTCCTCCAAAACTACTGGCAAGATTTCAAAGTTATTTGGCACAGATGTTCCTTGGGTGACTCTCTACCAAGACTGTTCAAATTATTTTGATTCGTTGAAAAACATGGCCCCCAGGGGGCGGAACCCATTTTCCTTATATGAATACAGTACAAATTTGAAAGATCTTCTTGGCCAAAAGTACAGGCTGAATTTTAAAGTTATTTGGCACAGATGTTCCTTAGTTCACTCTATATCAAGATTGTTCAAATTATTTTGATCCGTTGAAAAACATGGCTGTCAAGAGGCTAAGCCCAATTTTCCTTATATGTATATAGTACAAATTTCTTCTCTTGTCCTAAAGCACTCACTCAATTTAGGGCTGGCAGATGGCAGAGCCCATTTTTCACAATATCATAAGATATTTGCTGTTTCTTTTCCTCCAACTAATACCTGGTTCTCAGGTGAGTGACCCAGGGCCATCATGGCCCTCTTGTTTATTTTAGTGCAATCCTTTGTTTTCTTTTGAAAAGCTTAAGGATGTGTCAGTCTTTTTATCATCTTTGGTTATGTGTAATCTTTTCTTATCCCTCCCATGAAAAATATTTAAGGGTATATAGGAGTGAGATTATTTGTCCATTGGTATGTTGGCATTGGCCAGTCAATACACATGAACAGGTTTACAGCTTAATATAATGATTGGTACTCTAGTTTTTGGTATGAAAATGAAGGTCAAGTTAATTTTTGGATGAAAGCCATAAAGTTTGACACAGTTATCGCCCCTTCTTGCCCAAAATACCTAATACCTTGTCCAATCATCACCTCAGCATAGGCTTACAGTAATATTTGGTACCTTTGTATATCTCAAAAAGATAAAGGCCAAGTTCCACTTTGGGCATAATCCATGTAATTTTGACAAAGTTATGGCCCCTTTTTATGCCCCCGCATTGATAGTTCAGGGGGCATATTTTTTTATGTCTGTCTGTTTTTATGTCTGTCTGGTTGTCACAAAACTTAAACCATGAATGCAGAAGTCTTTCTACCTACACCAAACTTTACAAGTGCATGCAGCTTGTTGAGCTTTAACCGCCAGGTAACCATGACTTTTAAATGACCTTATCCCCTAAGGTCTAAGGCCCCCCCACATAGGTATGGCATTCATTCGAACATAGTGCTTGTTGACTTAGAAATTGTTAAAAATACCTAATAACTTGTCAGAATGATGGCTTCATATTCAATGTCAAAGTGCTGTGTGGGGGTATAAATAACCTGTGATATTGCTAGTGATATTGCTAGTTTCCTATTGTAAACTGTGCCATCGAGCTTAGATTTAAGAATTGTATTTCAGAAATCAGGTTATCTTGAAAGCCAAGTTAATTTGGAATGATATACTTTGCTTTGTGGGTATATATTTATATATAGATGATACTTATCTCTTTGAAGCTGTTGAAAATACCTCAGCAATAACAGGGTTGCCACATACCTTGAAAAGTCAGGGAAAAATGATTTTTTTTCAAGGTCAGTGAATTGTCAGGGAATTTTGAAAAATGGTCAGTGAAAAAATACATTTTAGAAAAGTCAGGGAAAAGTCAGGGAAAAATGAAAGTCTGAGTTGATGTTTTGAATTTTTCAGTGGCTATGGCAGTCTTCAAACAGTATTTATAAGTATTACTTTCAAACATTGATTATTTAATAATATAAAAACATTCCTAAGCATGAAACCTTAAAAGGTTTGGGATGTTAGACTGATAGGTTAAGTCAACTCACTGAGATTTTATTGTGCACACTTTATTTTTGTTGAGTTAAATGTTTTAACATTAGAGGTGTATGACATGACTGTATGTACATGTATAATCATGATGATTTTAAATGCTTTTGTGACCATTTATGTTGATATAGTGTCCATAGCTTACATGTAAATGTTGCTTAATGTGTAAGATTGACTGAAGTATTACTACCTTGTAAGAAAATCATTTAATAGTATCTGTACTATTATCACTGACAAAACCAAAAGGAATTCTGATTTATTTGAAATTTGTTAAGGTTATTATTCTAAAACAATAAAAATGTAGATGGGAGGATTGGACGGCTGAAGGGGAGGAGGAGGCCGAAAAATTGTGGTTGTATTGGTCAGTGAAAAGTAGGGCTGAGTCAGGGAAAAGTCAGGGAATAGTCAGGGAATTTTATTTCTTCAGCTCTGTGGCAACCCTGAATAAGGACAGTTACAGCTGCCTGCTTTAGTTCCCTCATAATCTCAGATATTTCATAATATTATCCTATAAGCAGTCACCTATTTTGAGCCATTGTAACCACAAAAGATCACCTGTATTCAAATGACTTGACTCTGGGTGTTTGTTTTTTTTTTATTGAGGGATAAGTAGGGAACACAGGTTCTGCATAACTTCTAAGCTTGCAAAGCCTGCAGCTATTTAAGTCATTAATGCATGGATGATTTGTTGTCATTTTTTAACTGGTATAAATGAACATTAATATCTGACTTTTCACTCAGTCATGGCTAATGTTTTGTTTTAAAGAGCCCTTTAAGACCTCAACATTTTGTAATTTCAACAGCTGCCTTTTTTTTTGCATACAGCTAGGGTCCCCCATATATGGTTCTGAGCCAGTCTTGTGATGTGTTTGTCTCCCTGAAGTGTAGATTAGTGAAATATTTCCACCTGTTGTGCTAATGTTTTCCCCTTTTTTCAAGGGCAGGTGCGCCTGTACTCTTGACCTCATTTTGAGGTGATTCTTGTATTTTATCTGATTACATTCTTCTATACATAGAAATTAGAGGAAGTTTGGGATGGGCAGACTTAAATGTTGCAAGAAACATATTTTTTATACTTTTAAAGTTTATTTACATCTTTTTTGGACAGCTTTTTCAATGAAAAACTCCATCATATATATTTATGATGTCCTGGCAGGTGTTGGATGTCTGCTCAGGTGATCTTTTATTCAATCGGCTATAACTTCTATGTCTTCATTGGAATGCCTCAATATTTGGACAGTTGCTTAAATGGATGGACCTTTTCATTTATAATGCAGTTCACTTGACCTTTGACCTATTTTTGATGAAGAAAGCAAGAAAAAAAAACGTCCATAATACCATCGGTTTTGTTTCAACGTAGCTGTCTATCCCTAATTTTGACTTACTTCAGAGACCAATCAAATAGGTAATAATTTCTGAGTGAATAAATATCATTTCACTGGTTAAATATGGTGAACTGCTCAAGAAATTTTATTCGACAATTTTAAGAAATTTTTAAGAGATATACCATTTATTCATATGATTTTTATTTTCATTATTTATTTTATTAAAAAGTAAATTGATCTATATGTCTATGAATAATAATTACAAATTTGTATTTTTAATCTAAACCAGAAATTGAAATTACTTAAAATTAAGTTAGACCATAAGGAGATCATCTAATGAATGATTTCATATTTTGTGAAGTAAAATAATTTTCACAAAGGATTAATATGGTTCTATATTTTATTATTTTGCAATTAAAATAACTAAATTTGTGTGAGCAAATATTCATTGATATTACGAACCTTCCACAAAATCCACATTAGATTAGTTATTTTAATTGCAAAATTGTTCGCAGTTAAGTATAGAATCCATGAATATTTGTATCCACAAATATGTTTTTGAGACTGAATCTATGGAATTTAATGCCAATGAAAACAAAGGATTTTACAGTACTGAATGGCAGGACAATGATGGTTACAGTGACATTGAATTGATGAAAATGTCAAATTATGAGATGCATTAACTTCATCACTTCAATATTACATTTTTTGTGATGGTTCCACCCAAACTACATATTTTTTGTTTTTTTAAAGATCTTTCTTGTTATTTATTATGTTACGTCTTAACTCCTACAATGATTGTTACCTTGAGGAAATCTGTAATTTATCAAATATTCATTGAGAAATTTGATATGTTAGTAGGCAGGCAGACGGCAAGAAATGAAAAACATTTGCAAAATTCCGTAGTAAGACTCTGAACTTTTGGGCACACCATTTTTATTCATTATTGTCTGAGCATTATTAATTCATGTGTTTTCATGCATATTACGTGTAGGATGCTAACCTGTCTTCGACTTCTGAATTTTAGGATAGTCCAGAAATTACTTGTTGCACGTTTTACAGAATTGAAAAACAAGCCCTGACACAGTCACAGATTGATGCAAGACTGGCTTTTACCATCCCTTATTTGAGAAATCACTTTGAAAGAAAATGTTTGAAACTCCTTCTTGTAGATATAAAGGATAGGCACTGTTCCTAGTTTCTGACAAAGACAATCCTCAGATTGAAATAGATTCATGGAACTAAAAATAGAAACAGTGAGGAATTAGTTTCATATTTGTGTGTGTGTGTGTGTGTGTGTTTGTGTGTGTTTCAAGTTACTGTGTACTGAAAAGATGTTTTTTATTTTTGATTCCAAAAGTATGGTAATGATATCTCGTGACAGACATTGGTAATGTTAACCCTTTCTCTCATATAGACTCATTTTGACGCACTCAACAGGTACCACATAAAGCCTGATCTGCAGGAAACCACAGTTAAACCTTACCAAATTTGATTACAAAATCCTCATTTCCAGACCACTGAGGAGCAGCAAACAGCATAAAACCTGATCAGCCTGCGAGTTACTCGCAGGCTGATCTGGTTTTATGTTGTTCGCATAGGTCTTTTCATGGTTTCCTCTATGAGGGAAAGGGTTAAACAGCTAAATAGAGATTGTTTGTAGTTTGTACCTTGATCTCAGTGCTTAATCAGATAAGCTCACTTCAATTTAATTTTTAGTTTGTCTGTTTTTCGAGGAAAAAAATGCGCAATATTGTTATCACTCCAGTGTCGTCGGCATTGTCTTTGATGTCGTCTTTGTATTGAACAAATTTACCCTTGGCCATAACTTCTAAACTATTAAACCATCTGTCATCAAATTTAATATACTTGATCACAAGGGCTACATTCTCATTAAGGGCCATGACTCTTAGGTCCATTTTGACCTAAATTATTTCCCCCTTTTTTTAGGGGGTGGGTGGAGGAGGGGGAAACAACACTTACAGATGAGTGTTGGCATCCATATGCTCTAGTTAATTTGTTAATGTCTCCCTTTAGAAGTGTGGTTTTTGTATAAATGGAGAGCTTGTTTTATAATTGTATCATGTTAAAACACTTCATCATATAGTTAACTTAAGTATACCATATTATGTGACATTATACTAATTAAATACATAATTTTCTTTATATTCTGATATATTTATCCAAATTAGTTGTTTTGAAATCTCAGGAGTCATATTCACACGCATTAAACTCAGAGACAGCTTTGCAAAATTATCTCTCTTAATGAAACTGTACTGGGTCAGAGATGTTATTTATTTATTTATTTATTTATTTATTTCAGACCCAAAACCATTTAATGTCAGATTGCATTATAATTATTACTGCCCTTGTTTTAAGTGGTAGTATTTATTTGGAACTTATCTACTGATCAGGGCCCATGTAGATGGCCATGTAGTGAGAGTGTCCGCCCTAGAATTGGGAGGTTGTGGGCTTTTTACAGTTAAAGCCTGCCTGCTGGTTTGCAGTAAATTGGTGGCTCAACAAAATAACCTTTGGACTTCTTCCACATATGATAGACCAAGTCACTCTGGAAACCTACATAAGTCAAAGAGCACTCCTTGAGCACAATATCTACATTATGGTGTATTATTCCACACGTTGTTCAATGGGAAATAAACGTTTGAGATTTTCCCATATCAATGATTGGTCAGTTAAACTTGGCAAATTATGCTGGGTATTGCAGATCCCTTGGTGAAATGGTCTATGAAATGAAGGTGTCTGTATTAGTGAAATACTGTCATCCTGACTGTAAACTCGGGAACAACAACCAATGTTGAAAGCAAAATGTATGAATATGTGATATTTCGCAAAGATAACATTTTTTTTTTATTTATTTATTTGAAATAAGCTGCATTGCATCAAATTTTTGGCCCAAGTTGTGTTCGTAACATGAAACATGGTTGATTTTCCTGATGTCTGAGCCAGTTAAATGCCTCCTCTACTGCGTCTTTAGATTTTCTAATACATTTAATGTGTTTTCTGCCCTACACTTGCAGACCCTTTATACATTTTCTTTGGCACTTTGGTGGTATGAATAGAATCACCGCTGTACAAGGAATATTGGTAAAAATAATAATTTTACAGTTTTGAGTTTTATATCAGATGAATTGAGGAATGTTCTTATTGATGTTACAATGCTGGCAATCGTTTATGCCTCCAGTTTGTAAGAAATCAATCTGCTCATGCTGAATCTGTATGTTGCTTGTATGACTTGAAATCTCCTTTGTTTCAACTAAATTGTTCTCTCCCAGCAACTCCGAAGTAGGGATGCACTTTATCAATGATTGTCACTTCATTATTTCTGGTTAGAAGGACTTTCATTTCATTCTATGATAAAAAAGTAAAACCTGTGCAAAGATCCATGTCAGAGAGAAAGTTGTCATATGAAAAATGTGTTTAATTATAGACAAAGGAGAAAAAATAATTTTGTCTGCCATTGATCACATATTGGCAATGGATTTAGCTGAATGAGAATTAAATAGGTTAATTAATTAACTTACTACCAACAGTAATTTAGTCAGAGGATATCTCTAAAAAGTAAGACAGATGGAGTGCTGCCTGACCTCAGTGTTAAACCTTATATGTTTAGCATGATACCACATCATGTAGCATGATACCACATTGTGTAGCATGATACCACATCGGCTTCATTATCCTCACACTATATCAGTCACCTGTTTCAATAAAAACACACTGGGGCCTGGGATCTAGCTGTCAAAAACTTTGAATTCCTCCTAGTCTTGTTTGAGGTATGAAAGTAGGCACATGGCATGTTACCCTAAATATTTATCATTGTCATGGTTATTGGCAAAGGGGTCTGGCACAAAAGTTGAGTCATATTTCTCTTTATATAATACAAGGGATACTACTGGCGAGTGACCAAGATTCATACCCTCGTTGAAAAAATGCGAATATCTCATTCATTTATGATGGTATATTCAAATTCTTTGCACCTATCACAAGCATATACATTTATGTAACAGAAAATCACAACTGTTACCCATGCAAACGCAATTATCAAGCAACGAAACCCGCTCTGAGAAACTAACCTCAATTTTAAGAATCTCGACACGCGTTTGTACAGCCAGTCTCCCAGTGTAAACAGTTGTTTATGCGAAAGGGCAAGGTAAACCGACGCAATAATCACGTTAAATAAATGAAGTGCTCACATCGGCATGCATAATATTTTCTCTGGCGCATGAAATACAGTAGATATCGCCATTTCAACCGATTGTCTATTTTCACTTTGCATTTAGCAATTCTATGAATCAAGTGACTTTCAGAAGAAAGAGATGTTTTGATTGGCTGTTTCTAGCCTCTAGAACTAATCAAATTCATAGTTAGGTGTGATTAAAAAAAGGACTCATGAAAGAGTGAAAGATAGCTAATGGATGAAATTGGCGATATCTACAGAATTCCTTGTGGCCGAAGAGACATTATGCATTCAATATGAGTAATTAATTTGTTTATTGGTATTATTGCATCGGTTAACCTCGTCCTCTCGCAGAAATGACTATTTACATTGGGAGAACAGCTGTATGAAGGCGTGTCGAGATTTTAAAATTGAGGTTAGATTCTCAGAGTGGGTTTTGTTACTTGATAAATGTGTTTGCATGGGTGAAACAGTTGTGATTTTCTGTTACATAAATGTATATGCTTGCCATAGGTGCAAAGAATTTGAATATACCATCATGAATGACTGAGATATTGGCATTTTTTCAATGAGGGTATGAATCTTGGTCAATCAGGAGTAGTATCCCTTGTATCATATATAGTGATACCGTATACACGGTCAGATTAGGCGCAGCTACGTATAAGGTGCATCCTAACTTTCAGGGTAACTTATTTGAAAAAAAATCACTTATCATATCGTATGCGGCGAAATCTTGTTTTGAAATTTGCGCCGTCATACATTTTGACAGACCGAAGCTATCCATACGTCACCGGGCTAATCATACGGTGAACCGTTTTAATTACACATGGCATAAGATTACCATTAGACCGTTACATTAACGACGGGTAGGATAAAGGTGACACATTTTCATAACATGACATTACTCAACCGTATCCCCACATTCTAACACTGGGGACCATTGTCACCTGTCAAAATTCTCCCAACTAACAAACATTACGTAACAATTGCCACCTGTCAAGTTTTTCCTATACATCATGAGGTCCCGTAAAATAAACTTATTTGTTTATATTGAAAATGGCTTTCATTAAGTTGTTTCAGTTTCTCATGATCATTTTATCATGAAATATACCTGTAGAATAACTAATAAGAACAAAAGCAATAATCTGGTATTGTTTATCATGGTTTCGTATAGACTTTGTGTCATATTATCGTATTCATTGACTTTCAGTATATCCATTTTCTGAGATCCTATACCGGTAATTTTCACTTCTCGGTGATTGAAAAAAGAAACCTGAAAAGCTGTATATCATCATATAAGGCGCACCCCCTCTATAAACTTGAATTATCTGGAAAAAAAGTGCACCTAATCTGCCGGTGTATACGGTATATGGCCTACCTTTCTTGCCAGACCCTTTTGGTTATTGGTCCGAATCTATTCCTAGTAAATGTTTCAGATTTATCAGTATCTTTTTACACTGGATTTAAGGCTAATGTTTGTATGGTTTTTAATACACGACATAAACATTGTTGATATGAGTGCAATTTGAGTCCACAACACCATGTCAGTCAAGTAAAATATTACAAATTTTCAAAACTTTCGACTTCTTGAAGAATTGAGGTAATATCCAAAGATGTAGAGTTCATTGTTCACAACAACAAATAATAATAAAACAATAAGTTGGTCTCTGTTAAGAATTGAAGCTTGCCATCATGGTTCTTATGGGATATTCCTTGACCGCCATGGCAGGAGGGTAGATACCTCCCCCACTCCAACCACCATCACCACCGCCCATCCCTGCTGTGCCTATATAAATTTAAAGCCTCGCTACCCCCCTGATATCTAGTCTTCTTCAGAAATGTGACCTACACATAATCAGGTTCTCACTTTCAGACTTAAAGTTTATTAATATTTCCAGTCTCAATCTGATTCTAAGCTTTGTAAAGAATGACAGTAAAACAATATCATAAAAGGTGATTACAGAGTTCTTTTTTATTTATAATACAAAGGTAGTCATAGAAACAGCAAGGTAAAACTTGCCTTTGTAACTAGATTGATTTTCATGCCGTTTATTGCATTTTCATGGCGTTAAGAAGTCCACAGCATCAGAGACAGTAAGTTTTTATGATTATCTAATATGATTACATATATCTTAATGATTTTTTCAGGTTGTTCCCACATGAATATCTGGGTCATGGTCAGATCGTTGCAGACAGGGAACAAGTCACAGTATGAAGCTGCTATGTGAACTAGTGAGTAGAAATACTAGTTAACCCTTTCCCTCATAGAGGAAACCATGAAAAGACCTATGCGAACAACATAAAACCAGATCAGCCTGCGAGTAACTCGCAGGCTGATCAGGTTTTATGCTGTTCGCTGCTCCTCAGTGGTCTGGAAATGAGGATTCTATAATTAAATTTGGTAAGGTTTAACTGTGGTTTTCTGCAGATCAGGCTTTATGTGGTACCTATTGAGTGCGTCAAAATGAGTCTATATGAGGGAAAGGGTTAAGCTATCTGTGCGACACTGATCTAGGTGGCTGTGTTGTTAGAGAGTCTGCCTCGTGTGAGGGATGTTGAGGGTTTGATCCCTTGCTTCAATATATCTGGGTTTCAGTATGATTCTGGTTTAGGGCTAAGTTCATGAAGGTTACATTCCAATGTGGGTTAAGATGATTTTCAATTAAACAGTTTATTTCAGAAACTGAATGATTGTAAAGAAAGAATGATTTGAATTGTAATGCCACATGTGACTGATTAAGCCTTCTATATCTAAACTATGTTTGCCTGCTTAATATTAGGTAACCATACATTGTTAAGGAAAGAAGGAAACCAACATAAAGACACTTTCAACATTATGTAAGGAACCAACCGTATATGAAGCAAGGAATATGCATTTATGACCAGGGAACCATCTGGGGAAAAAAAAAAGGTCATATGATTAACCTTTACAATGCTGTAGGTACTGCCTTTGCAGCCAGTGTTGATCAAGATCAATCTTCACATTCCTGCAGTCGATGTGCAGTCTGACCATGGTCTGCACTGTCTGCCATTCATTTAATAAATTTTCAGCAAGCATGTCCATAAACAACTAATGGTACTGCCCAAAATGAAGATAGGACAAGTCTAATTAAGAAATTTAGCATGGCAAGGACAAATTTTTTGTGTGGAACCTTTAGCTTACGTGTGTTTAATGTGTCATATGACAGTAACATTTGGAGTTTTCATGTGAAACAACACCTCATTTTGTTAGTTTCATTACTCCTTACTCAGCATCAAAGGGATAATGCGAGGAGGTGGCTACTGTAACAAACCACATTATGCATCTTACTTATTGCTGCATAAGTCAAGAACTTTAAAGCTAACTAATTTCCTGATTATAATCCATCCTTTCTATGACAATGCTATTGAAAGTACAGGAAAAGGTTTAATGGTGGCTAAAACTTGTATTTCTAATTACAGTCATTTCTTGTGAGAAATTCATTTTATCAAGATGAAGAAATTTTGGTGAATAAAACAAAGTAGTTCAGTCATTTTTTATTTCAGTCACAAAGTGCTTGATTTCTTTGATATTTTTTAAATGAAAGACTTTCTCATACCTCAGGTTTGTTATGGTAATACTTTATACTTTGATTTAATAAAAAATAAAAAAAATCATTGAAAAAAGACTTGCTGCATAGTTATGAAAATGTGTGAACATGTATCACTTAGCTTTAAAATAGATGCAGACCTTTTGATCTTTGAAGTTGTCAGTATTTTGGTATTGCTTTTGATCTTGTTCATTTTGTCTTGTTCATTTAGGTTTTAGGGAGCACTTTTAGGATCTTGGATGTCATTTGTTGGTCCGTTAACAAAAAACTAGTTAGCTTATACTCTAGCATCTTCATATAATATGTTGTATATATTGTTTCATTTGTGGACCATATGGAAGTATTCTAAATAATAACTACTTATTTAATTGATTTCTGAGTTATCTTGGCCAGATTTGGAGGCATTTTTTATGGCCATAAACAATTATGGCTAGTAATGGCCCTTAAATCATTAAAAAAAATACAAGTCTTTACCTGTTTACATTATATTAGGCATATTTATTCATGAAGTAGTATTAATCATATTTCTTAATGATGTTAATATATGTAGGTCATGACCTACTTATCGCCTCACTTGAAGCACATTTCATGTCTTCTGTATTGAGCTTGTAATTAACATAGTTGATTACCTATTACATGATGTGTGGGATAAGTAATGTGTAAAGTATATCTTATGAATATGCAACCGTAATAGGAAGATCGTTTGGTGTAGTTAACGCAATAAATTAGTGAAATGTGAACTGTCGGACTGTGTACTGGTCAGTAGTGCTACGCTGTTGAGACCTATAAATAGCATTGGCTTACGGTAGTGGAATTAACAGTGTCGAGACCTATAAATAACATTGGCTTATGGTAGTGGAGTTAAGAATACCTGCTCAGTATTTTTCTCTACAAGGGGTCTTGAGTTCTATTACAGGTTCGACCTTTTTTTTTGTTTTTTCATTTTTTTTTAAATTCTTTTCAGAAGTAGTTAAGTTTTAAATTCTAGTTTTTATACATTTATTATTTTCTGTTGTATCTGCTTCTTTTTTATTTAAATCATAGACCACAGGACCCTGATATTCATTTAAAAAGACCATTTAACCCTTTCCCTCATAGAGGACACCATGAAAAGACCTATGCGAACAGCATAAAACCAGATCAGCCTGCGAGTAACTCGCAGGCTGATCAGGTTTTATGCTGTTTGCTGCTCCTCAGTGGTCTGGAAATGAGGATTTTGTAATTAAATTTGGCAAGGTTTAACTGTGGTTTTCTGCAGATCAGGCATTATATGATACCTACTGAGGGCGTCAAAATGAGTATATATGAGGGAAAGGGCTAAGAAAAAAATCAAAATCTCAACATATATAATTATAGATAATATTGAGAGAGATTGAATTTATTTATCTTATTTTTTGACTAAGGTACTGTGCATAGACAGGTTAGATTATAAGGCCAAAACAGTAGACAAGAGATAGAGAGGGGGCAGTATACTTACTTCAAGCCGTCCATTAAAACATGTACAGGACCAAGATTGTACAGGCTCTATATGAAGGGGTATAAAGTTAAGGAAAAACAGCAATTGTACCCCCCAGTTACAAAACTCAGTGGACACCAGTCCTTTGAGGAAAGATTCGGTAATCAAATGGGACAGGAATTTGCTTTATGAAAACTGCAGGAAACCAGTTTTGATGAGCAGATGTTCACAGATGTCAAGCTTTAACTCAGTGATCTGTGACACATTACAAAACTGTACCTTGGGAACACCAGTCACAAACCAAAACATGTCTGTGCAGAAAACATATTTGTCATTTTCTTCATCAAAAATGAATAATTATTGATTATTAATTACAGTAATTGCAGTAGTTTTAATGTCAAATACTTTCTGTGATACTTATATCGTAAGTGTATGTATAAAAATGAATAATAAAAAAACAGTTCCTGTTGGTGTCACTCATATTAAGGTCTCATTTCCAGTAGGATATTTACATCTTGAAGGTTAATTCTGACATATGTTGCTAATTGAATTGTTCTATTCACAATTAAAAAATTCAATGCTGAGAGAGAACTTTATAATTGCGTAATTACTCATGCTAATTATAATTGAATGTTAATTATAGTTGATTGAAGATTTACCAGAATAAATACAAGTGTTGACATTCCAAATACTGTAAAACACTGTGATAATCAAAGTACTGAAAGGAGGAAATGAAATGTTGATAAATCAAAGTGCTGAAAGCTCTGAAAGACTGCAAAGTGAACAGGAAACAGTGCCTGTGTTCTTGAAAATACTTAAGTATGATCTCAGGTTCAAATCATACTGAAATTCCTATTGAAACTCATGGGCATAGTTTGTAGACTGTTTTGTGAAAAAAGATATTTTGAAAAACTTCTTTACCAGGACCTTGTAAATGCATGAACAAAGCAAAGAATATCAATAAAATACAAACATCTACTGACTTATAACTTATTAAACATTATCAGTCACAAGCAAAACTATTTACAACAAACACAAAACACATGTTTGATACCCCCAAACAATCACATAAAAATTATTGGTCATTGAAAATGATTTAATTGGACATACTAATATATACACATGACTTAATAACAGTAATATATATAGAACTGAATACTGTCCAGAAAATTGTGATGCAGTTTATCAAATACAAGATATGATTGCTGGAGTAAGGTAGATGTGATATGACCTGAGACTGTGGAAAATTTGTTGTAATATTACCATAGTGATCAAAGTAGAATATTAAATTTGAAGCATGATGAAATATTCATATTTTGGTTGATCCTCTTCCTCAAAGAGGCTGTTTTAGATAAATTAAGAATTCTTTCTTTTCTCTTATATTTGGAACTTTTGAAAAATGGAATAAACAACTCAGTTGAATGAATTGGTATGTTTTTTTTCATGATTACATAATTATACAAAAATCACTGGTAATGTAAGCTGGTTCGAATAAGGTATACTCAATTCATGTGTTAACCCTTTCCCTCATAGAGGAAACCATGAAAAGACCTGTGCGAACAACATAAAACCAGATCAGCCTGCGAGTAACTCGCAGGCTGATCAGGTTTTATGCTGTTTGCTGCTCCTCAGTGGTCTGGAAATGAGGATTTTGTAATTAAATTTGGTATGGTTTAACTGTGGTTTTCTGCAGATCAGGCTTTATGTGGTACCTATTGAGTGCGTCAAAATGAGTCTATGTGAGGGAAAGGGTTAAAAAATGAGATAAAGCAGCATTTTGAGACACAGATCTACACTGGACATGTACTAATACAATCACTGACCATCACTGACCGTCATTAACTGATCAGAAAGTTATAATAGGATATAAATGTCTGGAAGCTATTTGTTTGACAGAGAAGGTTATTTAGTTTGTGCCTCTGTTAGTTTGTTCACACCTCTCTTTGCAGAAGACTTAGATGATGGAAGATTTGTGAACTGAGTGTTTTGCGGTTAGACTTGGAACCGATATGTACATCTTGCGGTTTTCAAATGAAAGGCTTTTTATGTTGCGGTTTCAGTGCCGTCTTAATATTTTGTGCAGTAATTTGAACCTTTCTTCATTAAAATGTTGCAGACGCTCAAGTATTTTCATGAATGAATTTCAGTTTCATTGTGTTAAATTAAAAAAAAATGGAGGGTTGTGAAGTGCTTCACGACAGCTGCAAGTCTGTAGTTATACATGTAGATATGAACGCTTTGGGGTAATCTAAATTCCTCTAGGAAATCTGAGTATATAGGAATTTTGAACATTAAGGGCAAAATTTTTGTTACATGGGTTTCACCCAGGCTGAAGTTATTTGTATGTGTTGTAGGATTACAAGGCAGTTTTGTAACTAAATAAGCATGTTGTTTTTATTAGGCATGAGTCTTTTCTTGAATTCATTTTGTGAAAATGTTTACATCCCTGTAAAAGAATGTTGAAGAAGGTAGGATTCAATATTTTCATTATAAGTCTGCTGAGGAACAGTCAAAAGTTCTCTGCCACTTCATATCAACTTTGCTTGCAGTAAAGGCTTTGTGAAATTTTGTATACAATGTACTTTACAGAGGTTTGATAGAAGGAAGTTTGTATCCCTGATGAAAGTCTAACAAAAGACCAAACCTAGTTGAATAATAAATATGTTTATACCACCCATTATTGGAGTTAGTGCAATACCCTCTTCCTGTTATTAATATACAGGGGCTTGGACTAAGCATGGTCAAGAATGCCCTACACTCATAGATACTGTAATCATAAAAATTGTTTTGTTCATTTTAAGTAAGCCTTTTCAGTGGTTATCTTGTATCAACATATAGTAAATAAATTGTTGCAAAATTGTTCCCAGCCAATGGATTGCTAAACTTTTTGTTGTTGTATTGGAGATTACTGTCGCTGCGATAGTATTTCAATCATATAGCGACGTCCAGCTAATTACAGGTGGAGGAAGACCCCGAGTACACAGAGATCCCTGGGTAGAACCACCGACCTACTGCAAGCCAGCTGGAAGGCTTCCTCACATGAAAAATCCGAAGTCCCTACCGGGATTCGAACCCACTGCGGTGAGGGGCTGAGAGATTTGTAGTCCATGACTGTAACCGCTCGGCCACAGCGGCCCCTAAAATTTTTGTATACCTGACTGAACTACAAAAATGCTGACAAACATTTTGTCCACAAAACTTAATTGGTTTACAGTATGTTTAAGTATTGATGATAACATACAAACTTTGCAGGGCCAGTATTGGTATTGAAGATATTTGTCACGTACCCACATGGCAGTGTTTCATTATCTGTCCACTGGTTTATCTCTTTTCTTGGATCTCAAAGTACCATTCTTTTGTGCATATGAACTCCCGAACATTCCAAGATTAATCCCAACACCTTCATCCTGTTTTTGAACTGGACATGGCATAGTGGTCTCCCCTTTCTCTCTTGGCAATGTAAATTCACTTGAATGAACACAAGCCTTTAATTTGTTAGTGATGATTAAGTTTGCAAAATATCTAGTATGTGAAAAAGAAGTGAAATATTTAGTTTTAAAACGTATTATGTCCATTCTATAAGTATGTATTCTTTGTAAAAACAAGTTCAAATGAGACCAAAAAAAGAGGGAGACAGGTCATTTAGGGAATAGTTTTATGTCCCCACCCTTTAGTGATGAGCATGTAGTACAACCCATGATTCTATATTCTTAAATGAAAAAAAAAATCCAGACTTGCTAATATGAAGATGGTTTCTGGTATGTATGTATACAAGGATAATTTACAGATCAAGTTTGTATTTCACACTCCTTTGCACATATTTGACAGAAGTACCAACCTTAGATCAAGTTGATTTTATTGAAGGTGAGGGCATTTATGTCACACTGACATATAAATTTATTATTGGAAAAGATAAACTAGGCTCAGTTAGCTGATATTCACATAATTGTAACAGGATATTTAAGCTCCTTAAATCATGTTTGATATTCTTATAAAGATATTTTCGTAAAGTCGGGATCTGAATATTATGCATGCAAACTTGAGGAGCAGTTTTCTCTTGAGTTTTAGAGCAGGAGAAATTCAATCCAGATTTAGACGTAAGGCATACGTTTGTAATTTGATGTTTTGAAATAGGTCCAAATACCGCTTATATTCATCACTCCATATAAACTTTTATATATATGTAAAAACAGAAAAAGAGATTTGTTGCTTGGTTACTGACATATCTCACTGATTTCATAATTTATGCAATCTAGTGTTATAGAACTGGACAATAAAATACATAAAAGTTATATACAAGGATTTTCCAAAAGATATTGTTTTGCTATAATCTTCAAAATAGGAGGAAAAATCCTTTGTCAGAATGTAAATTGATCCAGCATCAGAAACCCATGAGCGCCTATACCGTTAATCCATACATTGCCCATGGGATTAATAATTAGCATTTGCTCATTATCAATTATTTGAAAGGTTGTGCCACTATTCGCAGCCCCACTAGGTAGTGTGGATTTTTTGGACCAGTAGAAACTCTTGTACTTACGGCACTTCTACGAACCTTTATCGACTTACAAACTTTAGATCTCCAAATGAAGAGTACTTATTTGTGTAAGTAGCATTTTGATTGGTCAATGTACCTCTCATAAATATCCTTATAATGATAAAGTGCTGGCCAAGTATCCCACGGTTGACATATGCAATAGGCAGCCTTGGGTATCCAATGCTGCAATTGATCATACATATGACTTTCTCACTGAACAATAATTAAAAGTTCTCACTTATTTTGTTCAAATGAGATGGGTTTTTTTCCCTGTATGATTTATTAGAATTATTCCCATGTATATTTGACTTAAAGACCTAAGCTTGAATTGTATGAATTGATAGATTTATGGATTTATGTTCAGATTGTTTTAGGAAGAAATGAAATAAATCTTGTGTTGACTCAGTTTTTTTTTTTTTTCAGATATAATTGTTGTTTTTAAGTGTGTTTCATATTTATTTTGATATCATAATGACTAAAAACATCTATTTATTCAAACATTAAGATTTTAAAGTTTTGATTTCAAAAAGTCTCATTTGGAATGAATTTCTAGAATCAATGGCCCATTTTCTGTGTGAATTATTACATGACAATCAAGGTGCCAAATGATATTATATTAATATCTTTGAAATAGGGCCTTTGAGAACAGGAATGATATAAAATTTTCAGGTTTCATTTATTTAACACTTTCCCTCATATATACTCATTTTGATGCCCTCAATAGGTATCACATAAAGCCTGATCTGCAGAAAACCACAGTTAAACCTTACCAAATTTAATTACAAAATCCTCATTTCCAGACCACTGAGGAGCAGCGAACAGCATAAAACCTGATCAGCCTGCGAGTTACTAGCAGGCTGATCTGGTTTTATGCTGTTCGCATAGGTCTTTTCATGGTTTCCTCTATGAGGGAAAGGGTTAAATGAATATCACTGTTTGTGTGGTCTTAGAAATAAGATAAAACTGGAAATCAAAAAGGCAGAATGGCTGATTGAGAGTCCTTTCTCGTGCAATATCAGGTCTACTAAGGATCAAACCTAGGTGCAAGTGGTTAAAAGACACCATGCAGCCTGGACACCTCAGTTCTTTGAATTCTACTGAAAGCATTCTCTTACAATTGAAGGGTTTTACTAACCTTAAAAATCAGTTAAGAATTGCCAAAAAAAGGAATGATTGAAGGTTACTGTTACCTAAATTGCTATGAAAAATAGTTGACAATTATTAGCATAAGTAAGAGGTAAGGTAAAGTGCAAAAAAAAAAGATACAATAGATGCCCACCTAGAGTAACAATAGAACATAATTGCTATCTTCCAAAAAAATTTTAAAAATTTTCCAAAATGAAGAGGGAAGGAGTTGCCAATAATTTTTCAATAGAAAGTTGTTGCAAACTATCTGTTATGATGAAGGTTGTTGCAAACCAGCTGTCACAATGGAAGATATTTGCCAACTATCTGTTACAATGAAGGTAGTTGCCAACTAGCTGTTACAATGGAAGATTGTTGCCATCTAGCTGTTACAATGGAAGATTGTTGCAAACCAGCTGTCACAATGGAAAGTTGTTGCAACCAACTGACACAGTGGAAGATATCAAATCAATAAAAGGTCAACATCAAATTAATAAAAGGTAGTTGTGAATTCATATATATATATATAACATTTAACATATATATAATAACACTTCCATTGATACTTGTTACACAATGTCTAAGTAATATGTAGATGTATGTGATCTACTTCTTTTAGCGTTGGATTCGGTCAGTATCTACAGAGTTACGTACCCTTGAATAATCCCTTTCATTGAAACTTGATTGGGGTTATCTGGTGGTGTAGGTATTACAGGTGCATAAATCCATTTAATTGATAGCTCATGTTTGTTAAGGTGACTTTGAATAAATAGAGAAAAGTACTTAAATTTGAGTATTCGCCAAAGTCTTGCATAAGACATTTCCTACCCAAACAACTCTATACAGTAGCCTATTACTGGTTTATTTGCCCAGATATGTTTATAAACATGGCTGTGTTTGCTTATCAACCACCCATGGTCACTGGTGTGGGAAGTAGGCCTAGATTATTGACCAGTAGACTAGACAGATCTAGGTCAGCCCCGGAAGACACTCGTAATTGACCTAAATGGAAAGGTTGGTTTAATTTGATGTATCTGAAAGTGTTGCTACTTATAATTTTTCCAGAGGGTTAAATGCTTAAACGTTCAGATGATTTATTTTTTTTAAATTGCGACAGGTGAAGAAAAATAATAAAACTAGATTACTGTTTGAAGCCATTAATTTACTTAATAATACAGTATCAAAACATCTGTGTGCATTTGATTTGATAAATATTTATTTTAATGAAATACAGCCATTTCATTGGCTGAGACGGTAGGCCAAACAGTTAATTAAGATAATTAAGTCTGCTGGTCACCTCTGCTTACCAACCTGGTGTGTACTGATTTCTTCCTTGTTGAATAGGTTCAAAGTTGTTTGTGTTTATACTTTATCTTGTATCTAATAACATAATGCAGTCTCAAAAGCTAGATCCTCTAGTAAAAATATTCTTTTTTAGCTCACCTGAGCACAACGTGCTCATGGTGAGCTTTTGTGATCGCCTTTTGTCCGTCGTCCGTCGTCCGTGCGTGCGTCCGTCGTCAACAATTTCTTTAAACAACATCTCCTTCTAAACTACTCACTGGATTTTGATAAAACTTCACAGGAATGTTCATTATGGGGCCCTTTTCCAAAGTTGTTAAAATTATTTTGATTGGTCAAAAATCTAGGTCACAGGAGCTAAAAATAGATTTTAAAAATGAAAATTTTAAAAATCTTCTTCTCCGAAACCACAAGGCCTAGCCTTTTGATTTTTGGTATGTAGCATGATCTTATGACTCTCTACCAAGATTGTTCAAATTATGGCCCTGGGGTCAAAATTGACCCCGCCCCAGGGGTCACTTGATTTAACATAGGCTAATATAGGAAAAACTTGAAAAAATCTTTTCTCCGAAACCACAAGGCCTAGCCTTTTGATTTTTGGTATGTAGCATGATCTTATGACTCTCTACCAAGATTGTTCAAATTATGACCCTGGGGTCAAAATTGGCCCCGCCCCAGGGGTCACGTGATTTAACATAGGCTAATATAGGAAAAACTTGAAAAATCTTCTTCTCAGAAACCACAAGACCTGGAGCTTGATTTTGGTTGAGCATGCTTAGATCCTACCAAGTTGTTCAAATATGGCCTGGGGTCAAAATTGGCCCCGCCCCAGGGGTCACCTGATTTTACATAAGCTAATATAGGAAATACTTGAAAAAATCTTCTTCTCAGAAACCACAAGGCCTAGGGTTTAGATATTTGGTGTGCAGCATTGTCTAGTAGATCACTACCAAGTTTGTTCAAATCATGGCCCTGGGGTCAAATTTGGCCCCGCCCCAGGGGTCACCTGATTTTACATAGGCTAATATAGGAAAAACTTGAAAAATCTTCTTCTCAGAAACCACAAGTCCTAGCCTTTTGATTTTTAGCTCACCTGAGCACAACGTGCTCATGGTGAGCTTTTGTGATCGCCTTTTGTCCGTCGTCCGTGCGTGCGTGCGTGCGTGCGTCGTCAACAATTTCTTTAAACAACATCTCCTTCTAAACTACTCACTGGATTTTGATAAAACTTCACAGGAATGTTCATTATGGGGCCCTTTTCCAAAGTTGTTAAAATTATTTTGATTGGTCAAAAATCTAGGTCACAGGAGCTAAAATTAGATTTTAAAAATGAAAATTTTAAAAATCTTCTTCTCAGAAACCACAAGGCCTAGCCTTTTGATTTTTGGTATGTAGCATGATCTTATGACTCTCTACCAAGATTGTTCAAATTATGGCCCTGGGGTCAAAATTGACCCCGCCCCAGGGGTCACTTGATTTAACATAGGCTAATATAGGAAAAACTTGAAAAAATCTTCTTCTCCGAAACCACAAGGCCTAGCCTTTTGATTTTTGGTATGTAGCATGATCTTATGACTCTCTACCAAGATTGTTCAAATTATGGCCCTGGGGTCAAAATTGACCCCGCCCCAGGGGTCACTGATTTAACATAGGCTAATATAGGAAAAACTTGAAAAATCTTCTTCTCAGAAACCACAAGACCTGGAGCTTAGATATTTGGTGTGCAGCATTGTCTAGTAGATCACTACCAAGTTTGTTCAAATCATGGCCCTGGGGTCAAAATTGGCCCCGCCCCAGGGGTCACCTGATTTTACATAGGCTAATATAGGAAAAACTTGAAAAAATCTTCTTCTCAGAAACCACAAGGCCTGGGTTTAGATATTTGGTGTGCAGCATTGTCTATTAGATCACTACCAAGTTTGTTCAAATCATGACCCTGGGGTCAAAATTGGCCCCGCCCCAGGGGTCACTTGATTTAACATATGCTAATATAGGAAAAACTTGAAAAATCTTCTTCTCAGAAACCACAAGGCCCGGGGTTTAGATATTTGGTGTGCAGCACTGTCTGTGATCCAAAATTTGTTCAAATCATGCCCTGGGGTCAAATTGGCCCGCCCCAGGGGTCACTTGATTTAACATAAGCTAATATAGGAAATACTTGAAAAAATCTTCTTCTCAGAAACCACAAGGCCTGGAGTTTAGATATTTGGTATGTAGCATGATCTTATGACTCTCTACCAAGATTGTTCAAATTATGACCCTGGGGTCAAAATTGGCCCCACCCCAGGGGTCACTTGATTTAACATAGGCTAATATAGGAAAAACTTGAAAAATCTTCTTCTCAGAAACCACAAGGCCTGGGTTTAGATATTTGGTTGAGCATGTCTTAGATCCTACCAAGTTGTTCAAATATGCCCCTGGGGTCAAATTTGGCCCCGCCCCAGGGGTCACCTGATTTTACATAGGCTAATATAGAAATAACTTGAAAATTCTTCTTTTTAGGAAACTAGAAAACAATGGCCTGGCATTTAGATATTTGGTGAAAATATTGGCCCCTCCCCAGGGATCACTTGATTTTACAAAAAATTTTTAAAAACCACAAGGCTGGGTTTAGTATTGGCCCAGTTTGTTCAAATCATGACCCTGGGGTCAAAATTGGCTCTGCCCCAGGGGTCACTTGATTTTACATAGCCTAATGATATCAGGTGAGCGATCCAGGGCCATCATGGCCCTCTTGTTTTTATTTAGTGTGTAGCAGTGGATACAGAGTTTACATGTTTGCATTTCCTGAAAATAACACAAAAGAGTGTACTCTGTGATAGTCTCTTTGTCTATATATCATTTTTTTCCATGACGGATTTTGTTTTGTAAAGTAAAGACTAGTTAGTACCAAAAAAAGTCTGCCCTTTTTTTTTAAAAAAAAAACCTGACCTACCAATTTTTTTTAAAAAATTTTTTTTGCTGGAAACCCGAATTGGAACCTTTTTTTATGTCCTTACACATCCGATCTTTAACCCTTTCTCTCATATAGACTCATTTTGACGCACTCAATAGGTACCACATAAAGCCTGATCTGCAGAAAACCACAGTTAAACCTTACCAAATTTAATTATAAAGTCCTCATTTCCAGACCACTGAGGAGCAGCGAACAGCATAAAACCTGATCAGCCTGCGAGTTACTCGCAGGCTGATCTGGTTTTATGTTGTTCGCATAGGTCTTTTCATGGTTTCCTCTATGAGGGAAAGGGTTAATTGCTTTTGATATGATGGTTTTATCATTGATGAATTCATGTTTCTATCATCTACGACAACAGTGATGTCCAGTGCATAAATGAATATCACGTGACTTTACCGGTGAACAATCTGAAAGATTCTCAATGCAGTAAATACATCCATGCTGCATGGCTTTGATTTTTTGTAAATGAAAGAATAGAATACAGTAATTACCACCTTGAATTTTTGCAGAAATGCCTTAATTTTTTGTACTGAGCTGCTAGTTTATGTGTTGTTTTTTAAATTCATTATTGAGACATTAATCAATGTAAAGAAAATAAAAAGATAAACTACAGGAGTATTACAACTAATGTAAAATATAACTTTACACATTGGCTCTGGTTACTGTACACGGTATGGGAAGGTCCTTGAAAAGTTCTTGATGAGCTCTCAGAGCTGTATGATCAGGATCTCCTCTGTTTGCTTATACAACATTGTAGTTCAGTCTGCATGGCAAAATAAAAATACCAAAGGTCAGTAAATTGATATCTTTCAAGTCATGAATTTCTACATGAATATTCATTAAGTAAAGAGTTAAAGTATAGTTAACAATTTATTTTGACTGTAATATTGATCTGCTTCAAATTGCTCACATTTGAACAGTCAGATGGTAAAAAACATTAACTTGGAATTAATTTTTTGCCCGAGGTTAAGTATATGCATTCAAAAAGGCTGATAGCTGTGGTATTGAAAAAAAAAGTATTTATTTAAACTAGATTTCAGTGTCACCTGGATATCAACTGAAGAGCTGGAGTGTCGTTAGCATCATTAATGGCTGAGAGGACCATCTGTTGGAGGGGATGGTACAAACTGTTTGTACTGAGGAACAAATACATTGTTGGTAGAACTTTTGCCCCTAATGGTGACTTAAACAAAGACTTGATAGGAGCTTTATCTGTTTGATGTTTTCACTAATTGTTCACTTCTGTTCATATTTATTTGTCAAAGGATGTCCCATTTAATTTGTTTTTCTTTCGGGTTTTGTCAAGTACAGCTGCTAAATACGGAAAAAAGGTGATTTGCAAAATGAATGTGGATTGTGAAACGGGTTTTTTACATTTGATATGGTTTTAGTGTTGATGGTTTGATCATTTGAACAAGATGCTAACAATAGATCATAAAGTGTCATGTATTTTAAGCAATTAATAATTTGAATTTCATGTGGGATCACTTTATTTTTTAAAGTAATGTTTATATGTGTGTGTGTGCGTTCAGATGTTAGTTATCTAAAATTCTGCTGTTTTTAGTTTGCTTAGTGTAAACTATTCCAAACTGAATAAGCATCATTTAAGTCTTGTCCATAGTATAACAAAACACTAAAATTAAATATAATGATTGAAGAAGCTAGTTTTGGCACTTCTTGCCCAAAA
>CM037778.1:54681634-54731634 GCA_021229015.1 Solen grandis
TAAGAGTGCCATGATTCAGTGGTAACACACCAGATTATGGATCCAAAGGTAATGGGTTCAGACCCCAGCAAAGATTTTTTTCATGACCATCCCATGCCCAAAGGACTGGTCCAACCCAGGAACAGTTGGGAAGGATTAGTATAAGTTATAAGAACTTTGTCCCCAACTGATGTAAGTAGGAAGTTGTGGGTTCCACCCCCAGCCACAACATATCAAAGACGTGAAAATTGGTACTGGTATAGCTCCCTTGCTTGACACTCAGCATATAAGGGTAGTTCCTATGTTACTGCCAAGCATCTTTTGATGCAGAGGTAAGTTACAGCATGAAGAAGCAACATTTCACCTCTATGTGTGACCTTGACCTTTGAACCCAGCTCCGTGGCACATCACTTCATTTCTTTGAGGCAAACATTACTGCCAAGTTATTACTGTGATCCAATTCTAAGTTATAGCCCTGACAAGCAAATTCAGCACCATGACCTTTCAACACAAAATGTGACATTGACTTTGGAGATAAGGACCCAAATCCCATGTGCAAAACCTTGTTTTATTGAGTCAGACATTATTGCCAAGTTGTTGAAAATTTTGCATACAGGCAGGACAAGCAAGTCTGAATGATGAGACATACTAACAGACATACACCAAACAGACATGTCAAGCTTTGCAAGCGGGCTCAACAATAAATAATTCACAATTTCAATAATCCATTTCAGCTGCAACGGTATTTTTTTACTGATGACACTATTCCAAGAGAGTATTTAATTTTCATGTACAAGGTATGCAACAATTCATTCATTTCCCTTTTGGAACAAAACTTTCACAAGAACAGTAACTGCTTAGTTATAATTTCCATTAGTGTTAAAAAATCCTTTTCAAAAGTTAAGATTTCTAATTCATTTTTTACAAAAAAAATATAACCAATTAAGAGCACTTAAGGTAATCTATCAATCATTATATTATAATCATGGTCCTCCAAATGCTTAAGAAGACTTCAAAGATGATGCAAGCATCCACTGACTTGGAGTTATAGACACTTTTGCCCAAAGTCTATAAAGGCTTGCATCTACCATAACATGATCACAAGATTGACCATGACCAAAATTCAATGATTGCTAGATTACTTAAGTCTAGTAGAAATATACATGTCCCTCAGGAACAAGAATCTTTTATGACCTAGAATGCAAGCTATTGCTCCAACCTAGGAACCATTAGCAAAAGGATGTAAAAATAAATTTGTAGAATAATAAGCGAGATCAAAACGATATATATACCTTAAGCTTTAATCTAATGACCCCAAAAGAGGCATCTCATAGTCATGACCCAAAACCCTATCAATTTTGAGGAATGTGGGTCCAAGCATTCAGAAACGAAATGGACAAACCCACAGACCAACCCTAACTACCTAATATTGCACTCCTCCTCTTGGGTGGGGGGGAGAATAACTTCTCCATTTCATGATATTCATGGTAGAGGGTGAATTCAGCACCCAGCAAACTTCTTGATACTAAACACTTAATGCATCCCAGCTCCCATCAGCCACAAAAGCTTCCAATTAAGAAAAACCCATCACAAACAATTACCTGTGATATAAAAGTATGCATTCACCAATCAGAAAATTATTCCTAATTTTTCAGGTTTATGTTTATCTAATAACAGATCACACAACTTACAAACTCTCCCATTCTACATATTATTATTATTGCATGGCACATATATGATGCTTCGGAGTTGCTTTATAATCTCAAGACTATTTCGGGTATCTAAAGCAAAAGTGGTTCTAAATGTGATTCAATTGGAAATACTGTACACGATCAGTATACCGTATACACGGTCAGATTAGGCGCAGCTACGTATAAGGCGCATCCTAACTTTCAGGGCAACCTATTTGAAAAAAAAATCACTTATCGTATCGTATGCGGCGAAATCTTGTTTTGAAATTTGCGCCGTCGTACATTTTGACAGACCGAAAGCTATCCGTACGTCACCGGGCTAATCATACGGTGAACCGTTTTATTTACACATGGCATAAGATTACCGATAGACCGTTACATTAACGACGGGTAGGATAAAGGTGACACATTTTCATAGCATGACACTACTCAACCGTGTCCCCGCATTCTAACACTGGGGACCATTGTCACCTGTCAAAATTCTCCCAATTAACAAACATTACGTAACAATTGCCACCTGTCAAGTTTCTCCTATACATCATGAGGTCCCGTAAAATAAACTTATTTGTTTATATTGAAAATGGCTTCCATCAAGTTGTTTCAGTTTCTCACGATCATTTTATCATGAAATATACCTGTAGAATAACTAATAAGAACAAAAGCAATAATCTGGTATTGTTTATCATGGTTTCGTATAGACTTTGTGTCATATTATCGTATTCATTAGCTTTCAGTATATCCATTTTTTGAGATCGTATACCGGTAATTTTCACTTCTCGGTGATTGAAAAAAGAAACCTGAAAAGCTGTATATCATCATATAAGGCGCACCCCCTCTATAAACTTGAATTTTCTGGAAAAAAAGTGCGCCTAATCTGCCGGTGTATACGGTATGTGACTACCGACAGTTTTACCTACAAATTTTCCCTCCCTATTATGACGATATTTTTTCCTCTTCTGGAATTTACGCTCAAATTTCCCTTGAAAATATAATCCTCTTCCACATCTAAGAGTGTTGCATTTTGTATATGAAAAGTAAAAATTATCTCCCTTCTTCTGCAGACCAATCAAATCTTGTAGAATGTCCACCTCCATCAGATCACCTCAGCCAATCTTTCACAAAGGCTTATTATGTCACTCTTAAAACCAATTCACCTATTCAAAGACTTGCTAACATTATTTAAATATAAGAGCCATTCCTCCAGACAACTGATCTTGATTTGGATTGCTTGACAAGAGCAGACACATAATTTTATTTGGCTTTTTTTTGTACTATCATTAAAAGAACTTACAGGTCCAGCATGCCTGTTTGATGTTTATGACAATTAAAAGGGTCATAACTTCTGATATATTGGTACATTATCAGCAGAATGAGATAACACTATAAGATGATTAGGAGTGCTGAATATATATCGAGGCTGGCTTGTAACCACTATGAAAATAGGTGTTTTTGATAATGAAAGGATAGTAACGTCTGACATACAAATCTAATATCAGACATACTTAACCCTTTCCCTCATATAGACTCATTTTGACGCCCTCAATAGGTATCACATAAAGCCTGATCTGCAGAAAACCACAGTTAAACCTTACCAAATTTAATTAAAAAATCCTCATTTCCAGACCACTGAGGAGCAACGAACAGCATAAAACCTGATCAGCCTGCGAGTTACTAGCAGGCTGATCTGGTTTTATGCTGTTCACATAGGTCCTTTCATGGTGTCCTCTATGAGGGAAAGGGTTAAAAAGTATGCTTGATAAATGCTGTTGTCAGAGTGTATTAACAAAACAAAATTTGTATTTTTCTTTAATCTCTTGATATTTGGTCCAATATCAGTTTAAATCAAATTGGCTAAGATATTAGGTCAATAAAAATTGTTTTGAAGTTTTGAGGTTAAATCCTAGAGTGTCAAGAAACGTTTTGATAATTCAAGGGGCTTAACTCCTGATCATCAGTTCAGATATCATCCATATCTAATACATGAAGATGGCAGTGTAAACAAACCAAATGTGTATGACTGACAACAGACATCTAGCACAGGGTCTTGCACAAAAGGTGAGTTATATATCAACAAATATAAAACCAGGGATACAACTCTTGATTGACAAAGATTCATACACTCCTTGAAAAATTGCAAATATCTCTGTCAATTATGATACTATATTTATAAACTTTGCACCTATTGCAAGCATATATATTTATGTATCACAAAATCACAACTATACCCATGCAAACGCATTATCCTGCAACAAAATCTGCATTGCAAAACTTACCCTTATTTTCAAGAAAATTGACATGAGTTCGAACCCCCATTCGCATGATGCAATATAACACCACTGAACAAATTAAATTACTCATATTGGAAAGCATAATCTCTCCTAGGCCGCAAGGAATTCAATAGTTATCGCTAATTTCATCCGTTAGCATACTTTCATTTTTAATAGGAGCCATTTTGACAAAACCAGGAAAAATTCCACTAAATAACATTGTGCCTTAGGACAGAGGGGTCATGGATTTAATCTTCTAATTCCCAGCCAAAAACAAACTATGTCAAAGCTGTTTTAACCCTTTCCCTCATATAGACTCATTTTGACGCACTCAATAGGTACTCACATAAAGCCTGATCTGCAGGAGAATGCCAACTATTCCATTCCAATTTAAACATACCTGACGGGATTAGCTAGACTGACCTTGAGGCACGACAGCATAAAACCTGATCAGCCTGCGAGTTACTTGCAGGCTGATCTGGTTTTATGCTGTTCGCATAGGTCTTTTCATGGTGTCCTCTATGAGGGAAAGGGTTAACTGGCACTTGTGGATAAACTCTTTTGTGTGGAGTTAGGAATTACAGGCCATTCAACAACTGATAAACTCATTGAGGATAATCTTGACTAGGTATGCCATCATGCCACTGGTCTGTGGGGCCATGGTCCGATGGTAACATACCTGACTGTGGATCTGAAGGCTAGGGGATTGAACCTTGTAAGGGTCAAGAATTTGTGCATGACCTTCCCAGGCGCAAGTAATGATTAGTTTAAATTGTAAAAACATATTTCCCAATCAACATAAAGTAAATAATTTGCAACCTTTAAACTAGCAAATATGCCACTATGTAACCTTGTGCCATAGAACAGGGGGGACATGGATTTAATTTTACAATTCTGAGCCAATTAAAAAATGCCAAAGTTGTTTAGACTGGTACTCTTTTGTATGAAGAACAGCTGGTGCACTAAGAGTGGTATCATACCACTGGTTCATGGCACCATACTGCAAGAGTAGCAGTTTACTCTCTCCCTTAACCCTTTCCCTCATACAGGACACCATGAAAAGACCTATGCGAACAGCTTGAAACCAGATCAGCATGCGAGTAACTCCCAGGCTGATCAGGTTTTATGCTGTTCGCTGCTCCTCAGTGGTCTGGAAATGAGGATTTTATAATTAAATTTGGTAAGGTTTAACTGTGGTTTTCTACAGATCAGGCTTTATGTGGTACCTATTGAGTGCGTCAAAATGAGTCTATATGAGGGAAAGGGTTAAGACTATATATTAGCTAATGTTGCTGCTGAAAAATATTATATTTTTATGTATATATGAAAAAACAACTTCAGTACATCACACTTGGGGAATAAGCAGCTGCTAGAAGATTGTATTCTCTCAGCTGGGTCTATGCTCTATATACAAGTACATGGGAGTTCGCATTTTATCAGGCAATACCAGCAGAGTCAATGGGCAAATTCCCAGGTTTTGTTCGAGCATGAAACTATGAATGAAGCAGACCGAAATAGCATACAAACTGCTGATAACGCTGCTGATAAGCCCTGCCACTTCCTTTCTAAAACATCTCTCCTACTGTGGTGAAACTGGAGCAAATTTTCTTCATCATTCAAAATTGTATATAGATATACATATACATTTTTATTTATGCTGAATTCATCAGAAGCAGGAAATGAGGGGTAAGAGTTCCTTCACCGAACATTTCTCCCCTGGTGTAACTATTCACAGATGTTAAGTTTCTGAATGCCCCACTCATTAGTATCATAAATTGCTAAACTCCATTAACTCAGTTGAGCATTTAAAAAAGAAATAAACACTTTTTGTTCAGTATGCTTACGACAGTGACTTTTTCAATGTTCAATGTGTAAGGGGGTATTTTTCCCATCATAACAATAAATGCTGCACTGCTGTGAAACCAAATTTTCACTATAATCCTTCAATGGCTGGGGCAGCAGAAGTTAACCTTTAATCTTTCATCTCCATTAAGTTTCATAATTTTGGAAAAGGAAACATTTAGCATAAACTCTTTTCACCATAAAAATTCATAATTTCCATGAAATTTCATTATTTTCAAACAATGATTGATTAGGATAAAACTCTTTTTCACTAATTAGATAGCAAATGATTTTTACCTGTGATTAATAAGAATAAAACTGTCTTTTCACTACATTGATAGTAAATGATTTCTTACCAGTAAATTAGCATAAATCTGTCTTTGCACTACAATGATAGTAAATGATTAATTTTTGAACACTATGAATGTGCAGAGAAAACTGACATTGGGATGTTTACTGTAAATTCTCTTCATTATAAACTAGAACCATCATTAAAGGTGATAAATATCCACCCCCCACCCACCCCTTGTCTTACCTTGCCTTCATGTAATGTAGGAGTTGGACAGGGATGGGATGAGACAAGTCTGATTCCTAAGTAGCCCCTACTTCTGTGAGGCTGGGCCATAATATACGGAGTTCAGCATAGTGTAAACTGTAGCTGTAATTTTTACAAGATTTTGAGATTTATGAATTGTTAACTCACTTTCAATACTAATATGGTTTCAATACATTAAATGTTAAGTGTATATTATAGTCATTTAGTGAATTCATATATTTTTATGAGTAAATATTGGTTGCAAAACTCACAACTATTCAGCATGAATAATTAGCTTAAATTTCAAAGCTGTGAAACAGTTTTTTTTATATAAACCTACATTTGCAAACCCACAATTTCTTTTATGTAATTTCACAATTTTGGTGCAATTTGCTGTTTAGAGCTCTAAACGTTCCCTCACTATCATAGGTACTCAAAAGAAAATGCAAAGACGTTCATTGAGACAAAGAGAAAATGTGACTTAAACAGAAGGTGCATTTAAGTGTCAAGAAGTACTTAACCTTCCCAGATGAATCTCGTAACTTTGTTATGAATGAACGTTCATGTCATTGGTTTGTATACTTGGTACACAAGGGTGTGATGGGTAAAATGATAACTGTGTCACTCTAGGAGCTGGGCGTAGTATATTCGACTGGGAAAACAATTAGAGGAAGAAAATCAACATGAAGTTATTTCATATTGTCCGAGCTGAAATAGCGCTATTATGAATTATGTCATACAAAATGGCTTAAACTTACATATATTACCTTAAGTTATTACTACTGATCCAAGCAATGTGATTAAATCAAGTGCAAAGCAAGTAGATACCAGAGCCATGGATCAAACATGCCACCCCCTGCTCCAGAGGCAGACATTTTAAATACCCAACTACCAGGATTGGCAATTCATAATTGCACTGAAATATACCACCTGCCTCACTGTTGAAGAATGCATAATGGTGAAAAAAATGGTCAAAGACCTTGGTACATTAATGTTATCAAAAGGTTTTTATTTTGAGGTGAACAATGTCTTACAATCTCACAAAGTGCTGCTTTAAGGACTTTGTCTAGGGTAAAAATACAGTTTTGGTACGACTCACAAGAATCCGCCAAGGACATATCAATGCAATATATCAAGAAGGAGGAAGTGCATTTTCTCCTCATGACAGATGCTGTTCATTCTAGGTACAGCAGATTTCAAAATGATGGCTGAGGAAGAAGAAAAGCAGGATCAAAGAAAAAAAATTTATGATTTTTTTTTTATTAAAAATTGAGAAAGACAAGTCCCAGCCATGTTATTTTAGGAAACAACACAATAGTTATATTGACAAGGACCATTAAAGGAACTCCAATGAAAATATTTATAAAATTGACCCAAGAAGTCAAAAGGAGAAAGATTTCCAAGATTCACCTTGCAATAAGAAGCCGCTCCCTTGGCAGCAGTATATATTTTTTATTGGTATGAACACAAAACTTCACAAACCTGATAATAAGGTCAACTGAGTGCTGTGACCTTGACCTCAACTGAGTGCTGTGACTGGGACCTCAACTGAACCTCAACTAAGTGCTGTGACCTGGATCTCAACTGAACCTCAACTGAGTGCTGTGACTGGGACCTCAACTGAGTGCTGTGACTGGGACCTCAACTGAACCTCAGCTGAGTGCTGTGACCTGGACATCAACTGAGTGCTGTTACCTTGACCTTGAAGCTACCAACACATCATCTTGTCCTGGTAATTATTTGTGCAAAGTTATTTGGAATAATGACTACCGTAAAATGCCATGTATTGTGCGCACCCATGTATAGTGCACAGCCTGAGTTTGAGGCTCGAAATCTTGGAAAAAAAAGAATTCCCTTCTATAATGCGTAGGATTGAAATGAAATTAATAAAACACTGTTTATTTATGCGCGGTCACAGTAATGATGATGCAAACATTACATCTGTTTGATTATCATGTAAAGCACAGTACTGTACAGTACAGGATTTCTGATTGAAGCATAAGAAAATGTAAACACCAATATGAAAAGAGAACAATGATTTTGTAAGCATTTATTGTACAAAACCATGAAATCACAAATAGACAACATTTTACAGGCAAGTACATACGATCAAGCATTAATATCAATTTTGCGCATGAAATTTACCAAAAGACTTTACCAATATGGCTTCCAAGTGGGAGCAGTAAAGCTTGGGAAAATACGAAAATATTGAGTTCTCTTGTCTTGTGCGCGCCACCTCTTTCAGAAACAAAATGTAAGTTAAAAAAATGTGCACAATACACAGCATTTTATGGTATCAACATCAGAGTTACAGCCTGGACACAATTTTCAGGTCAACAGAGTACTGTGAACCTGACCTTCAAGCTTGTGACCTGGTTATTGTTTGTGAAGTATTTTTTAGTACTAGATACCATTAGTGTAAAGCTATTTTAAAACACAACAATATACATCAAAGTTACAGCCTGGAAACAACTTTAAGGTCAATTAACTGAGTGACGTGACCTTGACTTTGAAACTAGTGAATTTGTTCTTGATCAAGACACAAACACAATGTCTTGTCCTAGAGATCACTTGTACCAAATTATTTTGAAATACAAACATACACAACATAGTTACAGCCTGCACAGACAAGTGTTCAATAAAAACTGAAGTTCAATATCTATCATTTAAATGTTCGTTCTAAGCCAACAGTGAATTCTGAGCATAAGCATTATGGTAATGACAGTTGACAGGATCAAAGACTGTGAACACAAGTCTACAACAAAATTATGAACACTGCATTATCTAACCATACAGTTGTATAATTTATAATTTATCATTAACTGCAATATGTTTGTGAAAAGCTGCAGTCGAACATTGTTTAGGATCAATACACTGCTCAAAGCATCTACTGTAAAATATTCCATGTGTGCTGCTTAACCACATTGTAGAAAGCATTTCCTGCCCATTGACCAATCTGAAATAGACATATCTGTCAAACTGACACAAACAGCATTTTCCTTAAACTGTTTGGCTATCAAAATTCAGCTAAAGCTATTACAGTTAAAAAAAAATATAAGCCTTCACAGCTATTATTTTAAATGAGAGTTTTACAGGCATTCATGTATGTCTGAAAATTATGAAAGATGAATACAAAAAGAATCCATGAAAATGTGGAATACTTCTAGTCTTTCTTTAAAAGTTGCCTAATGACCAAGGTCATATTAAGGTCAAGGTCAAAATCAGATGATCATTAAGAAAGACTTGACCTTCTGTTTGATCTTTTCCAAGTTCTAAAACAAGTCAATAATGGAGCAAAAAGGTACATGTTGGCTTCAACATGGTTTGATTCATATAAGTTAAAAACTTGTTAAGGGCCCCAGTCACTGAGTGGTTAAAGCATGTAGGTGGTAGGTTTGATCTCATTAACAGTGGTACTGGTTTGATGGCGTCCCTCTTGGCACCACCTTGAAAGCAGTAGTTCAGGACATGGCACCAGGAAAACATGACATGCCTCTGGCACTTTAGCCAGTGCTTTCAGAGACAATTTAAACCATGGACAAGACTGTGTCCCCAAACAGATAAGCCGATTCCATTAAACTTGTATATATATGTGTGTGTGTGGGGGGGGGGGGGGTTGTGTGTTTACAATAAATATATATTTACATAAAAATAAGTTTCTCTACAAGACTGATAGTACTGATCAATGAGGAGTATCAGAAGTGCACTTAAATGCGATAACAAATATATAAATGAACTTCCATATCCCCAGCAGCATCAACTTGTTCCATACCATCAGGTTTAACCCTTGGAAAAAGGAAACAACTAAAATAATTCTTGCCATAAAAACTGCAGCCGTTGGGTACTCTCAGTACTCTAGACACTTTGATTCCAGGAGTGGCAATGCTCACCTTTTGCCCGAAATGATGCACATGGGGCTGTAAACCAGCAACCCCTTGGCATTAGCATTCCTTCTGT
This sequence comes from Solen grandis, assembly GCA_021229015.1. Taxonomy (NCBI): domain Eukaryota; kingdom Metazoa; phylum Mollusca; class Bivalvia; order Adapedonta; family Solenidae; genus Solen; species Solen grandis. Next base: position 54,691,906 of record CM037778.1, read on the forward strand.
TAACCTAATCTTGGAGTTTGTGATCTTATCACCCAATAATCTTACATAAAGCTAGATGATCTGGCTGTATTTTTTAGGGAGAGGTTGATCTGGCAAGAAGCTTTGCGTACAGATTACCCTGTATTATTAGACTTGATGGACAAGATCAGCTCCTTAGCTCTTGATATCTGATAAAAAAAGGTAAATGATTTGTCATCAGCTTGGGTTTCATCCTTACAGAAGATGAATACAGGAACTGGTTGTGGGGTTCACATATTGTAACATCAGGAGGCAGGAATTCTATATAGCTTCATCCTCTCTGAACTCTATGTACTCTAGAATGGCAAGATTATCACTTGCTTCTACAGAATCCTGTGCCAGCTATCACTTACTTTCCCCCATTAAAGTGGCAAAATCCACTCTTATCTCCCCCTGCATATATGTGATGAACATTTATCTCTGCTTTTAAGACAGAAAAGGCACCAAAACCCCCACCCACCTTCTATAGCATAGCCAAGAAGATTAATCATCATTTTTTTCCTATCCCAAACTTAATTTTCTTGGAATTTCTAAAATAAGAAAGGTTTTTCTGATTGACCTCTGAGATTGACGCATAACAAGATTAAGTCTGTCAGGTTCTCATGGGCTGATCTGGTTTTATTTTGGTTATCACTCATCTTTTTGTTTTCTGAGTTATCAGTCAAGTCATGATCATGAGACCAATATTTTTTCATGTTATTTGCGTTTTACACTAAGTCTTGTCTGCTATACTCATTCACACAGACCAGAATAATCAAAGGGGCACAACTGTTAAAATATCCTTATTACTGTATTATTTGACAGAAATTAGTAGTTTTTTTTTAATTACTAGGGATATTGCCACATAATTTCCATTAATTTTGCTTCTTCATGATTAGAAAAGAAATTTTTGGGGTTATTTTTTCTACATCATGACATTGCCATATTAATATTTTTAATTAATTAGTCATCCCTATTGCTGGATCTCTTCTTATATGATAAGCTCTCTATTCATTTGTCATTTCAGCATAAAAAGATTAATCTTGTTACAAACATTTGACTTAATTAACTTTTGCCTTTTTTTACCCAATCTTACCAAACTGTGTCTTAATTTTGACAATACCCTTGACAATTTGCCGTGATACTGTTTTTCACAGGGATGTGTAATATATTTTGGATATTGCAATATCTTTCAGGGCAATATGATATTGCAATATAATTTTCAATGAAATGAAACATAAAACAAATCCATATAATTATATCATTCATAGAGAATCAAAGTACCATAAACACTCATGTATTGTGTGCATTTCTATGACTTCAAATTCGATTACTGAGAAGGGGTACACACAATACAATTAAAAGTTTTTTCTTAGTTTTTCTAAACTTTACCCCATCAAGAAGCCATATCGGCAATCGCTGAAGTCTGTATGGGTGTATTTCATACTTTAACCCTTTCCCTCATATAGACTCATTTTGACGCACTCAATAGGTACCACATAAAGCCTGATCTGCAGAAAACCACAGTTAAACCTTACCAAATTTAATTACAAAATCCTCATTTCCAGACCACTGAGGAGCAACGAACAGCATAAAACCTGATCAGCCTGCAAGTTACTGGGCAGGCTGATCTTGTTTTATGCTGTTCGCATAGGTCTTTTCATGGTTTCCTCTATGAGGGAAAGGGTTAACATAACTATTAATTATTTATTCACATAAAGCCAAATGCGATGTTCGCATCGTCATTACTGAGACCAACTATGATTGCCATTATGTTCTGATTATACAATCAGTTTATTGTTTTAAGTACATTCAGAAGTCACTTTCTATAGAAAATGAACCCTGACTAGAATTCAACCATTGCATTTCATCATATACGGGGCCAAAGTTTAATGAACTATTTGATTATGGTAAAATGCACCTTGAGTCAAACAAATTGTAAAGAATGATTTTGGCTCCAATATATGTTAAATCATGTTATATTTATTGGATTTTTATTGGATTTTGTGTTATAATAGAGTGTACAAGGGGTTATCCAAAAATACATGGACTTTCCCAACATATTTTTAACGTTAATGTCAATCATTATGATATTTTATATTTATAAATTTTTATGTATTTTCAGAACATGTTTCAAATTAAAATGCAATACAATAATAAATAGCACTTTTATGGTGTATCAAAAACATATACATGCGCTTAGTGTTACAACCTAAAAATTAAAACCAAAATTCCATTCAAATTCAGTATAAAACTTAGATGGTGATAAAATTCCGTGAAACCAAAATCAATTTGTTCAAGTAGTCAAATATGTCAGTTGTTTTCTTATCTGATGTCATTTTTGTGAATGTACGGCAAAATCGTACATTAAGAATAATGTGGTATAGTGTAAACCTACGAAAAAGACAGACATGGCGAAAACATCATGCCATTATCATGTTCTGCCATAATCTCAAAATGATACCAGCTCAGACATTTGACAAAATGAGGCAAGTCAACCCATGGAAAGCAATTTCACAATACAGTGAAACCTCGTTAGTCCGGGCTCCGTTATTCCGGAAACCTCGCAATTCGGACGGTTTTCTCTTTGAACGGATCTCCGCAATGTAAAAATGCTTCGATAATACGGAAATTCGCGTACTGGATCCGGAAATCCATTTTGGAAACCAATCTTCCATTCTATGTTAAAATTAGATTCGATAATCCGGGCACCAGTTAAGGCTGGTAATCCCGCAATCTATTTTAAGACATCATTCGGATTACTTGTCACGCATGACTGTCGCATTACCTGTTGATTGTTCACACATGTTTGCAAGCATTTCACACTAATTACACTGACGAGGGGGATGATTAAGGACATTTGTAGCCACAAGCTATAGCAGAGCTCTGCACATGGTGAAAGTAGCTTGGGACACTGTTTCTGCTACTACTGTGTCTAACTGCTTCAGACATCCTCCATAAGGGTGATGCTGAGAACTGTGAAGACAACATCCCTTTGAGTGAGCTCCGTGACCTCCTTCGACAGCTTCCTTGTGAAGATAGTTTGTCTGCTGAGGAATATGTTAATGTGGACAAGTCAGACAACAACTTGATGATGATGATATCCTCACCCTCGTCAATCGTGAAGAAGTGCCAGAAGAGGATAGTGCTAGTGACGACCTCTGATCCTGAGGCCAGCAAAGAGTGCAAACAGAGGAAACTGACATGAGTTTTTTAAGTAACAATGTATGTTAGCACAAAATAACAAGACAAAACAAGTTTGAGGAAGTGAACACTTTAATAACTTTTTAAATCAAAAATACATGTAATAAACAATGACTGCTCACTATTGATAATTCTCTGAATAAAATGTACATGTATAATGTATATCATAAAATGATATAAAAAATGAAAATAAAAGAGATAACCATATCATATTGTTATTGATTTCCCCCTAATATAATAATGTGAAATCTGTACAAATGTAAATATAATCTAAAAAAAAAGTAAATGTATAATTATTTCACACACACACACACACACACACGGCTGGAGAGAGAGAGAGTGAATGAAGAAAGACATAGGCAGTTTCATTAATACGGAAAATTCATTAATCCGGAAATTTCCTCAGGAACGAAAGTGTCCGGACTAACGAGGTTTCACTGTATTTTGTATTAAAATGGCACAGTATATTCATTAGGGGCAAGAAAATCTGCAAGAAGACACAGGGTGAGGGCGGAGGATGATAATCAATGCAAAGTTAACTGATGACATCAAGACATGCCTTAACATGGACAGAAGTGATCTGCTCTGTGCTTTGGACAAGGGGAGACCCGGACTAATAATCAGTAACATTTTGCTTCATGAGGACAACTCCCCTGCGCATGTGCCTTGAGCTGTGGTTGATGGAGCTAGGGATGAACCTTGCTTCTATGGACTTTGCTATATTCCTGCTTGTTTTATCTCAACCATACAAGTTTAAATCAATTATTAATTATGAGAAAAAACAAACTGCAATCATAATCATAATTACTATTATTATATTTTCGATAACATTAATCATAATGATTAATAATAAAATAATGATATAATTTCATCTGAAAGTTGAAAGACAAGTTGCAGGGTAAACGGATCGAGTCAGTGACTGAATTGCTCAACAGTACATAACAGATTTTTTTCAGGCCTTTATGGGACGTGGTTTGCTAACGTGTATGAGCACTTGGTAAACCGTCACAAGCGATGTAGGAAAGCTAGTAGTGATTATTTTGAGAAACAGTAAATAATACAGTAAATAATAATGCAAGGGCATCTCATTGTTATATTTGATGTTTCTAATTTTGACAAAACGTATCTATAGACTGCGCCAGGTGCGCGATGATGTGTTCTAGATAACGATATATTCTTAATTTGTATGAAGATATATTCACGAGAATTTCAGAGTTATTTGATTATACATTCTAAAATGATATATCAAACTTTCAAGATGATATTTCAAATGGGATCATGCTACGTAAAAAGTCCACATATTTTTGGATAACCCTTGTATTATAGTGGTTCTACATTGTAGATAGTCTGAATAGCATACATGGAGGTTGCCATAGTTCAGTGGTAACATACCTGGCTGTGGATCCATTGATTGTGGGTTCAAATCCCTTGAGGGCAAGGATTTTTTATGACCTTCCATGGTGCAAAGTACTGGTCCAATCAAGGAACCATCTAAAGGGATTAGTCTAAGTTGTAAGAACGTCTTTCCCAATCAACAAAAGATAAATGTTTAAACTAAAGTAAAAGACAAACTATGAAATTATACCACCTATCCAAAGGAACTTGACATTTCCTAATTATGTAGATTCAAAAACAACATGAGTAGTTATTTAACTTTTTAAATACCACCTACCTACCATGACTTAACGCTACTTAACAGAATTTTAGAGTGAGAACAATTTGTGGCGCCTAGAAAAATACTTATACCAGCTTGTAAAAAGTGAACAGGCAATAATTCATGCAATGGTAAGATTATCTGTCCAGTTTTTCTACTGAGCCAAGACATGCTGCCGATAACCCTTCTCACTAGGTTGAAATGGAAGACAAATGCTGGAGATATGGCCCAGACAAACTTTGTTTTATTGACAGGTCAAGTGACTGACCTTCTGAACTGACGGATTTACTCTTACAAATCAGATCCTGATAGAAATTTATTGCTACAAGCAGACTGGACTTGATATAAAACTCAATGCCAACAACTTAAGTCTCCAATTTAAGTATGGCAACTTATTTTTTTAACCTTTACCACTGAAGTAAACCATATTGTACCATAGAAAAGTCCAATCAAATTTAACAAAATTCTCAGTAGTTAATGATACTTCCACAGTTGTGAGCTACTAATGTGTAACAGTATCAGGCCAAATATATTTGTGATTTTCTCAATTTCTCATTAACACTTTACAAATTTGGAATTTTACAACCCTTAAGGGTTTAAAGAGAGTTTTGACTTTAAATGATAAAAGAAGTATCAAAGCAACATTAAATATCAAGTATATAATATCAGACAGTGACTATATATCTGATAAATAATATCAGAGAAAAAACACCTATCAGTTATACTGGTAAATAATATCGTAGAATAAGCAACTATAGGGTACACTAGTATATAATATCATAGAATAACCAACTATAAGGTATATAGTAACAGAGAATAACCAACTATCAGGTATATTGGTATCAGAGAATAACCAACTATCAGGTATATGGTATCATAGAATAACCAACTATCAGGTATATGGTATCAGAGAATAACCAACTATCAGGTATATAGTATCAGAGAATAACCAACTATCAGGTATATGGTATCAGAGAATAACCAACTATCAGGTATATGGTATCAGAGAATAACCAACTATCAGGTATATAGTATCAGAGAATAACCAACTATCAGGTATATGGTATCAGAGAATAACCAACTATCAGGTATATGGTATCAGAGAATAACCAACTATCAAGTATATAGTATCAGAGAATAACCAACTATCAAGTATATGGTATCAGAGAATACCAACTATCAGGTATATGGTATCAGAGAATAACCAACTATCAGGTATATGGTATCAGAGAATAACCAACTATCAGGTATATGGTATCAGAGAATAACCAACTATCAAGTATATGGTATCAGAGAATAACCAACTATCAAGTATATAGTATCAGAGAATAACCAACTATCAGGTATATGGTATCAGAGAATAACCAACTATCAAGTATATGGTATCAGAGAATAACCAACTATCAGTATATGGTATAGAGAATAACCAACTATCAAGTATATAGTATCAGAGAATAACCAACTATCAGGTATATGGTATCAGAGAATAACCAACTATCAGGTATATAGTATCAGAGAATAACCAACTATCAGGTATATGGTATCAGAGAATAACCAACTATCAGGTATATGGTATCAGAGAATAACCAACTATCAGGTATATGGTATCAGAGAATAACCAACTATCAGGTATATGGTATCAGAGAATAACCAACTATCAGGTATATGGAATCAGAGAATAACCACCTATAGGGTATACTCATATATAATATCATTGAATAACCAACTATCAGGTATATATTATCAGAAAATAATACAAATACAAAAGGAACCCAAAACCCAAAAATATATAAAATGAGAAACTGACAGAGACTCAGCAACTATCAGGTACGAGATATCAGAGACTGATTAACCATCAGGTTTGTAACATCAAATCTGGTATAAAATATCTGATAATGACCAACTATCAGGTACATGAAGATGTATATGGTAACTATCAGAGATTGACCAACTATAGGCATACAATATATCAGAGACTGACCAACTATCAGTTTTATGATACCAGATACTGACCAACGATCAGGCATACAGAGAGACTGACCAACTTCAAGCTATATAATATCAAAAACTAACCAACTATCAGGTATATGATATCAAAGATATACCAACTATCAGGCATATGATATCAGAGATTGACCAATTTTCAGGTATAAAATATCCAAGACTGACCACTTACTGTGTGTATATATCAAAGCGCTGAAGGCACTGAAGTTGTGTGTGTCTCAAATGAAAGAGTGTTTGAAGAGAATAATTAAATTCACTTTGATAAACAAAAGAAATTCGACATTCCTGTTCTCTCAGCACTATCAGAGCTTTGCTTTGTATTCATGCAGTACCTTATCTACAACAGACTCTATTTATAGACTGAAGTAATTATGCAAATTTTCTGCACAGGTCAGAGGCTCCAAACTCAGTTCAGATAGTAGATATACAGGATTTGGTCATTTTTTAGTGTAAGAAGTACCCTTGGAGATAACTGAGGTTGATGTATTGATATGATTATATGATAGTAAATTACTATGATTTACTTTGGACTTCACATGGGTTATTGTAACAGCCTAGAATGACCCATTGCTGCACATTTACTATCAAATTTATTCGTGAGCCACCTTTGCATCGAAACAAACTATATTTGTGCGCTTGGTAAAGTGATAATGTGATAAAAACAGTTACATCATTCAATTGCAGTTACATCAGCATAGAAAAATAAGTCCTATAATGTTTTCATGTCACAGGCAATTTTTGTAGCCTTTAAGTATTTATTTTTGACACAGCATTGATTTTTCAGCATTTTTGCTTAATTCTAGTATACTTTTGTTGTAGAGATATATACAATTGTTCGACCATATTTACATTACTGAGAGGTTATTCGGTTTTAAATCTAGGAGAACCTGGGTTGAAAACGTAGTACTATAGTTGGTGTGACTGATGTCACACACAACTAAAAACCAGAGTGACCAATTATCAGATATATAATATCAGAGACTGGCCAATTACTTGGTATATAATATCAGATTGACCACCTATCAGGTATATAATATCAGAGACTGACCAACTATCAAGTATATAATATCAGTGTGACAACTTATTTGGTGTATAATATAATAACAAGAGGGCCAAGATGGCCCTGAAGACGCTCACATGAGAAAAACTGCCTTCATTGCCTTAACAAGTTACTATAGTATAGCATAGTTGTACTGAATACATAATCCATGAGATCATTTCAATTCCACAAACCAAACAGTACCTATGGTCAAAATTTTAAGTTGAACTTGACTGAGAGAATATGGCTATAAACATTGGCATGAAACTTCAAAATGATTGCTTAAGAAATAAAGATGCTAGAGTATAAACAGTGAAATCTGACATGCATTCAGTATGACCAACCGTATGAAACCGTACGCTTACAATCAGCTATGAAACTATCTCAGTGTCATCAGCATCATAAACCACAATTTTGGCGTTAATCCATGTTCAACATAAGGAGCATGTGAACAGCATATGCTAAATGGTCCTAAGACAACTCCATAGCTGAATGTAAGCGACCGGTTGCATACGGTTTGGCATACTTAACGCACGCCTGGCATTTTAATAAAAGGGCCGTAACTCTTGACCTAATTATCTGATATCAGCCATAGTCAAACTTGGCTATAAACATTATCATAAAGCTTTTAATAACTGCTTAAGAAATGAGGATGCTTGAGTGCAAACAAAAGGACCATAACTCCTGACCTAATTGGCTGATATCAGCCATAATCGAACTTGGCCAAGAGATTATGGTAATAAATATTGTCATAAGTTTGAAGATGATTACTTAAGAAATGAAGATGCTAGAGTGCAAACAAACTAATTGTGGATGTCAGACAACAGACATTCATGGATCCTAATGGCTCACCCTCAGCACATGTGCTCAGGTGAGATAAAAGACAAAACAAAATCAACAATTGGTATATTTCAGATAAATTATATCAGAGAGTGACCAACTATAAGGTATATCAGATAATCACCAACAATCAGGTATATATTATAAGATAATCACCAACTAACAGGTATGTAATATAAGAGACTGGAAAACTGTCACATACTTTAACATTAGTTGTGTATTAATCACCTGGTACATCGAGGGCGCCATGGTCCAGTGGTAACGTATCTGATTACGGATTCGAAGGTTGTGGATTTGAACCCCGTTGGAGGCAAGAATTTTTCATGACCTTCCTGGGAGCAAAGTACTGGTCCAACCCAGGAACCATTAAGAGGGATTAGTATAAGTTGTAAGAACTTATTTCCCAATCAATGTTAAATAAATAAGTTTAAACTTAACCTGGTACATCTACCTCAGAATCATTTTATCTGAACATTACTAAACTGGTTTATATAACTTCTATAAGATGACTGAACTGTTGCAAAGTGTTTCTTGACATTACCCAGTATCATCATGGTTTATCAATTTTGATATATTGTGTCTCTGGAATAAATCTGTCATGAGGGTATCTTGATTTAGAAATTGTGTCAGAATAAGTGATTGTTTATTGATTTACATCATTTGATGGTTCAGTTATCATAACCAAAACTCCTTGATGAGACAGCACTGGAGAAAAGCAGAAACTTAACCCTTTCCCTTAACCTCAAGAATATTCAAATTAAATTTATGTCTTGATGAATATGAATTGACTGAACTTAATATGGTATATGAAACAATGATTTGACTGAACTTAATATGGTATATGAAACAATGATTTGACTGAACTTAATATGGTATATGAAACAATGATTTGACTGAACTTAATATGGTATATGAAACAATGATTTGACTGAACTTAATATAGTATATGAAACAATGATTTGACTGAACTTAATATAGTATATGAAACAAGGGATATTTCTTTGCCTTTCAGAATACAGAACCTGAGTTGCAGTATTGTGTGAGCAAATAAGAGACCCTGATAAGACAGAAGGAACTGAATCTGGGTCTGCTGTTTGCCTATTTCACGAGGTAAGATGAGGAAAAGATTTAAAGCTGTCTAACTTAAAACAAACATGAAAAATATTCTAATAGGTCCTAGCATAACTCTTACAAAGGACTCCAAATTTTTTATAAATATACTCAATGTGCAAGCTTTAAAAAGAATCAAAGATTTAGATTAAGAACCTGGTCAGCAGCCAGGGTTCAACAGGCAGTAGATATTTACAAGAGAAGTATAGTCTTGAAAATAAAGTAGTTCTCTATACTCTTTGCTAATACCATCGGATGTTTTCATGAAATATTTCAGCTCAGACCCTAATATCACTTTCATTGAAATATTCAGTTATTTGGTAGTGTTATTGTAAGTGTGATGGACATTTATGGAATAAACCAAAATCAATTTGTTCAAGTAGTCAAATATGTCAGTTGTTTTCTTATCTGATGTCATTTTTGTGAATGTACGGCAAAATCATACATTAAGAATAATGTGGAATAGTGTAAACCTACGAAAAAGACAGACATGGCAAAAACTGAAAATCGTGCCATTATCATGTTCTGCCATAATCTCAACATGATACCAGCTCAGACATTTGACAAAATGAGGCAAGTCAACCCATGGAAAGCAGTTTCACAATATTTCGTATTAAAATGGCACAGTATATTCATCGAAGGTTAGAAGATCTGTAAGAAGACACAGGGTGAGGGCGGAGGATGATAATCAACGAAAAGTTAATTGACGACGTCAAGACATGCCTTAACATGGACAGAAGTGATCTTGACTGTGCATTGGACAAGGGGAGGCCCGGACTAATAATCAGTAACATTTTACTTCATGAGGACAACTCCCCTGCACATGCGCCTCGAGCTGTGGTTGACTGAGCTACGTAGGGACAGTACCTCATTCTCTGTATTCCTGAAACCTTGCTTCTATAAACTTCGCTATATTCCCTGGTATTTTATCTCAACTATATGAGTTTAAATCATGGTATATTCATCAATTCCCATTTTAGCAACAATAAAAAAATCTTCTTTTCAATAAATGAAAGATTTATTATGAATTGTGTGTCTATTATATCACTGTAACAAGTTCGATATTTACACAATTATTAATCCTCCCAAGTGTCAATATATCATAAATGACAAAATGAATAATCAATTCATACAATTCTGAACATTTCCAATCTTGTCATATAAAATGTACTCTATGTATCAAATGTTTATTTACCAAATAAAATAAAATAATCTAAAGGCTGTTATTCTTCTAATTGTAATGATTTTTTTAGATTATGACTGTTTTATGAAATAATATTACGGCATCAGAATATGTTTTAATGTAAAAACCTTCCCAAAACATGTAATGTACCATGCAAATCCTGTCAATATGTGTACCATATGTCAACATATCACAAAAGTAATGCCAGGCTACAATATCATGTAAATGTACCATGCCAAAAGTACCTTGCTACAATACCATATACTGTACCATACTGACATTGCCAGGCTACAATACCATATGCTGTACCATTATGTACAACGTTGGTAGTGCCAGGCTACAATACTTTATGTCAATGTACCACATAAAGTAGTGGCTGGCTACAATATCATATATTGTACCATGTTGACAGTGGACCATTATGTACAATGTTGGTAGTGCCAGGCTACAATACCATAAGTTAATATGCTATACCATGTTGGCAGTGCCAGGCTACAATACCACATACTGAACCACAGGGACTTGCTCCCATACACACACACACCACACACACACACACACTGTACATACACTATCAACAAGGGTGGACATCTTTTCAGGGGTCGACTCGCTTCAACTCCGTTTTTTCAAATCATTCAAATAAATCTATGAAGTTAACATACGGAATCACTCAAATATATATTTCTCTATCGAAATATACAAAATTGTCGTGAAAATAATCCTCCTTTGTATGTTTATTTGTTTGAAATATATGCGAATCCGAGAAAAGGACAACAACCTGGACCAGCAGCGCAGTACATTTCGGGATGATTCGGATTTTTACGCTGCGAAATTGGTCAGCGATATTGCGATTATTCCCGCAATTTAAATTTAACGGTTTGACAGATTGCGGGAAAATAATCGCAATATCGCTGACCAATTTCGCAGCGTAAAAATCCGAATCATCCCGAAATGTACTGCGCTGCTGGTCCAGGTTGTTGTCCTTTTCTCGGATTCGCATATATTTCAAACAAATAAACATACAAAGGAGGATTATTTTCACGACAATTTTGTATATTTCGATAGAGAAATATATATTTGAGTGATTCCGTATGTTAACTTCATAGATTTATTTGAATGATTTGAAAAAACGGAGTTGAAGCGAGTCGACCCCTGAAAAGATGTCCACCCTTGTTGATAGTGTATGTACAGTGTGTGTGTGTGTGTGGTGTGTGTGTGTATGGGAGCAAGTCCCTGTGACTGAACCAATATGTACCACGTTGGCAGTGCCAGGCTACAATACGATATGTCAATGTTCCACATAAATAGTGTCAGGCTACAATCCCCTATGTTTATGAACTACATCAGTAGTGGCAAGCTTCAATACCATATGCTGTATCAGTAAGAAGAACATTAATATTCCAGTCTACATAAGGGAAATCTCATAGAAACAAAAACTACCAACCTGAAAATATTTCATTCCCTCCTTAAGAAAAGCCCTGGTGACTGTCAGCTATAATTCAGAAGGAAGTAAATCCATCCAAGTTTCCAGATGTCTAATAATGGTAGTTCTATGTAATTCTCCCAATCCAATCAGTCTTACACACCCCCTCACAAATACAATTTCATTGCTATTAAATTTAAAAAGAAAATAACAACAACTCAGAAGTTAAATATTTCTTCCATTTGTACAGAAATACATGAAGAATGCTTACCTACATTTCTAAAACAAGTAACAGTTCATATTAATTTTGGATAACAGAACATTGATATATGAGTCAGAACAGATAATTAATTAAGAAAATGTACTAGTTGATTAACAGGGACTCAGGTACAAATACAAAAACATATCAAACATTTCTTTGATACATCTTCACGTAACAAGCAATGGAAAGAAAAGCCTGTAACCTCATTACATGGTCAAGCAATTCTAAGTACTTTGTCCATAAAATATGATTTGTACGGTGCGGCAGACGAAACCGAAATGAGTTGTCAGTAATCAATATTATGATTACTTTCTGTCTAGTCTAGGCAAATCATCTGTCCAGACTATCAGCATGGTGGCCTGTGGTCACATGACACTCTGTCAACCAATCAATTTACAGGCTTTTGTGTAGCAGACGGAAAAAAAGACCTGGCTCAAGCAAGACCATTCAGCAAACAAAGCTATGGCCGAAAAAAAAAATACAAGAACCAATCTTGCACTTGCAAGAAAAATTAACCCCATGATTATAGGAGGCAGTGACCATCCAATGGACAGTAAAAGCTTACATCAAATATGGCATGTTCATCCATTGCTTAATACCATGACTCAACACAACAATATAAAACAAGATAAGCCAGATCAGACTGAAAGCTTTTTAATCCTTTACCTCATGAAGACTCATTTTGAAGCATTGGCAAACAGAGCAGACCCAGATCAAACACCCTCTTCTCTGGTTGCTCATGCAATAAAGTGTAGCTCAGAGTTTACACATTTCATTTACAAATAAATTAATATGAAACCAAGTCATAAATTTGATTATGAATTTTCATGAGGTAAAGGGTTAATTAAATCTAAGGGTAAAGAGCATACAAATATATAAGTGTACTTTAGAAATTATTACAAGAACATACTGGGCATTATCTAGTACAGCCAGTGAGGGCTGTTAACTGAAATGAATAGGATGAGGAGTTTGCCAAAATGATGTCAAATATTTTCCACCCCATTAATTGCTGTAAGCCTGAAAAGTGAAGTTTTCTCATGGGAGCTGACCTATCAACAACTCTCCATTGATACACCGCATATAGAAATCTTAATGGCCATTATAGAAAACAACATATACATAACTAGGCCATTATCATTCTATGTTGCTGTATAAATATCTAATTTATGAATGTACATGTCTACTTATTTAGTCTTTTTTTTCTAGGAATAAAGGCTCCATTTTCAAAGCTCACCTCTTGGTCAAACATTCAGCTGCCCTCAAAATGGTTTTAAAGAAATAAAGGCAGTTTTTTTTAACATACACCAATCTTCAACATTTTTATCATCTATTTATTTTACTTATAAACTAGATGTGTCAGTGCAACACAATGCTGTCTGCAATTAATTTTGTAACAGAATATTTATCAGTTTAAAGAAGAGCTTTCAACAAAGTGATATGAATATCCCTACATCTTTGTGAAGTTAAAGATTGGACATGCAAATTGGCATTGATTTTTTACTTTTGACCTCCCAAGTAGGAAAGTACAACCTTGAACTTTGAACTAACAATCTGATTTTTTCATGAGACATTCAACATTTGTGCCAAACAATTTGAAATCCACTAATCTATTCTGGATAAGCAAATTGCCATTGATTTTTTAATTTTGACCACCAAATATGACCTTGGCCTTTGAGCTAGAAATCTTGTGGACAAAATATCTTCAATTTATGTAACAAAGGGCTGTACTCATATAAAATCAATCTGGTCATGATATTCAAACGATGTGAGCAACTACACTTGGTACTTAATAATATTGAGAAGTTAATTCAAAATCAGATCAATGGTAGCAGAGAAATAGTGTGGACAAAATATATTCAATTCATATAAGGCCATAACTCATATAAAATCAAGCCAGTAATGAAGTGCCACTAGACATGGTACTAATTAAAGCTGTAAATTTAATTCAAAATTAGACCATTGGTAGCCAAGATAGAATGTAGACATATCATTATCAATAAATATAAAAAAGGGCCATAATATAATCAGTAAATATAACAAAGGGCCGTAACTCATTTAAAAACCAGCTGATAAAGACATGCCAACAATATGCGCAACTCTGCTTGGTACTTATTAATGCTGTATACTATTAATGTTGTGGAATAAAATCAAAATCCAACTAAAGGACAAGAAAAAGTACAGACAAAATACATGTAAGAAATATAACAAAGGGCCATAACTCATTTAAAATCAAGCAAATCATTATGTGCCAATAATATGCACAACTAGGCTTGGTACTTATCAGTCTTGCTATGTTTGATCAAACTCTGACCAAAGGTAATATACGGCAGCAATAGGGCAGACAAATCTTGTTTAGATGGACGTGACTCCATTATAGCCTCCATATACTTTGAATCTTGGGGTATAAAAAATGCCAATACAAAAATTCAATTCACTCAAATAGTCTTTCCTAGAACTTCAAAATCGATATATTTGTTTGTTGGGCTTAACATCCCACAAACAGTATTTCAGTCATTTGGAGACTATGTATACTTGGGACAGATATAGTGCTGCCTCACTGCAGTATCACGCTGTAGACATTTGGCATGACACCACACCCAGTCATATTATCCTGACATCAGGCCAACCAGTCCTGGAACTTTCCTGTATATATGCTGAGGGCTAAGCATCAAATATGCTTACTCAATGCCTGATGACTGTAGTCTACTTACCACTGATACAAGATTCAAGTGATCTTAAATCCTAAAAATGTCACCACTTCTAAAAATGTTATTTTATTGGAGACAAATTCCTGTTTCCAATTACTATGACGTAAAAGCTTATGATGTCTAAAGGAAATCTCTGATCTAGTATTTAAGGAAGGAAGCCTCGAAAGGTTAGGTTTTTTATTTTCTTTTTCTTCTGGAAAAGCCATTTAAGCTGACCCAAGACCAGAGAAAGACAGAAGGAAAAGGAAAAAAAGACATTAAATACAAAGAGAAAATGATTTTGACAAATATGAGAGACAGTAGAGAGTTTTACGGCAGACATATCTGGACAGTATCTTGTCAGCAGACACATCCCAGTATTCCCATTGCCATGGCAACCAACCACAGATAGTCCCTCCCTTGGGTACTTGGTTTACTGATAAGGAAATTTGAGCCCAATGAGACAAGGTTTAATCAAGAAATAAGAAATGTCTCTCTCTTGCCTCCTAATCTTTTATTAACCATTATTCCAAATTTGATAAATTGCATTTTTTTTAACCTAACTTCATCTGCTGCAAATAAACCAATATTTTGATTGAAGATGTAAGACTTTTATTAAAATAAATATTTTCTTTTTACACTTTTCAAAAAAGTTGTGTTCATTTTCTTTTTCAAAAATGGCTTTGTCTCATGAACATTTAGCTTTTATTAAACAGTCCAAGGTGCCTAGTTTATAGTTTGAATATCATTCTGTTACCAAGGCAGTCTCAGAAGATTGAGGCCAAACAGTGTTTGAGGATTTTGTACATTTTTTTAGTGTTTGACCTTGAAAAAGGTCAAATGGAAGGTCAAGAATCTACATAATATTAAGTACTTATTTCAAGGAAAGTTTTATGTTATAATATTGAATACTAACGACAATCGCCTTGAATTTAAGTCAGCAAATTACAACAACAAACATAAGCTCACGCAAGCTTTAAACCTGAACACAAAAATGGTGGCATATAGAGATGTTACTGTGGAAGGAAACCAAGGAGAACCCACCTGTCTGATCTGGTGACCACCTACCAACTTAGATACCGTCCTGGATGGGAAATCAAACCTGGGCCACATTAGTGAGAAGCCAGAAACCACTAGCTTATCGCACAGCCAGAATATAGAGTGAAGCCCAAATGAAAGTTTCTTCTTTCAGACACAGACTAGGCAACAAAGTATTGCACCATACATTAACTTTTTTTTGAGAAACAGACATATAAAAAATGTTCCTCATCATGTACCATAAAAGATGAAAATTAATTCACCTAACCACAAAATACATCACAAATTTAATCAAACCCCCTTAAAATGAAATGTATGAATTTAAGTATGCTTTAAAAAAAAATGTGATGTTAAAGAAATATTTAAATTGGATCACTGGGTTATCAATGGCTACCCTGAGATACCAGGTGATCCATAGGTCACCTGATTTACATAAAGGGCATGTGGGCTTGTTAGAAGTAATACTATCTAAAAGAAGTTTACCTTAGTTGCTTTATTTGATTTAAAAATCTTGATTTGTTCATTATGACCTTGAAGCTGACTCCCATGACATTTGCATTATGACCCTAATGCCAACTAGAAGGATGTTTGTTGAAAAACAAACGAAAGGCTTTCCATTTGCTTATTTCCAAGGGATTGAATATATTATTAACAGGCGTGTGCCTAGGCTTATGCAAATACGCAGCTGCGTGTACTTCGTCCAGAAAATCAAAAAATCTAAAAGTGCCAAAACTGCAATAAAAATCGATGCCTAACCCGGGTACAGACTGAAATATTTCGATTTCAGATGTAAGATATGAAAAATATTTGAAATTGATTGAATGGGAGACTCTTTTTTGTAGAAATTTCACTGAAAAATTAAGCTTAAAGTTATATTACTAAGGTTATATGAGGTAATTTTCATTGCCAAAATGTATGCAAAATGTGTTTCAATCTTATAAAACATATTATGGACACCTCATCCCTGATGGAATCCTTCGCCACGAGTCATAAGAGGAGAACCTTATAACCAAACCTGTCTAAGCGTAGGACCCTCATATTATAAAATCGACCTCTCTATAAATTGTTTTTATATAGAGAGGTCAATTTTTTCTTCAAGTTTTTTGTGTTTTTTTTTTTTTGACTGAATATGAGGTCCTGTGGTCTATAATTTAAATCAAAAAGAATCAAATACAAATAAACAAACGCAAAATAATGGATGTATAAAAACTAGAATAAAAAACTCTAAATATATAACTCAAGAATAAAAAAAAAAAATGAGTGTTACAAAAAAAAAAAAAAAAAAAAACGGTCTCAGCTGGAGTAGAACTCATGACCCCTTGCAAAAATTTACCAATCAAGCTAATTCCACAACCATAAATTTATGATGCAAATAAGGTTATTTATAGGTAGTTTAAAGAATGAATGAAAGTGCGGATGAACACTGGATTATAAACTTGCTTCTTTTACAGTTCTATTCGCCCAGAGATTGTGATTATGCCCAATGCTTTCAAAATTAACAGAATCCTGCAATATATCCAACTTTTATCAAAGCTGCAATGCTGAATTATACAAGCAGTGGTACTATTTTTCAATGCAAATGTATGGATAAGTGGCGGTAATGTGATTGTATGTAGAAAATCCACTGTCTGACTTAGAAGCTTTCGCTTGTTATAATATGGAATGATGTTGCTAAATCATTTAAGATCTAATATTCATAAACATAAGTAAATAACATAAAAAATCTTATCAAACTTTATATTTTTTAATTTAAATGACTCAAGAAGCAAGAGTGAGAGAAATCTTTAACAGTATTGCTTTTTGACCTTTTAATGACGTCAATACCATGTGACTTAAGAGAAAATCCTTATGAAAATGGAACATACATCTCTGGGCAAATATGCTCTCCTAATTGCATGCTTTTAACTCATCGGAGTGCTTTGTATTTTAGGACCAAAGTTCTAAACACGGTTTTGTCGGAATAATTCATTAGGATTGACTCAAAATTCACAAAGTTTGAGCATTATTATCTACATGGTAATAGAATAATATAAGGGTTTTCATAAACAATTGCCAATCAAAATCATCAGTTTAAATTGCAATATTTGAAATTAAGAATGTCTGAAATCCCCTTTGACCCCTGATTAAATCTGTAGCTTTTTTTTTTTTTTTAAAGAATCTGTTATCAAATCTCTGTAATATACTGCTGGAAAGAAATATAATGCAATCCATTTTGCTGGAAACAGAGTTAAATGACCACATTTGTGTCATCTCATCATGGGCAAATATACCTAAGTTATTAATTACAGCAGATCAATTACAAAATTAATGAAAATGCTCCAGAAATACAGAATATTTCCATGACAACTGCACTGAACAAAAAGTAAAGCCAATTAAAAAAAAAATCTACGTCCGCTAATAAATATTGCGATCCACTCACAGAAAATGAATTAAGCTGAAGTATTTAGTCTACTTGCTCTATTTATATCATAATATCAATCACTTATTATCAAGATGAAGTTCTTCTTTGTTGATAAGACCATGACAGAAGTTTGCATTAAATGTAATTGAGCGTGATGTTTTACATTTTGAATCATGTGTGATTAAAAATGCTAAAGCCAAGTTATATTCATGTTTTTATGCAAACTTATCTCAGGAAGTCAAGTTGAAATAAGTCTTTATTATCCAAAATTTAATATATATTCAAGGACGTAAAAAAAACTTACCTTTGACAAATGTTGAATATTTTATTTCGTGTATTTCAAACGATTTTAGAATAATCAGGAATGTTATGAGGCATATCTAAGCAATCAAATAATCAAGACTGTCTTGACATGATATCAAATTTGACGCAGCTTAATTGCAGAAAATTACTTTTTAATAAGATATAATTCAAGACTTACTTCTTTAGACAATGATTTTATTCACAGAACATGTATATTTATACCATTTCATCAACTGGGAGGGAAGGGGCCCTGTTCCATAGTCACATTTAAACAAAAAATGTCATATTGAAATCTTTATAGAACTCATAATACAAAAATAAATATCACAGATATTTGTAAAAAATCTAAAATCATATCAAATGCCACCAAGTCGCAATAAGTTTCCATACAACAAGTATATTGATGAATGTTGGTTTTAATATGTGATTTTGTATATTTTCTTTTCTGTGTCACCTCAGCTTACCGCAAGTGACACAAAAACTGTATTACTATTTTGGATACTCACAACTAAAACAAAACTGCATTCTCTTCACAATTATTCACTCGATTTTTCTTTTTGCTGGCATGGCAATCAGATTTCTCATTGTAATTTTATCCCTTGAACAACTCTTGAAGGGAACCACCTACAGCACACTCCTGTCAGGTTTTATAAAATTGCCCAAGTATATGAGGTGAAATCATTATGAAGATATTGTTGACAGGTGACCTTGACACTAACAAACAATGAATGACAGAAAGTCACACAACTTCATGTTAAGAAGAGCAAAAAAAAAAAAACAGAAAAGGTTTAAATAGAAATTTTATTTTACTCACTTTTTGTCACCATTAACCACAACATATCTGAAAAGAAATAAAAATGTAAGAAAAACAATAATAAACATTACTGATAAACTCTTCAATAATAGGTTAACCCTTTCCCTCATAGAGGAAGCCATGAAAAGACCTATGCGAACAGCATAACTCGCAGGCTGATCTGGTTTTATGCTGTTCGCTGCTCCTCAGTGGTCTGGAAATGAGGATTTTGTAAATAAATTTGGTAAAGTTTAACTGTGGTTTTCTGCAGATCAGGCTTTATGTGGTACCTATTGAGTGTGTCAAAATGAGTCTATATGAGGGAAAGGGTTATGAATGAACTGGGATAGCCTATGAAATACATGTGCTAGATATTGCTAAATATCTGAATGAATAGAACTGGTATTGCATTATCATTTATTTGAAATATTGCAGTTGAAGGATAATTACTTAACAAAATATGTTATACTAACTTCAAAGCAACATTTCCTAAATGCATGCAATCAAAACCTTCCTTGCCATACGTGCTAACTACATACTTTATTTGGTCACAATACTTCATCCCCATTGAATGTCATTGAGCTGAAAATATAATTTTCGTTGTTTGAATTGATGAATAAGACGAAAATTGTTTTCCCTTGTTACGGTTAGTCCGATAGGTGGCGTGTTTATATGCACGTGGGTTTCGTGTTTGGATATTGAGTTCATTCAGCCTTGGGACCGACCAGCTTGTAGACGTGTTTTTATTTTTACTTAGAGACATCCTTTGCAGATAGCGTCTGAAAGCAATGACTTAAAATGTTATCTGATATGATTTATATAACCTCATATTTAAGTTTTGATTTGTTTTGTTGTAACAAATGAATAAACGGTCGGTTGGTCTCCCAACGGCTTATACCAATACTGTGTATATGTTGTTCTATGTGGACATAAGGTATATATAGCTATCGGAGGGAGTCGAAAGGGAACTGTTTTTTCTTATCAACAGCTAACTTGACCTTGCACTGACTGACCCCTAAACAATCCTGACCTTCCTCTCAATGCAGGCATTTTTTCACTTACAAATGTGACTGCTATTGGGCGTGACCATACAAATTCTGTTGTGGCCCTAAAATAACTATTCATAGATTTTAGACTCCACTGCTACCATGGCAAATATGACTTAGATATAAAAGGTATTCAGTGCTAAGAATAACCTTTGTGTGAGGTTTTACTGTATATTTTATATAATGAGCAGAATTAAACCTGATCAGTTCGTGATTTACTCCTTTTTTTTCCCCTACTGTTGACATTGGTCATTTTTTGATAGTTCTTGTGTGGTAATCGATACAGATGTCAACCTTGCTCACCAATTCAGCATTCATTGTCTGCTGAATAGACCATTTATAAACCCTAATGATCATTCTGTAAGTCAGATTAACAGCCTGCCAAGTGAGGGCTTCTGGAACAGCAGTGAGCAGATACCCAATAAGGGACTGAGATTGATAAATGTAAGAACCAGGATCCTTCTTAGGCTCATGTCATTTTGCCCATAAGCTTATTAGAGGTTATTATGTCACATGCATAGGTACACTGTCCGGCTTTTGACGTAAGGTTTATTCTGATGCATATTTATAGGCCTTGTGGCCGAGTGGTTTGACTGTCCATCCCGGAATCAGGAGGTCACGGATTCCATTCCCAGTCGCAACATACCAAAATCATAACAGATTTATCTTTGAAAAAGATACTCTATGATGGCCCTGGGATTGCTCACCTGAGAACCAGGTATCAGTGGGAGGAATAGAAACAGTAAATATTTTTTGATATTATGAAAAATGGCTCTGCCCCTTGGTGGCCATGTTTTTAACCCTTTCCCTCATATAGACTCATTTTGACGAACTTAATAGGTACCACATAAAGCCTGATCTGCAGAAAACCACAGTTAAACCTTACCAAATTTAATTTTAAAGTCCTCATTTCCAGACCACTGAGGAGCAGCGAACAGCATAAAACCTGATCAGCCTATACTCGCAGGCTGATCTGATTTTATGTTGTTCACATAGGTCTTTTCATGGTTTCCTCTATGAGGGAAAGGGTTAAACACATCAAAATAATTTGAACAATCTCGATAGATAGTGACCTAAAGAACATCTGTGCCAAATAACTTTGAAATCCAGCCAGTGCTTTTGCACAAGAAGATTTTTCAAATTTGTACTATATTCATATAAGGAAAACGGGCTCCGCCTCCCTGGCGGCCATGTTTTTCAACAAATCAAAAAATTTAAAATTGGAACCTAAATAATTTTGAAATACAGCAGTACTTTTAGACAAGAGGATTTTTCAAATTTGTACCATATACATATAAGGAAAACGGACTCTGCCCACTGGTGGCCATGTTTTCAAACGGATCAAAATAATTTGAACAATCTTGGTAGAGAGTGACCTAAGGAATCTGTGCCTTATAAATTTAGATCCAACCAGTATTTTTGCAAAAGAAGATTTTTCAGATTTGTACTATATACATATAAGGAAATTTGGCTCCGCCTCCTGGCAGCCTTGTTTTTCAATGGATCAGAATGATTTGAACAATCTTGGTAGAGAGTTACCTAAGAAACATCTGTGCCAAATTATTTAAAAATCTGGCCAGGAATTTTGGAAGAGATGTCTTTTAAAGTTTCAATAAATAAATAAATATATATATATATATATAGCAAATTAGCCTCGCACCCTGGTGGCCATATTTTTTTTTTACAGATCAGAATAATTTGGACCCAAGGAACATCTGTGCCAAATTATTTTAAAATCTGGCCAGTAGTTTTGGAGGAGAAGATTTTCAAAGTTTTCATGTTTTTTTTCTTTCTGTTGCCATGGCAACTAGAGTGCTGCATGGAATCAAAATTCTTTGAACAACTATGAAAGAGCATCACCCAAAGAACATTCCTGTAAAGTTTCTTTTAAATTGGCCCAGTGGTTTAGGCGGAGATATTGTTTAAAATTAGTTGACGACGAACATTGACCTATCCTTATAGCTTACCTTGAGCACGTTGTGCTCTGGTGAGCTAAAAAGATATGAAAGTTAAAGAAAGTAAAAGTGTTTTAATATAATTATGTAATATAATAATGCTGGCAATTCATATTATTCTGTGATTTTAAAAATAATGCTAGAAAATGTATTTGTTGCTAAATTTAGGAGATGTAATATACTAGCCAGTGAATAAAACAAGAGGGCCAAGATGGCCCTAAAGACGCTCACCTGAGGACATTTGTGCTGACCAAGTTTGAGGAAGATTGAATCAAAATTGTGGCCTCCAGTGTGTAAACAAGGTTTTTCTAAGATTTGACCTACTGACCTACTTTTCAATCGCTTTTTAGGTCTATTAGATTAATGATCTTCGATAATTCGTTGAAATTTCTGAAGAGAATCGTATACCTACCAAACTGAAACCGGAAATGGAGGGCTGAATAGTTTCCTAATTTTTCATTGGTTAATAATATTATAACCTAAAACGACCGAATGTGTTTTTATTACCAACAATACGATTATCTGTACTTTCATATCTTTCTTAAAGAAAACTTTTATTTAATATACAATTGACACAATATATTCTCTTAGTCTTTTTATCATTTTATTTAATCGTAGATACTGATTTTAATATAAAACATATATCAAGTATGTAATTTAAAGTAAAAAGTGATTCAATCAAGGGCCAAATTTTAACCATTATCTAGTCATAATCTCTCAAACTAGTAATATTGCAAAATATTTTTTTTATGATTGGTCTATATGAATTATGTGGGTAGGACCACTAGACAATATTTCACATCAAATCTATAGATTAAGCTCTAGGTCTTTTCCTATGTAACTATGTGAAACAAGTGACCACTGGTGCGGGGTCATTTATCACTGTAAGGCTATGATTTGAACAATCTTGGTAATGAACCATTAGATGATGCTACATACCAAATATCTAAGCTCTGGGCCTTATGGATTTACAGAAGAAGATTTTTTAAGATTTTCCTATATAACTCTATGTAAAACAAGTGACCCCTGGTGCGGGGGCATTTATCACCATAGGGCTATGATTTGAACAATCTTGGTAATGAACCATTAGATGATGCTACATACCAAATATCTAAGCTCTGGGCCTTATGGATTAAGAAGAAGATTTTTTAAGATTTTCCTATATAACTATATGTAAAACAAGTGACCCCTGGTGCGGGGGCATTTATCACCATAGGGCTATGATTTGAACAATCTTGGTAATGAACCATTAGATGATGCTACATACCAAATATCTAAGCTCTAGGCCTTATGGATTTATAGAAGAAGATTTTTAAAGATTTTCCTATATAACTCTATGTAAAACAAGTGACCCCTGGTGCGGGGGCATTTATCACCATAGGGCTTTGATTTGTACAATCTTGGTAATGGCCCATAAGATGATGCTACATACCAAATATCTAAGCTCTAGGCCTTGCAGTTTTGCAGAAGAAGATTTTCAAAGTTTGAGTTTTTAAAATCTATTTTTAGCTCCTGTGACCTACTTTTTCAACCAATCTGAATAATTTGTACAACTTTGATAGAGGGCATCATAAGGATGATTCCTGTGAAGTTTGGTCAAAATCCCTTCAGCGGTTCAGGAGGAGATGTTGTTTAAAGGAAATTGTTGACAACGGACGGACGCACGCACGCACGGACGACGGACGACGGACAAAAGGTGATCACAATAGCTCACCTTGAGCACTTCGTGCTCAGGTGAGCTAAAAACAGAAAGAAAGGGTAAAAAATGATATATAAATAAAACTGTCTCAAAGCACTTAGTTTAGCTGGCTGTAACTATAAATAGCTTTGCTATCTTATGTGACTTTGAGGGACGAGTTCACTACCAAGGTTAACTATGTTTCATAAAGACTTTTTCAAATGGGTGGTTTTTATGTTTGAATTTTTCAACTGGATGTTTTTGTTTAAATAGATAGATTAAATTGCTATTTGCTAATTGACAATCATGCAGAAAGATATGCACCCTGAAACTCCAATTTTATGATGGAATATCCTAAAATTATTTATGCAAACCAATGAAACGAGTGCTTTTTCGCACTATTCTGTTGTTAACCAAGATTAGATTCATTCAAGAAATAGTTCAAAATCTATTTTATACAGCTTACGCCAAAAAATGATACTGGTATAGTTCCCTTGCTTGGCAGTAGTTCCAGGGCTGGTTGGCCTGGTGTCAGGATAATGTTACTGGGTGAGGTATCATGCCACATGTCTATAGCATCATATTGTGATGTGGCACCACTATACCTCCCTCATGTAGACAAAAATCCCTAATGACCGACGTCAGTAAAAAGGCTTCAGGGCAAAACTGATTTTTGGTGGTGTTGAAAAGCACCATTAACTGCAAAAGAGAATTGTTTCGATATTGACAGGTAATGGGCATGTGGCTAGACACTATTCGACAAGACGGGACATACCAATGGTAATGCCGGTGTAAGCTCCGTATCACAAAGAATCAAAGACACCACTGCCATCATGCAGCACATATCTCTCATGCTGTAAATGTTTTATAAGCTATTCAATGCATATTGTATTTTTATTGTTTAATTTATATTGAACAAGAGTTGTCAGAACAAAACATATGCCCCCTATGCACGATTTTCACACTCAAGGTCACTGTGACCTTAACCTTTGACCAAGTGACCCCAAAATCAAGAGGTCATCTACTACCGTACACATGGGCAGATTAGATGCAGCTACGTATAAGGCGCATCCTAATTTTCAGGGTAACTTATTTGAAACAAGTAACTGGTGTTGTATGCAACACATAAAGTCCCCTACCGGCTCCACCTTGACTCAATATGGTAATCAATCCCATTTTTTGCCATATTTTCACTATTTCCGTTACCATAGCAACCACAATTTTAGTCAAAGAACAAAAATAAAATGACGTGCATAATCTACACATTGCCATCTAGTCATATACCAAGTTTCATCAAGTTTGCTTGCTTAGTTATCGCGGGATCCCATTTTTGCCATATTTTCACTATTTCCGTTACCATAGCAACCACAATTTTAGTTGAAGAACAAAAATAAAATGACGTGCATAATCTACACATTGCCATCTAGTCATATACCAAGTTTCATCAAGTTAGCTTGCTTAGTTACCGCGGGATCCCATTTTTTGCCATATTTTCACTATTTCTGTTACCATAGCAACCACAATTTTAGTCGAAGAACAAAAATAAAATGACATGCATAATCTACACATTGCCATCTAGTCATATAGCAAGTTTCATCAAGTTAGCTTGCTTAGTTATTAAGTTATCGCGGGATACAGATTTGAGCGGACAGACGGACGGAGGGCAAACCTATAGTCCCCTCCGGTGTGATTACCGGTAGGGGACTAAAAAAACAACACTTATCGTATTGTAAAGATTACCGTTAGACCATTACATTAACGATGGGTAGAAAATTTTAAACCTCACTGGGCTAATAATACGGTGAACCATTTTATTTACACATGGCATAAGATTACCGTTAGACCATTACATTAACGATGGGTAGGATAAAGGTGAAACATTTTCATAACATGACATTACTCAACTGTGTCCCCACTTTCGAACACTGGGGACCATTGTCACCTGTCAAAATTCTCCCAACTAAAAAACATTATGTAACAATTACAACCTGTCAAGTCATGAGGTCCTGTAAAATAAACTTATATATATATTGAAAATGGCTTCCATCAAGTTGTTTCATTCATGATCATTTTATCATGAAAGATACCAGTAGGATAACTAATAAGAACAAAAGCAATAACCTAGTATTGTTTATCATGGTTTCGTATAGACTTTGTGGCATATTATCGTATTCATTGCCTTTCACTATATCCATTTTCTGAGATCATATACCAGTAAATTTCACTTCTCGGTGATAGAAAAAAGAAACCTGAAAAGCTGTATTTCATCATATAAGGCGCACCCCCTCTATGAACCTGAATAATCTGGAAAAAAAGTGTGCCTAATCTGCCGATGTATACGGTAGTCATAACCAATCACGCTATGAAGTTTGACCGACCAGCCGACCAACATTTGCAAAACAATATATCCCCTCTTCTTCGAAGGGGGGCATAATAAATATCAACAGTACATTAATATCATGAATAATTTTATCATTTGATAACTCAGTGATAATTTTGGTGAATTTTCTACCACATACAGACTCTTTTCCCTAGTCAACAAAAGCTTTGAGACAGAAAGTTCAACTATTCTAGTGCTTGTCAATAAAAATAAATATTGCAATTAAAGGCAATCATGGCAATTTATGGGATCAACTTTATTTTAGCAATAATGGTAGGCAGTCATGAGGTGACATTTTTTGTCAAGAGAAATGTTAAACAAAACTCTTAACATTTTTCTAAGTCTAAAAAGACCCATAAATTTGCAAAAATATTTAGAAGAGTTACTCTCCCTGTTTCTACTGGTTGGTCTGATGATGATTAACACTGTGTGAAGTCGAGGGACATCTACTGAGAAATAGTGAAGATAATGGCAAATTTTTCAAAAAAACTTTTTTTTTTTGAGACCCCGGGTGGCTTCATTAGCTCATCCTATTCTTCAAATAAAGCTATAAAAATGACTTTTTCCCTAAAATCCCAATGAAATAGCTAATTTCTTTATTTCCAAAGAAATAACTCATAGAATCTGAATGAAATTAATGATATTGCCACAATTTAAATGTTAATCTAAAATTTTCTAAGACATATGTCACCCTTAATTAAATCATTTCATTGTTAATCTAGAACACTTTCATTATCTTACAATTTCCCTATTTTTGAATTCCCAATAAGAAAGCCACAGGTAATAAAACAGGAGGGCAATGATGACCCTAAATGGCTCACCTAGATTTAACTGCTTGAGAGAAAATGCTAAAGTAAGGATAAAATTGCGAATAATAGTTATAAAGTAATTAAGATGCAAAGGGTCAAAACTCTGGATTTGATACTGAGTAATCATGTTCTATTCAAAATATCAAATTCTGCCCTGCAGTGTGAGATATTTGTTAAAGATTTTTCTATTTTTTAGTTCTTGCAGCCATCTTGTTTAGCGGAGCAAAACCATTTCTGCTATTTTTATGCAGTATCACCCAATGATCATTCCTATTGAGTTTCATCAAAATCTGCTCAGCGGTTAAGGAGGAAATGTTTAAGGATTTCTTCTATTTTAAGCTCTTGTGGCCATTTTATTTGGCTAACTGGAATAATTTTAGCTATTTTGTGCAGTATCACCAAATGATCAAAATCTGCCTGTCAATTAAGGAGGAGATGGCATTTGCAGACTTTTAATTTTTTAGCTCTGGTAGCCATCTTGGTTGCTGGACCAGAATGATTTTAGCTATTTTTGTGCAGTATCATCCAATGATCATTCCTACAGAGTTTCATCAAATTCTGCTGAGCAGTTTAGGAGGAGATGTTGTTTAATGATTTTTTCTATTTTTAGTACCTGGCTGCCATCTTTGTTTGCTGACCGGAATGATTTTAGCTATTTTTGTTCAGTACCACCAAGGATCGTTCCTGTAAAGTTTTATCAAAATCTGCTCAGCGGTGTAGGCGATGTCGTTTAAAGATTGTTTAAAATTAATGAAAAATGTTTTATCAAGAAATATTGGAAAGAAGCATAAAAAGCAATGTCAGTGTATCTTTTAATCATTTTCTGAAAACAAAATTATGCACATAACTGTTTTTTTGTTGTAGTTTTTTTTTCTGAAAATTCTGCATTAGTATCATTTTTATTTAGAAAAGTTAGATCATTTTCTACATTTCTTAAATACCTTTTAATTATAACAAGAGGGCCAAGATGACCCTGAATCTCTCACCTAAATAACATTGCCTTCATTGCCAATTATTGTATTATGAGTCATACTGAATACATAATCCGTGCAAGAAGTACAGCAAGACCATCTAAATTCCTCACAAAAACTGTACCTGCCATCCAAATTTTGAAGGTCATAGCTCTAATAAGTCTGTATAACATCAAGTGACCCCTAGGGTGTGGTCAATTTTGACACCAGGGCCATGATTTGAAGACTTGGTTGAGATCCACTAGTAAACATCTTAACTCAAGGCTTTGTGGTTTCTGAGATCTTTTGAGGGTTTTCCTATACACGTCTTTGTAAAGTCAAGTGACCCCCAAGGCATGGCCAATTTAAACCCCAGGGCCCTGATTTGAACAAACTTGGTAATTGTTCACAAGGCCATGTTACACACCAAATATCTAAACTCTAGGCCTTGAGGTTTCTGACAAGAAGATTTTTCTAGTTTTTCCTAAATATGTCTATGTAAAATCAAGTGACCTAAAGGGCAGGGTCAATTTTGACCCCAGGGCCATGATTTGAACAAACTTAAGTGAGGTATACCAAGCCATGTTATACACCTGTAAAAATATTAACTCCAAGCCTTGTGGTTTCTGACAAGAAGATTTTTTCTGGATTTTCTTATTTAAGTCTATGTAAAATCAAGTGACCCCTGGAGTGGAGCAACTTTGATTCCATGGCCATGATTTGAACAAACTTGGTAGAGGTCTACTAGGCCATGTTTCACACCAAATATTTTCACTCTAGGCCTTGTGGTTTCTCACAAGAAGATTTTTCTAATTTGTCTAATGTAAGTCTATGTAAAATCAAGTGACCCCTGGGGCTGAGCCCAGTGTCATGATTTGAACAAACTTGGTAAGGTCCATAAGACAATGCCACACACCAAATATCTAAGCTCTAGGCCTTGCGGTTTTGGAGAAGAAGATTTTTAAAGATTTCACTTTTAAAAATATTTTTAGCTCCTGTGACCCAGATATGAAACGGACTGGAACCATTTGAACAACTTTGATAGAGCTTCATGC
The DNA here is from genome assembly GCA_021229015.1 of Solen grandis. Classification (NCBI taxonomy): domain Eukaryota; kingdom Metazoa; phylum Mollusca; class Bivalvia; order Adapedonta; family Solenidae; genus Solen; species Solen grandis. Next base: position 54,721,717 of record CM037778.1, read on the forward strand.
AAGGAACATCACAGGCAATTTTCATCAACTTTAGCCCAGTGGTTTCAAAGAAGATTTTGTTTGGAACAATTGTAGACGATGGACAGACGATGGCTGACGGACAGACAACAGACAGCCATTGATTCCAATGCTCACATGAGCACTATGTGCTCAGGTGAGCTAAAAAGCTGTTAATATTTCGTTTTCTTTTTCTATCTTTTTTTTCATCTTTTTTTATTTTACTTCAAAATAATAGAATATAATTGGCTATACAAAATGTAATAATTCATTTACTGTAATAAAAATTAATCTTTTTTTTCATCTTTTTTTATTTTACTTCAAAATAATAGAATATAATTGGCTATACAAAAAAGCTATATAGAAACTCCTTAGTATTGCTGTGTATGTATCAGTCTAATATACATGTGTCCAAACAGTGCAAGATCTTTCTCTCTGAAGCATCCTTAGGAGATTTAAATAATAACTTACATTGCTTTTAACTTTCAGTGCATTACTAAAATAGTGAACAATTCACCGTCGGGAATATTTCAAATGCTTAAGTTCATGTTGTTTTTATGCTGGATTTAGCGTCTCTGTGACAGCATTTCAGTGATATAGCTACAGCAAAAGGCTTCCTCACACATGTAAAAAAAAATCCAAGAGACTCTGCCTGGACTCAGTCCGACAACGCTGAGGTACACAGGGCCATATACATATTAACCCTTTCCCTCATATAGACTCATTTTGATGCACTCAGTAGGTACCACATAAAGTCTGATCTGCAGAAAACCACAGTTAAACCTTACCAAATTTAATTACAAAATCCTCATTTCCAGACCACTGAGGAGCAGCGAACAGCATAAAACCTGATCAGCCTGCGAGTTACTCGCAGGCTGATCTGGTTTTATGTTGTTCGCTTAGGTCTTTTCATGGTTTCCTCTATGAGGAAAAGGGTTAATGAAGCGTGGAAGAAACTCCGTTCATACACTGAAAGTTGAAATCAACGATTATGTGCATAAATTTCTCTTCAACCAAACACTATGGCAACCTCTGTTAGCAGAGTCTCAAATTTGTCATTAATTTTACAGATATGCACATGATAATTTTGCCGTTTCTACATGATTGTTACATCCTTATACACATCCGCATGTCTGTTGGACAGGAAAACATACATATGCATATCCTAAGACTGAAATCTACCCATAATAGTATTATGTTTTATTCATTAAGGAAATTCAAACAGAGAACAAAATCAAATATGTGCATGCCTGTCATACAAATATGGGCAACACAAGTGCACATCACTTAGAAATCATAATAAATGCACTTAAATTAAAGGAAAACCATACTTTTCTGAATTGAAAATATTCTGTTTGACTCTTCATCATTGATATTTAATAAATGATGTTAGACATTAATTGATTCAAGATCGTAAAATCATGAGAGAGATCTGTTTGACGCCAGATTAGAAAAGAGCAACAGGTCAGGATTCATTTATTTACATTTTATTCATCTTGGAGATGCATAAATAAGTCTCAGTGTAACAAAATAATGTTAAAACTATGTCTGTAAAACCTTTTCAGTATGATTGCTGAATTCCGTCTCCTCTGGCTTTCATAATTATGTTATATACCAAATGGAAAAAAAAATTAATTCCAATTTTCAAAGCGATTCAGACCCAACTTGGTATATTACTTAAACTGAGAAAAGTCACATATACCATTGACTTCTTGTGAAGACATTAATAGCACATATATCAAAATATTAAAAAATATACACAGTATAAAAGAGATAAAAGCCCTGGTTCAGAGAAAACATTCATCTATGTTTGACCTTGCTGCTGAGTTTGTCTATTACAGATTTAATTCACCAATTTCAACAAAACTTTATCAGGACTCCATCAATTAAATCATGGAATATCATGGAATATCATTCAACCATCAAGGTAAATCATAACCATAGAGGAACCTACTGTAAGGCATGTGAACATGAAGAGAAGTTACAACTTAATGGCAGCAAGCCTACAAAATATCAACACACATCTCTTCAGAATCCCAAGAAACACTGGGTCTGCTGATAGTGTAAATGAGTTTGAAGGTATAGATCCATCCATCTCATAAGCAGAAACAAACCAGGGGGGAATTGTGTTTATAATCAAATGAGATAAAAGTTTTAGACAATGAGTCAGTCCCAATGGAACCACCTGTTTTCTTGAAGGGGTGGGGTGGGGGAAATAAAACTCACAGACTTAAAACTGGATGCAGATGAATTAATTACAGATATAGTAACCAGGTCATAAAGCTGGCACACCATTACAAACAATCTCTGGGAGATAGGTTACTTCAGGAAATCCAACAGGTATCAACAGCTCAAAGATGGCTTAGCACCTCAAAGGAATCGGATCCACCTTTGACTTCATAAAAATATTACAAGGGGAAAAAACTGGCAGCCAACGGTTCCCAGATACATCCCAAGTTTAAGATAGTTGTCATAACAAATCTTGTTAGCTTTTTTTATTACTCACTGTGAAATAACTGTCAGTTTCTGATACATTGCAAGAGGTAAGAGATGCCATAACTGGAACCACAAGAGTTATTTCCCTTCACATACCCTCACTAATGTCATCAAAACATTTACCAAATATTACAGACTTGACATATAAAGCTTTCCATGGGAAAATAATGCTGATCAAATCATCGCTCAGTAAGTCAACATAAAAAAAATTGCAAAATATTGGAGAGATGAAGTCTGCCTATTTTTGTTCTTTTATTAGAATCATTAAAAAAAAAGTCAGAATCATGCAAATATAATCACTACAGAAACTGGCAGGTCAGTCATGTCATGCAAGGTATACACGCAACATTTTGATCTTCCTGATAATCTTTTTAAGAATAATTGCAAGATATGAATTCTCTATGATAGAAGAGAACGTAGACCCTAAACATATTTTTACACACACTTAGCGTGTTCCATTTGTCAAGATTAGCTTGTTTTTCAGTTTTATTGTTAACATTTCAATATAGTTTAATTATAGCATTAACTACATTTCATTTTGTTCTGTTTTGATGATTTAGTATTATTCCCCTAATAATTCAACCACTTTATCAAAGTTGGTGATCAATTAAGATAAACCATAAGAGCTTAGTCTAAGCTTATAAAGAATCACCTGATACCTGTAATATTAATTGAATGCAACCTGCCACACTGACTGGTTAACATTTACATGCTTAAGGTCATCCATCAATCATTAAATTGTTAAATTGGTCCATCAAGTGATATTGGGAATTTTATCATAAATGCAAGCCTTTATAGACCATGAGCAAAGAGCCTATAACTTCAAGTCAATGGATGCTTGCATCTGCACTGAAATCCTTATAAGCACTTGAAAGATCATGATTAAAATTAAATAATGGATGGATTACCTTAAGGGACAAGTTTAATTATCTCATATTCAATAGTTGAATGATCACTAATTTATCACTTCTTTTAATGTTGTATGTCAATTAATCTAACTAATAATAACCACATGCTTGAGAAAGATTCATTACAACAGGTGCTCAAATCAACTTTTGCTCTTACCCCTTTTGGATTCAAAGTCACTTAGGTGTTCATTTACCCTTTAGTTCGTGAATATTCATGCTCAAATTTATAAGATCATGATATTTATTTACTGAATAGTAGTTGGTATGTGAAATGATGATTTTTTCTTTTCTGACTGTATAGAAACTGAGCTGCAATATTGTATTAGCACAAAGAAGAGACTCTGATAATGGAGCTATCTAATCTTGGTTTCCCCTGTTTGCCAGTACATCAAAATGAGTATATATGCAGTAAAGGGCTAATTAAGGGTATTTCAGAGGAGATTTATTTTTAAATTTTGCACTTAAGTGAAGTACTTTACTCTGGAACAAAAATATATCAATTAAAAATAGGGAGTCCACGTTACTGCTTAAGAAAAATAACACATACTTAAATCTATGAAAAGACCTCTAATTAGCATGTATACACAATCTTGTATGTATAACATTGTTTGCAATTTGCATATGAATTAAGTTTATCTACAGGTAAAGAAAAACAAAAAGGTGTGTAGCAAAGAGTTGGCAATATATACCTAAAGGTTCAGTTGTTCAGTCGATGGGATCTAATGGCCAATAACTCTGCCCTTGCATAACCATGAAAACATCTTACACACCACTAAACTAGACAGAAGGCTGTTTCATAGACATAATAAATATACTACTGTTGTGAACCACCATTTTCTTCAGCTTGGCAAGCTTAAAATTGTCTCATGAATAGTGTCTCTCTGAGGTCACGCTTTCTATTTATAGAATTTTTTTTTTCTCAGTATATATTATATCTACCTCCAGCAAATGGTACCATTCCCATATGCAATTACCTTCAGAAAATGGTACCATTCCCATATGCAATTAATGTGATTTTTTCTCCAATTCACTAAACAAGAGGGCCAAAAAGGCCCTGAAGAAGCTCACCTGAGAAAAACTGCTTTCATTGCCTTTATAAGTTACTATATTATATACTGTAAACAGTTGAGTTGAGGTTCAAAACCTTGGAAAAAACCTATTTCCCTTCTAAAATTCTCATCCATTTCTTCGTACTTTGAGGAGACTGAAATTTTGTTTAGCCACAGATGTTTTGCTGATGTTCATGGAACCACAGGTAACAAAAGTTCTACTGCTTCTACAAGTTAGTCATGCGACAATCATTATTCACACCTCTAGTATCTATATTCAATTTGCATTGTTACGTTGATGTTCATTATGGCTAAAAGTTTGAGTAATAGTCTTCAAATGTTGATACCTTGTTGTCTGTCTGTCACAAGTCGCGTTCATTTGGTATTTGAAGTACATTTATCATAAACCAAACAGAGCTATCCAAAATGAAATTAACTTGCTAGGATATCGTCTGAATTTACTAACAACAATAATCTAATTGTACTAGGGTCATCTGAACTAAATTATTTCTTTGCGCGTAAGCACACGTGTTAATAAGCATCGTGACGTTACGTCATTTTTGATTACGTCATATCAAACAATGCAATGGCGGACGATGTGTTTGCGCTGACATGAGAAGAAATTTATGCGTATATCAAGATAGAGAGTAGGCGCAGAAAGAAAGCGAATGAAATATTTAATGCACTCCAGGAGGTTGACCTGACATGTGCAGTTGGATTTAGCACTATTTGTAGATGGGTAAAGGATTTCAATAATGGATGGCAAGAGTCTTACAAGAAGCCCTCCTCTGGTAGGTTGGTGACAGTTACAGATGCCGATAACACCAAAATTGTTGCTCAACTTCTCAACTGTGATAGACGATTTACATGCGAGGAAATTGCGTATAAATCTGGGATACGTAAGAGTTCCATTCATGTTATTCTGACGCAGAATTTAGGCATGAGAAAGATCACCGCGCAGTGGGTGCCGCACGCACTCTCAAAAACTGAAAAAGACAAACGTGTTCAAATTTGCACTGAATTGTTGAATAGATATTCAGAGGAAGGTGAAATGATGCTGAATAGAGTGGTTGCTATCGATGAAACATGGATCCGGTCATTTGAGCCAGAATTGAAACACCAAAGCTCTGAATGGCATACTCCGAACTCGCCAAGACCTGTGAAATAATGCCGCAATATGAACTGTCCAAAGATGTTAATGATATTCGCTTACAATATTTACGGCTTTTTGACAACACACAGAGTTCCACATGGAAGCACGGTTAATAAAGAGTACTATGAGTGGTATTTGACTAAAATTCTTTGACCTGCAATATGCCGCAAACGACCGTAACTTTTACAGGTAATGCCATTGATTTTGCATGATAACGCCACGCCGCACAAGTCCGGCATTGTTAGGGACATGTTCGAGCGGTACCACTGGGAAGTTCTTAATCATCCGCCATATTCGCCAGACTTAAGTCCCTCTGACTAGGACCTGTTTCCAAAACTTAAAGAACCACTACCAAGGAGTCCAATATGACGATTTAAATGAACTATATGTCGCCGTGAACACGTTAGGGACATCAACAAAGGTTGCCTAGCATCCGGATTTTATGAGTAACACTTGTAGTTTTTACGTAATTAAGCAACTCTCATTCTTTTCTGGATGACCCTCGTATAATCAGATTATAATGGCAATCATGGTTGGTTCTCAGTAATGACGTTGCGAACATCTCATCAATTAATTATTTTGTAAAGTACAGTATTGTACAAGTTCCAGAGGGTGAATTGCATTGATATAAACAGAAATATGAATACAAGGACAAATATTTCATAGGTATTTATTTCACAAAAACATGATTGATATCACAAGCAAACAACATTTCTCCGGCAAGACAATACGATAAAGCTTTAATACAGACTTAAAGTATGAAATATGCCCATAGACTTCACCAATACTGCTTCTTAGAGGGTGGGGTAAAATTCGGGAAGAAGAAACTGAATTCTCTTGTATTGTGCACACCCCTTCTCCAAAATAAAAGTCATAGAAAAGCGCACTATACATGAGCGTTTACAGTAGTTGTCCTGCATACATAATTCATGAGATCATTTAAATTCCACAAACCAAACAGTACCTGTGGTCAAAATTTGAAGTCAAACTTGACTGAGAGACTATGGCTATCAATATTGTCATGAAACTTCAAAATGATTGCTTAAGAAATTAAGAAATGAGGGTGGTAAAGTGTAAACAGTGAAATCTGGCATTCTTATTAATCAAAGGGCCATAACTCCTGACCTAATTATCCAATATCAGCTGTTGTCAAATTTTGCAAATACAACAAGAGGGCCATGATGACCCTGAATGGCACACCTGAAAAACATTGTCCTCAATGCCAATCATTGTATTTTGAGTCATACTGAATACATAATCCATGCAGATGTATAGCAAAATCATTTAAATTCAACACAAAAACTGTACCTGCCATCCAAACTTTAAAGGTCATAGCTCTAAAAAGTCTCTATAAAATCATTTGACACCAAGGCTATAATTTGAACACACTTGGTTGAGGTCTGCAAGTAAACATCTTAACTCCAGGCTTTGAGAATTCTGAGAAGATCTTTTGAAGGTTTTTTCTATTTAAGTCTATGAAAAATCAAGTGACCCCTAGGGCGGGGCCAATTTTGACCCCAGGGCCATGATTTGATCAAAATTGGTAGATGTTCACTAGGCCATGTTACACACCAAACAAATATACTCCAGGCCTTGTGGTTGCTGAGAAGAAGATCTTTTGGGGGTTTTCCGATACAAGTGTATGTAAAATCAAGTGATGCCTGAGGCGAGCCAATTTTGACCCCAGGGCCATGACTTGAACAAACATGGTAGATATTCACTAGGCCATGTTATACACCAAATATCTAAACTCTAGGCCTTGTGGTTTCTGATAAGTATATTTTTCTAGTTATTTCCTCAATAAGTCTATGTAAAATCAAATGACCCCAAGGGCGGGGCCAATTTTGACATGATTTGAATAAACTTGATAGAGGTCTACTAGGCCATGATACTCACCAAATAAGTAAACTCTAGGCCTTGTGGTTTCTGACAATAAGATTTTTTTAGTTTTTCCTATACAAGACTAAAAATAAAAAATCAAGTGACTCTGGGGCGAGACCAGTTTTGACCCAAGGGCCATAATTTGAACAAACCTGGTAGAGGTCAACTAGGTCATGTTACACACCAAATATCTAAACTCTAGGCCCTATGGTTTCTGACAAGAAGATTTTTCTAGCTTTTCCTATATAAGTCTATGTAAAATCAAGTGACCCCTGGGGTGGGGCCAATTTCAGACCCAGGGTCATGATTTGAACAGACTTGGTAAAGGTCTACAAGACAATGCTGCACACCAAATATCTAAGCTTTAGATCTTGAGGTTTTGGAGAAGAAGATTTTTAGAGATTTCACTTTAAAAATCTATTTTTAGCTCCTGTGACCTAAATATGCAACGGAGCAGAACCATTTGAATTTGAATAACTTTGAAAGAGCTTCCTGCAAGGAACATCCCAGGCAATTTTCATCAAATTTGGCCAAGTGGTTTAGAAGGAGATGGTTTTAAAGAAAATTGACGAGCCCAGACACTCGCACTTATGCCGGACAAAAGGCAATCACAATAGCTCACCGTAAGCACATTGTGCTCAGGTGGGCTAAAAAATCCAAATTGGCAGGAAAAATTCCCATTTTCATTCTTCAGAATTTAATTAATTTTAAATCCAATTTGTACCACTCGGTGATTGTTCATACCACTTATTCTATCCTTATGCCAGAATCTTTGGGACAAAGATTGTTGCATTTTTCATAATCTGGAAATAAAACAGTCAACGGTGTCACAGTAATTTACATCGTCGAAGATGGTCATGTCATCACACAAGACAAAGTGTAAAATTTCAAATTTGAATCAAAATTGCACTAATTTTCCCCAATTTCACAGATACCTGTACCATTCTCAAAATGATGAGAAAAAGCCCAGAATGTGTATATAATGTATGTTTAAAAAACTGCAGTATTAAAACATAATTCAATTGTATGTTGAAAATAAAATAGCCCTCACTTTCTTTTCTTGTCACCCTGAGAAAGACCTAATGTAAGATTGAAATGTTGGTCATTTAATTTTTTTATCAACCTATTGTCTCAACACGTTTATTATACTTAACTTTTATTAGTTTTTTTTTAGGTTTTATACATTCATTATTTTGCATTGTATTTGTTTCCTTGTTATTTAAATAGTGACTCTGTAGTATCCTGATATTCAGAAAAAAAGAAAAACGTTCAAGAAAAAAATCGTAATCTTGGATCACTTAACCTCTACTAAGATAACTAAAGTAAGATAAAGTTATTCTACTTTGTTATCACTGTAAAAGGCCATGAGGTCTGAAATGTATCAGAACCATTACAGGGACTTTACATTAAATAAAATTTCATGAATATGAATACGCTAGTTGTCATCTCAACGAACAATGGTGTGTAACATTTTCTCCTTGAGTATAGGAATATCTACCAATGAAAATCAATAAAATACTCATTTGGCACTGTCATATGTCATCATCTCTAAGTAGGTCAAAAGTGAGGTTAGACAGCTACACCGATAAAAATCACGAAGGACACATTAGCCAAATAAATTAATCAACCTTAGCAGGACATTGAACTCGAAGTTTATTTTGAAGCAGCTTGAATGTTTATTTTTATAACCATTCTAAGTACTTGATAGTTTCCATTCAATCACCTTTCAGCAATATCAATTCCAAACAGATTTGTCGTCCCATGACAAACTGAAAAAAAAGTGTCCCACTGTTACTTGAGAGTTTTTCCATTGATTTTTATTTCAGTAAATATCAACATATGTAAATGGCATATTCTAACAGTATTGATCTATAAAATAAAAAAGAACGTAAGAAGTTTCACTGAATCTAGCTTGCTCAAATACTGGCTGAGCTAATGACAGGCTTCGTATTCTGATAGTATGCGTATAGTATATTAATCATGATCTCCTTTGACAAAGAAAACATTTTTAGAACTGGCCATAAAACTACATCCATCTAATGCGTTTGAGCCCTTTTCTCATATTGACGTGTTTGCAATAGGAGCAGACCCAGATCAGACAGCTCATGCAATATTGTAGCTCAGATTTTCTACAATGTTTGCATGGCAAAGAAAATTCCATGGTCTCATATATGATTTAGTCCAGAAGATTAGTATATTCATGAGGATTGATGTAAAGCACAAGCTAAATGACTTAAGAGTAATATTTCATGTGTCCATATAATTATTTCTTGATTTCTTTTTGACCTTTTTTTTCTTTCATGAATTTGTCAACAGTATTCTTCCAATGGAAATACGGTTATGGTAATCAAGCCATCATTAATTTGTGATCATGGTCTATAAAGTGATCATGGGTATTTTATAGTACATGCAAGCTTTTATAGACTTTGAGCAA
>CM037778.1:54731734-54781734 GCA_021229015.1 Solen grandis
ATCAAGAAATTCACCCAAACTTTAGTGTAGTACTAGATTGATGGCAGCGAATGACTTATCACAGATAAGTGACTAAATGTGTTTTTACTATATCCATCTATAATAATGCTCCATCCATTCATCTTTTACATATATTTTACCCCACAAAAACAAATGCTCAACCAATAACTGAAGGACCAGAATAATTAATAATAAACATATAAATTAAATATATCATCTTCAAAAGAAGAAAAGAAACCAGTATGAACCCTGATTTATTTCAGTAGATTTCATGTGTATTTCAGCCATTGCTGTTGCAGCATTTTTGTGCATTAATCTGTATCAATAAGGTCCTTTTATTCAGTATAGAGCATTTATCTGAAAGCTATTTACACTGGTTCGTGCAGTCCCTGTACTCCCATTAATTCACAAGCTCCACCCTGTATACACTGCCAGGGAACCATACACACGTCTGACCAACAACCTCACAAACTTGTTACTGAAAGCTGGAATTCTGTTTTGGGGGAAACAAGACGCCCTTGTACTTCCAGTATAGACTAGGAGTATTCCAGCTTTTCAGAAAATTGTCACGTTCTTCAACTTCCAGTATCCTGGTATGAACCCCCTGAGTCCTTGGCTACACAATGCATAATGATGAAAGATGACATGCCTATTGGCAATGAGTTTTCTTATATTATGTCACTCACTCTTTCCCTTTCTTCCACTTGTACACACATTATGCAATCTCTGGAGGTTTGTCTCTGTTTTCAACCCTCAATATAATGGCCCCAATAGGTTCAGACTAACTGCTGGACTAGGTACCTAACTATCATCTTCTTCCTCCTCATCATCATCATCCAAGTCATCATCATCATCTTCTTCAACCTGAAATAGCATTGTAGTAATGTGAACAATTTTACCTCCCTAGAATTCAATGTCAAATCTAAAATAAAAGTCTTGTTTTGAAAGAAAAGAACAGGAAAACATGCACAGTGTAATAAATGAGGCTCTAATTGAAAGAGCTCAAGAGTGTATCAGAAAATGGTATTTCTAATTTCCCTACATGCATTATCAAATACAACTGATAACAGCAAAATTATAGAAAATTTGAGATAACCAACATGGCTTCTCATTCACTTTAATGACAATTTGAACTTTGTCATTGATTTTGATATGTGTACATGTATATCCACAATCATTAGATACACAAAAAATACTATTACAAAATGTATCATCTTTTTATCTTTAAATACCAAATCATGTCTGTTTTCTATTTTTTTCTTTAATATAAAATACATGTAAGTTAAAATCTATTTGATTGTTAGGCTTGTGATTTTGATTCCCTGAGATATATTTGCATGGAAAAACAATTATTTTTACAGTATATATAAAAACATTGCATATTAAGCCATTGCAATGATTATAATCTAAAAATCTCATGGAATCATGGTCTGCATTTAATGTTGGAATATAGTCCGACAAAATTTAAAACAATACTATGAATAATCAAGATTGTTTCCACCAATGTTTTTATCAATCCAGAAATGTATTAAGCCCACATGCATGACCACTAAGCATAATTAAATATTTTTTGTGTGCATCACATAGGTATTTTTATCCAAAATTAAAGTACTTATAAGCAATAAAAAAGTGTCAACTATATCCCAAATAAAATCCATGCCTTGTATTACAAAGAATTAACACCTTAAATTTTAAATCTTTGATTTAATTTCTCACTTTCATGACTATTACATGTAAACTTTAATATAAATATTTAGCCTTTAACCCTTACAATGCTATGGGCATTTGTGACTGCCTTTGCAACCAAAGCAGACCAAGATCAGCCTGCACATCTGTGCAGTCTGATCCTGGCCTGCACTGTTCGTTACTCGGTCAATTTTCAGCAATAACCCGATAAACAACTAATGGTACAGCCCAAAATGATAAAAGGGCAAGTTCAGTTTAGAAATATAGCATGGTAAGGGTTAAGGTTCAAGAAATAAGATACCTTCAGACTCTGTATAATTTTTTGGCCTTTAAAAAATTCTCCAATACCAAGGCCTCACCCAGATTATAAGCATATGGAATATACTGTAACTGTTGGGAAGAACATACATACCGTCACATGAATTGTTTTCTCCCAGTCCTGCAAAGGATCATAAATAAACTACACAAAGCATGCTTTTATTCAGAATTTTGCAAAACATACATTTAAATGCTAACAGAATATAAAGAAGAGTGCAAACATAATGTAACAGACACAAAAATATCATATTCTGCCAAATGAAACAATTTTACCCCAAACATAAACTTTGATGAAGGGAGGAGTGGGCATACAATGGACAATGTAAAATATGTATTTCCAGATTAAAAATTGTGAGGAAAAGCATGGCAAAATAAATACAATAAATAACACCTACACAATAACAGCTGACCAAAGACAGGCAGATGAAGGAAAGGGGTGAATGGAAAAAAAGGGGGTATAAGAAAACGAGAAATAAAGATACCTCTTTTTCCTGTGAGTAAACAAAAATAAACATTACAAATAAATTTAAGCTACACAGAGTAATGGAAAAAATGATAATCACTGCTACATACTATAATGCACTAAAATAATAAAATGGATCATATCACAGCTAGCTGGTATCTAGGAATACACAAAGAAAAACATTCAAAGGATGTAAGTATATACAGAGATATATATATAGGTTCTAAAACTACATGTACTTTTATGCATACATGCCATACAAAAGAGAACAAAAAGAAAGAAGCAAATACTTCAAGAATACTGATATACATTCCCTGTTCTCTCTCTCAACATATATTTCTACCATTCTCTTTAAAGAACATGGCTGGGTATAGAAAAGAACAAAGTCTGCAACTGAAGCAAAATTTAGTGAGTTCACAACAATTAAAACATAACAGTTAAACAACAAAATATGTTTTAACTATTGTTTGTTATTCTTATAGATTTTCAATAATAAAGTGATCAATAAATATAAATTTAGTTTATGCCTGAAATGGTGCTTTTACTGCATAAATATTCATGTATAAATTGTAACTTGATGAATATTAATTTACTGGACTTGAAATAGTATATGAAACAATGGATTTTCTTTACCATGCAGATTATGTAAATTCTGAGCTGCAATATCATATGAGCAAAATGAAGAGAACCTGTTTGTAAAGCAATTAAAACACATCTAAATGATGTAAAGAGTAAAGACACAGAAAGGGTTATTTGTTGATAGAGTTAAGGAGTTAAGCTTTGTTATTCTAGTTTGAAAATCTTGTTAGTAGATTTGCTCTTAAATCCTTTCCCAAATACACTAGCTAACACCATGATTGGACTTAACACACATACTATGTATTTTTTTCCTACTGTGCTTCTTCCATACCCTGATGTCCACAAACTAAGGACTACTATGGCTACTTCTATGATATGTAAAAGTATAAAACCAGATCAGCCTGTACACTGTATATGACACAAGCTTTGGAGAACCTGTGTAGGGTTACTACAATTAAGATACACACCTCTTGTCCTAATTCCTTCAGTTTCTCCTTGTACTTATCAATCCTGGAATCCTGGTCTGCCAACAGCACCAGTAAGTCTTCCTGCTCCTTCTTCAGTGTTTCAAGCTCATCCTTTATTGCATCTTTCTCCGTTTCTTTCTTCTTTAATTCTTCCTCTGATTTCTGTAAAGAATCCCATACTCATCACCTGGCTTCAAAACTAATGATACATGTAATATCACCATCAACAGGCACCCATGTCTATGTCTGTCACCATCAAACCATCAAACGACACCCATGTCTATGTCCATCACCATCAAACCATCAATGTCTATTTCATCAAACCATCAACAGACACCCATGTCTATGTCTCACCATCAAACCATTAACAGACACCCATGTCTATGTCCATCACCATCAACCATCAACAGACACCATGTTTATGTCCATCACCATCAAACCATCAACAGACACCCATGTCTATGTCCATCCATCAAACCATCAACAGACACCCATGTCTATGTCCATCCATCAAACCATTAACAGACACCCATGTCTATGTCCATCACCATCAAACCATTAACAGACACTCATGTCTATCACCATCAAACCATCAACAGACACCCATGTCTATGTCCGTTGCCATCAAACCATCAACAGACACCCATGTCTATGTCCACCATCAAACCATTAACAGACATCCATGTCTATGTATGTTGCCATCAAACCATCAACAGACATCCATGTCTATGTCCATCACCATCAAACCATTAACAGACATCCATGTCTATGTCTGTCACCATCAAACCATCAACAGACATCCATGTCTATGTATGTTGCCATCAAACCATCAACAGACACCCATGTCTATGTCTGTTGCCATCAAACCATCAACAGACACCCATGTCTATGTCTACCATCAAACCATCAACAGACACCCATGTCTATGTCCACCATCAAACCATCAAACAACACCCATGTCTATGTCTGTCACAATCAAACCATCAACAGACACCCATGTCTATGTCCATCACCATCAACAGACACCCATGTCTATGTCTACCATCAAACCATCAACAGACACCCATGTCTATGTCTGTTGCCATCAAACCATCAACAGACATCCATGTCTATGTCTGTTGCCATCAAACCATCAACAGACACCCATGTCTATGTCCATCACCATCAAACCATTAACAGACACCCATGTCTATGTCCATCACCATCAAACCATCAACAGACACCCATGTCTATGTCCATCACCATCAAACCATCAACAGACACCCATGTCTATGTCTGTTGCCATCAAACCATCAACAGACATCCATGTCTATGTCTATACAGACATCCATGTCTATGTCCATCATCAAACCATCAACATACACCCATGTCTATGTTTATCACCATCAAACCATTAACAGACATCCATGTCTATGTCTATCACCATCAAACCATCAACAGACATCCATGTCTATGTCCATCACCATCAAACCATCAACAGACACCCATGTCTATGTCCATCACCATCAAACCATCAACAGACACCCATGTCTATGTCCATCACCATCAAACCATCAACAGACATCCATGTCTATGTCCATCACCATCAAACCATCAACAGACACCCATGTCTATGTCCATCACCATCAAACCATTAACAGACATCCATGTCTATGTCTGTCACCATCAAACCATCAACAGACACCCATGTCTATGTCCATCACCATCAAACCATCAACAGACACCCATGTCTATGTCCATCACCATCAAACCATCAACAGACACCCATGTCTATGTCCATCACCATCAAACCATCAACAGACATCCATGTCTATGTCCATCACCATCAAACCATCAACAGACACCCATGTCTATGTCCATCACCATCAAACCATCAACAGACATCCATGTCTATGTCCATCACCATCAAACCATTAACAGACACCCATGTCTATGTCCATCACCATCAAACCATCAACAGACACCCATGTCTATGTCCATCACCATCAAACCATCAACAGACACCCATGTCTATGTCTGTCACCATCAAACCATCAACAGACACCCATGTCTATGTCATCACCATCAAACCATCAACAGACACCCATGTCTACGTTCATCACTATCAAACCATCAACAGACACCCATGTCTATGTCCATCACCATCAAACCATCAACAGACACCCATGTCTATGTCCACCATCAAACCATCAACAGACACCCATGTCTTCGTTCATCACTATCAATCCATTAACAGACACCCATGTCTATGTCCATCACCATCAAACCATCAACAGACACCCATGTCTATGTCCATCACCATCAAACCATCAACAGACATCCATGTCTATGTCCATCACCATCAAACCATCAACAGACACCCATGTCTATGTCCATCACCATCAAACCATCAACAGACACCCATGTCTATGTCCATCACCATCAAACCATCAACAGACACCCATGTCTATGTCCATCACCATCAAACCATCAACAGACACCCATGTCTATGTCCATCACCATCAAACCATCAACAGACACCCATGTCTATGTCCATCACCATCAAACCATCAACAGACACCCATGTCTATGTCCACCATCAAACCATTAACAGACATCCATGTCTATGTCCATCACTATCAAACCATTAACAGACATCCATGTCTATGTCTGTTGCCATCAAACCATCAACAGACACCCATGTCTATGTCCATCACCATCAAACCATTAACAGACATCCATGTCTATGTCTGTTGCCATCAAACCATTAACAGACACCCATGTCTATGTTTATCACCATCAAACCATCAACAGACACCCATGTCTATGTCCATCACCATCAAACCATTAACAGACACCCATGTCTATGTTTATCACCATCAAACCATCAACAGACACCCATGTCTATGTCCATCACCATCAAACCATTAACAGACACCCATGTCTATGTTTATCACCATCAAACCATCAACAGACACCCATGTCTATGTCCATCACCATCAAACCATTAACAGACATCCATGTCTATGTTTATCACCATCAAACCATCAACAGACTTCCATGTCTATGTTTATCACCATCAAACCATCAACAGACATCCATGTCTATGTCCATCATCAAACCATCAACAGACATCCATGTCTATGTCTATCACCATCAAACCATCAACAGACACCCATGTCTATGTCCAGTACTCTTCATTTGTTATCATTATTCCGCATGTGACCTTCCAATGTTAAATTTCAGTACATACAATGCCATTTGACATCTCATCACATTGAGTTTAAAATAGCTGGTTTTACATGAATTCAAGGGAAGTAACTATGTTATACAACTTGTCTATTGTTGCCAATGAATCAATAAATCATTCTGGTTGATTTACTTGATTGTGATATTTGATATAGTAATAAATATCACATCCCTTAGTGAATAATAGCACATATTGTCAACCCCTCGATATGGTAGTGTCCACTTGGCTAACACCTTGTGACATTACCAATCTCAGGCTGACAATACGTGCTATCCTCCATGTGACGTGGTATTTAAATAAAATCCATGGGATATTTAGTTGAGGTCTCTCCGTCCCCATTCGTTATAAATAAATGTGTTTACTGTAGTTGTCTGAGACAGATCTTAGCCTAAACTGTTGTATTCCATTATCCAGTCAGATTTACCATCATATTTAAGTATATGGTATAAGATTCAAAATGGCGTTTATCTTTTTCAGAGATATTCAAACTACAACTATAATTGTTTGGCCTTTAAAAAATCCAGCTCCAGAATACCAACTGAAAACAGGTATTCCCATTTAAGTCATCCCCCAGTATTTTATAGAGCATTATGGGTAAATATACTGTGGATAACTGTTGGGAATCTTGCAACATACTATACCAACATGCTATCCATACTTGGGATCTTGTTCTAATCTATTCCCAGCAGTCTCTTATATCAATAGCTACCAGTGATCCAATTTAAGACTAGAACTATCACCAAAGGCAATTAATACACATGCATTCCGCCTTGATTTCATTTAATGTAAATTAAGTCAGGACAGGGCCGCATACATCATTTCTATATAGTCCCAACTTTTGTGAAGTGTAGATATAATAAAGAAGATGCTATTGGCAAAACATAATGTCACAGACACAAAAATATCATATTCTGCCAAATGGAACAAGCACAGCCAGCATATTCAACACTAGGAACTATTCTGTATACATATAATCCTCATGTAATATAACACAACATCCAGCAGAAATCATTACTACATGTATAAATCATAAATGAAAATAAGTAAACACATCCAGAAACACCATGACATGTTAATGAATAGATGTATATCACACAAATGCTTCCACAAGCAAATATTTTGTAGCAAAGGCCATACTCCAGTCAGAGATGTCTGAAGGAGTGTGAATTGCAAGATTATTTTTTTTAACTCATTGATGGATATTCATGTATGAAAATTGGTACCTTAATTTATATTAATTTACAGAACATGAATATGATATAAAGGATTTTTCTTTGCTATCTAGATGTCAGAACACAACTACAGTAATCTCCTGTCCATTTACAATAAGAAAATATCCACTAGAGTGTATGCACCACAGGCTATTGTTACAACGTAACTGGTTATATGTTACTGATTATCTACTGTAGGTGATAAAATATCAGTACAGGCAACAAGATTGACTTCCAGTGACCAAATAGTAAAATCAAAACAAGCATTATTGTTTGTTTATTGAGTTTAACATCCCACTGACAATATTTAAGTCATTTGGGAGCTATGTTTACTTGGAGACAGATATAGAGTTGCCACACTTCAGTATCACACAATATTGTAACAAGTGGAGATGAGTACACTGAATTATTATACATTAGATCATAAAATCTATATGACAATATACAATATTGTTACAAGTACAGTTTACTGTGTATGTGGTATAGGATTACTTCTGTATGACACTTATTGTGGTGCACCTACCGGTACATAAACATGAGTGTCCTCTGGAACACGTGTCACCTGCTGAAGTGTGACAGACAGACAGCCAGATTGGAGTAAGAGGCCATTACTCTGTTATTTTCTTTTGTTAATTAAGGGGACATGGCCCCTTATTCTAGTGTTATGGAATGAATTTTATTATTCTCTTTTGTTCTGTTTACTGTTAGATGGCCACTTACTCCAATCTGACTGCATGGATGAATGGTCAGACAGATGACAGAAGAAAAGTGATCCCTGTGTGTCACCTCTGCTTACAGCGGGTGATACAAAAAAAGATCATCTGCACGCTTTCAAGAAAAGAAGTTTGGAAAACTCCTACTATCAAGAAACTTTCTAAGAGCCACAATATCATTGAAAATACTCAAATGAGAGAAAAATGCAAACCAAAAACTGTAACCCATCAAATTACTGTATTACACCGACATATGAAAAAATTGCATAGCAGATAATATCTACAAATTTAAAGAACAAGAGGGCCATGATGGCCCTGAATCGCTCACCTGAGTACCATTGCTTCAACTGATGTCAAGGTTTTTAAACAGACAAGGATTCTGATATAACTTAATCTAAAACATTTTACCCCTGACAATTATACTACACACCAAATATCTAAGCAATTGGACATATGGTTTCAGAGAAGACTTGGGCGCAGGGTCATTTATCACCGTAGGGCCAAGACTTTGAAAATCTTTGTAATGAACCATTAGATGCTACTACATACCAAAAATCTTAGCTCTAGGCCTTATTGATTCATAGAAGAAGATTTTTTAAGATTTTCCTATTTAACTCTATGTAAAACAAGTGACCCCTGGTGTGGGGTCATTTATCACCATAGGGCTATGATTTGTACAATCTTGGTAGTGGCCCATAAGATGATGCTACATACCAAATATCTAAGCTCTAGGCCTTATGGATTCATAGAAGAAGATTTTTTAAGATTTTCCTATATAACTCTGTGTAAAACAAGTGACCCCTGGTGGGGGGTCATTTATCACCATAGGGCTATGATTTGTACAATCTTGGTAGTGGCCCATAAGATGATGCTTCATACCAAATATCTAAGCTCTAGGCCTTATGCATTCATGGAAGAAGATTTTTTAAGATTTTCCTATATAACTCTATGTAAAACAAGTGACCCCTGGTGCGGGGTCATTTATCACCATAGGGCTATGATTTGTACAATCTTGGTAGTGGCCCATAAGATGATGCTACATACCAAATATCTAAGCTCTAGGCCTTATGCATTCATGGAAGAAGATTTTTTAAGATTTTCCTATATAACTCTATGTAAAACAAGTGACCCCTGGTGCGGGGTCATTTATCACCATAGGGCTATGATTTGTACAATCTTGGTAGTGGCCCATAAGATGATGCTACATACCAAATATCTAAGCTCTAGGCCTTATGGATTCATAGAAGAAGATTTTTTAAGATTTTTCTATATAACTCTATGTAAAACAAGTGACCCCTGGTGCGGGGTCATTTATTACCATTGGGCTATGATTTGTACAATCTTGGTAGTGGCCCATAAGATCATGCTACATACCAAAAATCAAAAGGCTAGGCCTTGTGGTTTCAGAGAAGAAGATTTTTTAAATTTTCATTTTTAAAATCTATTTTTAGCTCTTGTGACCTAATTATGCGATGGACCAGAACCATTTATACAACTTTAGTAGAGCTTCATCCAAGGAACATTCCTGCAAAATATTTTTCAAATTGGCCAAGCCGTTTAGGAGGAGATGTTGTTTGAAGCAATTGTTGACGCCGGACGCACGCACGCACGCACGCACGCACGGACGCACGGACGCACGGACGACGGACAAAAGGCGATCAGAAAAGCTCACCTTGAGCACGTTGTGCTCATGTGAGCTAAAAAGAGTTGATAAAACTTGCATTGCAGAAAGACAAACAAAGATAACATTATATGCCATGTCTTTTAAGTAGGGTTGGGGGGTATAAATAAGTTTCATTACTTCAAAAAAAGAAAAAAAAATCATGACAGGGAGAAATTGCTCTAATGGGCAATGTTATAAGAAAAAAACTTACATTAACTTTATCAATAAGATTAAGATTTTCTTCGTTAGCTTTTTTCAATCTCTCATGCAGTGTGTTTTTCTCCTCACTGAGCTTGGCCACCTGACTGTGTAGTTCCTCCATCTCGGCACTACTGGCACTTGCCCCACCACTGGATTGCTAAACCAAAACAACATATTATCAATTCACAGCTAGCATCATATTTTCAATACATAGCTGATATCAATACACAGCTGACATTATTTATACACACATTTCACACACCTCTATTATAAGTCTGGCTTGACAGTTTTAACACAATAAATTCACATGTGATATCCCTTATATACTCAAAACTACACAAACTCAAAATCATGTCACAATACACAAGCTCAAAGCATACAAAACATGCATAACTGACGATGAAAAAAATGTAAGCCAAACATAAAAGAGCCAAAATCATAATTACTTGATATTGTGCAATAAGGTTCTAATAGTACTAAGAAACTGAAAAACTGGTAAGTCTAATTCTGCACTTACCACATCTTGTAACTGATTCCTTAGTTGTCCACACTGAGAATTTAAGTTATTAATTTCTGCATCCTTATTAGTCACAACACCACGCAGTTCGTGCAAGTCTGTATTGAGTCTATTGACAGTCTGCTGTAACACTGCAGTTTCACTCGGATTGTTCTCCTTATCTTCGTCTCCTATATCTTGTATACTGTTCACCCGCGCTTCTGCCACCGTCAGGTCCGTCTTCTGCAAGGGACATAATATTACATACACCTGCTCTTGTTTCAAGTTTAACCCTAAACCTCATGAATATTGATATAAACAATTATGACTTAATGAATATTCTTTAGCTGATTCACTGAACTTTTAAATAGTATAGGAAACAATGGATTTTTCTTTGTCAAGTGGACTGTGTAGTATCTGGACAACAGCAAGGAGCTGTCAGATCTGGGTCAGCTCTGTTAACCAATTCATCAAAAGATGTCTACATGGAGTAAAGGATTCAACTTTTTTCTTATTATATTTGTTCAGAAACAAGTTCTTACAACTTATACTAATGTTTATAAATAATTCCTGGCCATAAAACATTCTTGTCCTGGATGGGGAACCAACAGTCTGGATGTACAGTCATGTATACTACCACTTGACCATGGTGCCCCTCATAAAGATTTTATTATAGTTTATACTAAGTTTTAATAAATTTCATCACAATACTGTGATCAAATGCCATGCTATGAAATTAGACTCAATACAAATCTTTTATTTAAAGATAAATATACAGTCCACACTGTTCAAAACCAGTCTTAAATGAAATATTCAACCAAGCAAGCAAAAAGGAGGAAAAAACAAAAGGTGATTCAAAACAATTTTTAAATCAAAGCCACATACCAATCTTTCAACAAGGGAATCTTTCTCTGACATCTGCAGTTTTAAAGAATTTAATGTCTCATTTAAACTTCTTATTTCTTCATCCTTTTCACCATCTGAAGATCTTGAGCCTGAAAAGAATTATACTCATTGTATTCAAAAGCATTATAATCGTCGTCTAAGACAGATCAGCATAAAGCAACATAGAATTTATTAAAAGTTTAAAAAATCTATCCTTCACAATAAAAATGTTTCAGCAACTTAACACTGTAAAACATGTGCTGGTAGAACCAGTGGATGCTCCATGAACTGTGCTATATCACTTGATGGGTACTTTATTGTACTATAAGAGCTCCAAACAAAATTTAAGT
This sequence comes from Solen grandis, assembly GCA_021229015.1. Lineage (NCBI taxonomy): Eukaryota > Metazoa > Mollusca > Bivalvia > Adapedonta > Solenidae > Solen > Solen grandis. The sequence continues at coordinate 54,743,996 of CM037778.1, forward strand.
ATGAAAAATAACAAAGGGCAATGACTCTAGATTATGTAAAACAGAGTTATGGTTCTTGTACACTACACTTCTCCTCATTGAGATCTATCTACCAATGAAGTTTCATGTTGATATCTCTTATGCTTCTTACAAAATTATGATGGACAGATGAATGAACGGACGGACGAACAAAGCGGCAACTATATGCTCTCCCTTCAGGGATCATAAAAAATCAGTACAATTGATTGGCTTAGAATTCTGGCATCAACTCAACCAACTTTACTTAGTAAGAGGTAAAACTGGATACTTAGTGCTGTTTTTCATCATACCTGTTTTCCTAGCAATAATACTAAACTGTGCTAATATTTTTTTTTCAACTTATTAAATAATTCATTTCATACATTTTGTAAAACAAGGATAGTGAAATGTGTTCCTACTATATTTAAGATTCATAAGTATTACATAGTGTTAAATATTGATGGGAAAATTTGAGCCTTATCTGTGATAGATTGATGTGGCAAATTTGTGCCTACCTAAAGTAGACATAATTTCTCAATGACTGAAGAATCGAACAAAAAAGACATAGTTTATCTGATGAAAAGATTGTCTTTGGTCCCAGATGGAAACAGTACCTGAAATATTACCTTTGGTGGCCTTAAGAAGTGCATTCTGATCCTTGAGCTGTTGTATCTGGGCCAGACATTCGTCAAGTTGCTTCTTGGTGGTTGCACTGGAGTCTTGGAGGACATCATATTGTGACTGAAGTTCCCTCAGCCTCTCATCCTGCACACAGAAGTAGACATTTTACAACCTAACAAAATTTAAAAAGAAATAAATGAAATTTACAAATCCAAAATATTAGAATACACAAGAAGCTTACAAAAGAAATCTGAGATAAAGGTAATTAATACCTTAACAATGTCATATTGTCCTATGTCACACCACATACTCCCATATATTTCAAAATTCTCAGGAAACAATAACCAAATGAGTTTTTATGGATGTTTTTGGGGGGCTTTTTTTCCATCAAAAGAAGGCTAAAGGTCAAAGTCAAGATCGCAAGATTGCATAATGAAGAGGTCCATCCACTTCAGCCATTATTCAAATATTGAAGCAATCCAATGAAGCACATAGAGGTTATAGCAGATTAACCAAAAGGTAACATAGTCAGACAGTGCTTTTTCATCAAAAGTAGGTCAAAGGTCAAGGTAAAAAAAAAAAGAAAAAAAAGCAATTGGATGCATCGGCCTGACACCCACCCGGACATCATCAAGTTAAAGGGATGGAATTTTTCATTGAAAAACCCATCCAAAAAGACTATGTAACATTTTCTAATATCTGACTGATACACACTGGATTACAGAACTACTTCTTACCTGTTCCTGTATCAAATCCTTGTACTGTGTTACAATACTTTCATGCTCCTTCAGATTGGCCAGCTGTTTCTTCTCCTCTCTATTGTTTGCATTAGGAGACAAAGCCTTCAGAATTTCATCTGCATAGAAAAACAGATTGATTTTATAACATATCCCATCAAGACAGACAACAGCTAAATGAAGGTGATTAATATCCAACCATAAAACTGAATTCACATGACTACATGAAAAGATATTAAACATTTTGTAAAACAGGACACAATGGGACAGACACAATGGGACAGACAGAGACACGACAACTTTCATTTTTAGATTTAAATATCGTCACTCATCTTCCCTGGCCAAGCAATTTTGATTCATGAGTACTTTTCATTCAATATAAGTATGATGATTTAATATATCAAATTAATTCAGCATATGAAATCAGTATCAATGATATCATATACAACTCCCATTTTTTTTTCATGAGTAAACAAACATAAGTTTATCATAACAATAAATCCATTGCAATATAAATCTAGTTTAAAATAGTGATTCAAGAAGCTTCTTTACATTAAATCATACACCTTAAGTGACTACAAAAAGGAATTCATACTAAAAACAATGCCTCTTAACTCATCAGTTATACACTTAACATTGCTATGAGTTGCTACAAGCTAAAGTGATCCTCTCATTCCATCTTCCCAAACACATTTTCTGGTCATAATAAAATATAATGAAACAAACTGATACTTACGCTCAAGGGTTTTGAACAAGCGTGTGAACTCAAAGTCAAACACAACTTCACTAGCTTGCTTGTAGTTGAGGTGAGGTTTCTTGATGGCACGTGTGTAGCTCTCTGTCTTCGTGACCTGAGCCAGCTTATCAGTGAACACTTCCAGGCCTATCCGCTTCTCAATTATCTGTCGCAGGACTGGTCTGAAGGGGAGAAAGATGTGGTACAGGTCAGTTAAAGTGAACTCAGTGAGAAATCTTTACTCCAAGTAAGACATCAGAACTAAAATCAGTGACTAGCATACATGGTACTTACACTGAGAAAGTTTCATTCTGTTCATCGTTAAAGAGCAGACAGATTCCAAGGACAAAGGCACAGATGCCTTGCACGTTTTGTTCAATCTCATCCCCATCCGAGGCAGTCACCTGCGATATCAACTGATCAGGGTCAAGGAAACACAGTGGCTTCTGAACTAAACATCATCTACAGCACTTCAATATATTTTACCATATCGCGAAATAACACAGAAATTACCAAGAATTTCACCTCTTTACCTATAAATGCAAAATGCTCATTTCAGACATCATAAACTAAAGAAGACATGCAAACCCTGAAATTATTTTAGAGTGAAAATTATCATAATGTAAGAGATCATAAACTAAACAAGACATGCAATCCTTGAAATCATTTTACAGTGGAATTTAATATACTATTGTTGAAACTTCCACTGTTGTTAAATATTAACCTTCAATGAAACAGTATTTCAGTCATAGTGAGGCATCCAGCTAATTAAAGGTATGGGAAAGCATCATGTAAACAGAGGTATTCGGATAGATCCATTCATAGACCAAAAGCCAGCTTTATGGCTTCCTCTCATGAAAAAGCTGAGAGACCTAACCGAATATATCACCTTAACACTTTAACCTGCATGAATATGCAACTAAAAATTTTTTTCACTTGAAAAAAATCTCAAATCAAGGACTGACTTGAGGACAAAACTTTCATAATTCTGCATTAACAAATTGAGGTACTACAGCTGACTGCATGCTGTCTGACAAGGGAAGGATACATATGGTACATTTGCTGTATTGAAGAGGAAGTGGGCGACAGCCGTGGGACAGTCGGCAAGCCACGTGGCAATCAACATCAGGATACCAATCCTAGTCTGGACTCGCCCACCCTGTAAGATAAAGTTTTGTTGGACATTATGTTTCAGAAATAAGATAATTTGGCCATACCTGTTCAAGTGTTAATATGTAGAACATGGTAAATCAGACATACAAACAAAACTGTGAATTAATGTTGTTGTATTGGGGTTTACCATCGCTGCAATAGTATTTCAATCATATATCAACGTCCAGCTACTTACAGGTGGAGGAAGACCCCGAGTACACAGAGGTACCTGGGTAAAACCACTGACCTACCACAAGCCAGCTTCCTCACATGAAAAATCCATAGTCCCTACCAGGATTCGAACCCACTGCGGTGAGGGGCTGAGAGATTTGCAGTCCATGACTGTAACTGCTCGGCCATGGCGGCCCCACGGTGAATTAAATTATTATCAAAGTTTGAATGCTATTAAAATAAACAACTATAATATCTGAGAAAATGATATTGAAATAAAATGTATTTATTTTCAACTAGTTGATTTGTTTGGGGTACAGATAAAAATATTAGTCAAAAGAAAACTACACTGTGGTAGATTACTTGCACCTTCATCAGAAGAAACATAGAACTGGTGACACTAATATAATCCACATTTTGCTTTGCATATAAACCTCACAATGTTGAATGGTCCAGCCCTACATCTAAATACAAAATATGAAGTAAAGGAGCTATCAGTACCATTTTCAATCTCTTATTGTCAGTCGACTTGTTCATAAAAATTTTTTTTTTAAATTTGCAAAAAATCAAAACATCCTAAATTTTCTGAAAACAATAAATTATCAAACTAAAGAAATACTTAACAAGATATAAGGAATATATAGTTAACTACCATCATGGGACTCTTTTTGAGAGTCAAAAATAACATCCTAAATTTTTCTGAAAACAATAAATTATCAAACTTAAGAAATACTTAACAAGATATAAGGAATATATAGTTAACTACCATCATGGGACTCTTTTTGAGAGTCAAAAATACTCTCTTTGAAAAATAATGGCATTTTCAATTCAGTGAAAAGTTAAGATATGAATAAAGCCCATAATCAAGACGAATCCTCCTGGATGGGCTGATGTTATACCTGTGCTAGTATATTGCAGCACTGCTGTAACAGGGAGACGGGCGGGTTGCCGAGACTGGTTGCCAGCTGTACACGTAGCAGGTTCTCCTTCTGGGTCGGATTCTCCAGAATTGCATTCAGCATGGCCACTGATGCAAACCAGTTTGACAGGGAATCCGCGCTAAATAGTCCTCCACAAAGCAACTGGCCAGCTGATATTGAGTTCACTGGAAAACACATTCATAAAAATATACTTAATGAATTTATTTCATGAAAGCAAATTTTCATACAACTTAATGAAATTTTTGCAACTAGTACTATGGTCTCCAAACCATTGTATGTTGGGTTTATTTAATCGAGTGACCAGACAAAGACTCAAATACACAGGTGAGAGGCTGTATAATAGTAAGTCAGCAACTACTGAAACAAGAGAGCCAAGATGGCCCTAGATCGCTCACCTGAGAAAAGTATCATTCATTGCCTGTACAAAACAGATTGCTTAAGAATAAAGATGATGAGGTGAAACAATGTTCAGGAATTTTCTGACCCCATCCACAAAAGATATCATCATGACAAACATTCTGCCAAAGTTTGAGGATGATTGGACCAAAAATGTTGCCCTCAGAGTATAAACAAGATTTTTCTAAGATTTGACCTACTGACCTACTTTTCTGTCCAGCCTCACCCATTTTCAAACTGGTTCGAGATATCATCATGACAAACAATCTGACCAAGTTTGAGGAAGATTGGATCAAAATTGTGGCCTCTAGTGTGTAAACAAGATTTTTCTAAGATTTGACCTACTGACCTACTTTTAGATCCAACCTGACCCATTTTCAAACTGGTTCTAGATATCATCATGACAAACATTCTGACCAAGTTTGAGGAAGATTGGATCAAAATTGTGGCCTCTAGTGTGTAAACAAGATTGTTCTAAGATTTGACCTACTGACCTACTTTTGGATCCACCCTGACCCATTTTCGAAAGGGTTCAAGATATCATCAAGACAAACATTCTGACCAAGTTTGAGGAAGAGTGGATCAAAATTGTGGCCTCTAGTGTGTAAACAAGATTTTTCTAAGATTTGACCTACTGACCTACTTTTTGATCCAACCTGACCCATTTTCGAAAGGGTTCAAGATATCATCAAGACAAACATTCTGACCAAGTTTGAGGAAGAGTGGATCAAAATTGTGGCCTCTAGTGTGTAAACAAGATTTTTCTAAGATTTGACCTACTGACCTACTTTTTGATCCAACCTGACCCATTTTCAAAGGGTTCAAGATATTATCAAGACAAACATTCTGACCAAGTTTGAGGAAGATTGGATCAAAATTGTGGCCTCTAGTGTGTAAACATCAAAATTGTTGACGGACGACGGATAACGGACAATCAAGTATCCCAAAAGCTCACCCTGAGCTATGCTCAGGTGAGCTAAAAACAGTATCTTGTGTTTTGTATTAAATTTCTTGGAATCTGTAAAAACATCAATTTCAGTGGTATATATATTTGTGGACACGTTCTACAAAATGTGAGTTCTATTAAATAAACAGTTTTCATGTGTATCAATATTCATGGATAATACCGTCAACAAAATCTATGAAAATTATCCCCCAGCCCATTAAATTTGATGATTCTACAGTATAGCAACTCAACCACACAGCTTCTTTGAGTTTATAGAGAGTTTACTGATCAGTTATTGAAAATGGTATTAACTGCAGAGTATGCACATGACTGGACATACCATCTGCGGTGGTGGGGAGGAGTGTTTGGACGATCTGGGACTGGCCGACCTCGTTCTTGTACAGGAACGACTGGAAGCAGTACAGGACAGCACAGCGCAGCGTGAACGGTTGCTTCTCATTCACCATCGACATCAGCAGCACCACAATGGCCGGCCTGACATACACATAAACAATCACATTCTCAATACTTTATACAGATCTAACAGTGAAACTTAAAACATATACAAGAATTTTAACCCTTTACCTCATACAGACTCAATTTTGACAAACTGGCAAACGAAGCAGACCCAGATCAGACCAGGAGCTGTCTTCTCAGGGTCTTCTCTATTTCCTCATACAATATTATAGCCCAGATACTACAGTCTGCAAGGGAAAAGAGAATCCATAGTTTCATATACCATTTAAATATGAGTAGATTAATACTTTTCAAGTCATAAATTTGTAGATGAATATTCATGAGGTAGAGGGTTATAACAACATGTATAGATTCCAAATCTACTACTAGAACAAAGTCTTTTTGAACAAGCTATTCTTGTAACATACCAAGTTGAGACAGATTAGTATCTGAGTCTTAGAAATACAATGTATGATGAAAAGTTTAAATTTCATTGCATTATATAAAACAACACAAAATAAAAAAAAATCAGATCATAATTCACTGATATATTCTATTTAAATATGACATGATATAGATTCCCAACTTACCAAAAAGACTATATAAAATTTCCACCATATCATTTTAATAATCATCTAAGATTTCAGTGATGAAGTATATAGCTATATACATTATCAACAAGAGCACTGGTTATTGCCAAATACGCTTTTCCTGCAATTTTACCCATTTAATGGTCACAACTATAAGAGTGTCATGGACATTCAACTAAACTTTGTGACTAAGTATGGTAAAAATCAGTTCACATTTGTCAGTTTTAAAGAGCAGACACTGTAATTTTGCAATTTTTCATCATTTCAAGGGCCATAACTCTGGAAGTTCAAAACATTTTGGCTGGTTATCAATCTTAGTTGAGATACTGTGCCCATTCACTTTGTGACCAAGTTTGGACAAGATTGGTTAATGTTTGTAAATGTTAGAGTGTGGACACCAATAATATAGCAACTTTTCATCATTCAAGGGGCATAACTGCAGAGTGTCTGGGACATTCCAGCTGGTTAAACTTGGCTAAGATGTGATGCCCATACACAATGTGACCAAGTATGGTAAAGATTGATTCATGTTTGATAGAAAGCAGACACTGTTAATTTAGCCCTTTTTTCATCAATTCAAGGGCCATAACTCTGGAGTGACAGGGACAATCTGGCTGGTTTTTAAACTTGACCGAGATATTAACCCATACATACTGTGACCAAGTTTGGTAAAGATTGATCCATGTTTGATAGAAAGCAGACACTGTTAATCTAGCATTTTTTCATCAATTCAAAAGGCCATAACTCTGGAGTGACTGGGAAAATTTGGCTGGTTATTGAACTTGGCTGAGATATTGTGCCCATACACATTGTGACCAAGTCTGGTAAAGATTGGTTTACAACGAATGAGTTTGAGAGCAGACACTGTTAATTTATCATCATTTCAAGAGCCATAACTAGGGAGTGTCTGGGACATTCTGGCTGGTTATCAAACCTGGCCAAGATAATGTGCCAATATACGTTGCGACGAAGTTTGGCAAGGATCCATTCACGGTTCTTCGAGTTATATAACGTACACTGTTAATCTAACAATCTTTCATTAATGCAAGGGCCGTAACTCCGGAGACAATCAGGGACAATCTGGCCGGTTATTGAACCTGGCCAAGATATTGTACCCATAAACATTATGACAAAGTTTGGTAAAGATCAGATTCACATTTGTTTGAGTTACAGAGTGAACACCACCCGCCCAGGTGAATCCATAATACGTCCTGTCATTCGATGGGTACATAAAAACTTTATAGTCATATTTTATTTAGCAAGAAGCTGTTTTCATATAAATAGCAAGTGATATAAAAAGGAATGCTCATGATAAAGAAATCATATAGATCAATTTCTTTTCTTAATTAAATTTTATGTATCATTCTGAAATGCATGTATGACCTGACATTGCTATGATTTGTTAAGAAGTATTTAGAAAACCCAGACTGCCAGATGTATCTAACAACATCAAATGGCAATACACATATGTATTATGCAAAACAATGAGTCTGTCAATAAAAACTTCATTTTACATGCATTTTTATACCAAGAACTTATCAAATTAATGACACACCATTATAACAAAAAAATACAACAACAGTAAAACTGACTTTAAGTTTACTATCTTCCTCACTGAAAGGTCTTATTTAGTACTGTTAAGGATTTTGACCCAAAATTTTGCATTTCTTGCTTATGTTAGTCCTCCTTGAAATTCTTTTTTTTTTAAAAGATACCATAGAAATCCCAGAGATAATAGGCAATTCTTATTATAAATAATGATTAAATAACCATTTTAATTGACACTAGATGTCATCTTTTTCCATGTAAATAAATGTCTCCCCCATATTAATTTGTCATTTGCAGTGCACAATATACAACCAGAATTGGGAAGTTGTAGGTTCGATCCCTAGCCACGACATACCAAAGTCTTAAAAATGGTACTGGTATAGCTCCCTTGCTTGGAGCTTAGCATATAAGGGTAGTTCCAGGACTGAATAGCCAGGTATCAGGATAATGTTATATCATACCACATGTCTATGGCGTGATACTGCAGTGTGGCAGCACCATATCTGTCTCAAGTAGACATCGTCTCCAAATGACTAAAAAACTGTCGGTGGGACATTAAACCCAATTAACAAACAAATAAACAATAGACAGCACAACCATTACATTTGATCTTCAGTGTGACCTTGACTTCAAAATCACTGAACATTGTCTTAATCTGGAAATGTCAGAATTAATCCTGGAGATTCAGACTTAACATAAATTACTACCATGAACTGTGACAACTCAGGAGGACCTTGACTTTTAAGTCACATGACTGAAACCTTCACTGTGGCACATGTAGTATTATGATTATTATAAAAGGAAAAACATCTCTGTGTCAATCTGTGAAAATTCCAAAAATCAATTTCACCATTTCTAATTTTCACTATAATAGTGACACCTTAAACAAACTGCTGATTTAATTTCATATAGCAATGCTTGCAACGATTTTATGAACACAAAAAAAATGCTTCCCATGCCCAACTTAACATATAATTGAGGAAGTAAAAACCAAACCAATTATGAATAATAAACAGGTTTGTTCCCATACCACAACAAAAACACATAACACAGGGATATTTTACAAAAGCACATGAGCAATTTCTTTGCAATGGGATATGTTATACATACGACTGATTTGGAATGCTTTACAAGAAAACAATAAAGTATCAAGACACATGCAAGGCCCACATATATTCATGAATTATCATTCAAAATAAGCTTAAAGAGGCATACCCTATTAATTATGCACTTTAAAATATAAGCAAAGTCATTGAATTCCCAAGTGCATTACTTCACATGCTGGTGAACATTCCTGTACAGTTTTGTGACTCCAACTAATATAGTTTAACAGTTTTGGAGATATGTGCGACACAGCTACTTATTTTTTAGCTATCCAAGGGCCATAACTCTGCACATTTTGGGCAAAGCTAAAATAAAAATCCCAGGTTTAAAATTTACATGTTTGTAATTTTTTAGCTTATGTAGTTGTTTTTTTTCATTCATGGCTCTGGGCAGAAAAGGTGTGATGGAAGACACACAGCAACATCACCATCTCTTTGATCTTTGGTAACCCCATAATGCAAAAGAAACCACAGAATGATGCAATGTACTTAATCAACTTCAAAATACTAACCATAACCCAAACACTTACCAAATAAAGTCACTCATGTGGGCTGGCAGAAAATACCAAAACAATGTCCCTACCCAAACCTTTGTTACGCAGTAGGATAATTAACGTGTAAAATGTGTTAGATGAGTTGTAAGCTTAATGAAATTTTATAGCATAACTTTAAACTTAAGCATTTCAATGTTTCTTTACATTTTCTTGCCTTGGCATTGGTATTTATGAGAATTGCCATATTATGTATTCCAAAATATCTAAAACACTGGTTTGTTGGCTTGTTGGGTTTTACGTCCCATCGATAGTATTTCAGTCATTTGGAGATGATGTCTATTTGAGACAGATATAGTGCTGCCACAATGCAGTATCATGCCATAGACATGTGGCATGATACCACATCCAGTCACATTAGCCTGACACCGGGCAAACCAATCCTTGAACTACCCTTCTATGCTGAGCGCCAAGCAAAGGATCTATACCAGTACCATTTTTTCCGACTTTCGTATGTCGCGGCTAGGGATCAAAACCATGACCTCTAGCTCCTGATGCGGATGCTCTAACCACTCGGCCACCGGGGACAGTTAAAAAAAACACTGGTGAATTAAATCTAAACTCCAAATGAATAATGTTTCTAATGCTACATAAATGTTAATTTCATCATTTATTGGTACAATTTCAGGCCTAAAAAATTTTAATATATGACATATTATTTTATTATTCAGTTGAACAGGGTTTTAAAACTAACAGAAATATAGGGTATGCCTCTTTAAAGTAGAAAATTGTAGAATACAGAAACTATATTACAAATACACATGTACACTCTATATTCATAGGAAATTCTGAACTTCACAAACAATAACCACATATTTCAATCAAACAATGAAATAAACAGGAACTTACAAATCTATTTAAGATTAAAGCAAAAATCACACCAATCAACAATATAACCCTATGCCTCTTAAGTTTGAATGAATAAACTCATTACTTCCTTTAAATGTCTTAAATATACAATATACTGAAAGCAAAGTCTATAATGAACAGCCATGAATGTAAACAGAGCGACTATGACCTTAATTAGACAGTTGCAGGACTCACCTTGGGGGATTTGATGGGGCCATTACTGAGGCAAAATACTCCTGGTTTTGTGAACTGCCACGAATTACTTCCGCAACAGTATTGATGGTCTGAAATAATTGTAAAACAAAGCCTTATGGATGTCTATTTACATGTATCATTATTCTTAAATTCGAGAAAAGTTTGAACTTTGGGAAAAAAAAAACAATTTTCTGGTCTTTTAAAGAAATTTAAGACTGCATTTTTTCCTTATCATGAAAGTCAACAATAAATTTAAGATGAGAACTACTCACATGCACTAAAACATATATACAAATGAAAAATGTGTAACCCCTTCAAACCCATGTTGTGACCTACTGACCTCTGTCAGGACATCAGCTGGGACCCCACTGGCCATCAGGATGGTACACAGCTGCTGGACCAAACCTGTACATTGGTGAAGTAAGACATTAACATGTAACATGTTACCACTCAGATACGCTAATATAACAGTAGAGCCTGATAAGATGAATAAACAATTCTTAATATTAAGTTTAATAATGCAACCTCCAGCTGCCATGGTCTCCAAAAAATTTGATTTTCATGCTCAAACTTAAAATACAACTTTAGATTTAATGTGAGTTTGAAAAGTTTAAATTTATTTTATTTTACATCAATTATGTAACAAGTTTTCACAACTTATATTAATCATTAATCATTCTCGACGTCTCTGATTGCGACATACCTGGTCATTAATGTAGGAGGAAACCGAGAGCCCAGAGAAAATGCATGTGTCTGGACGGGCAACCACTGCACCCTCTCACATATGTGACCAGGAATCTAACCCGGGATGAATTGGTGAGAAGCAAGGTGCATTACCACACTCTAATGTGCAGTCAATGTCAGTTTGAGAATGCTATTCAAGTTTGAGATAATACTTGGAACTGGAGGCCAGATCTCCCAAGTACAGCAGAGTGGCAAAGTATTTCAGCACAAGCAAAGCATGCGGATTTGGTGCATTGAGTTTTTTCTAGCGATTGAGAAAGAAAATAAAAAACTGAAAAAAATATATAGAAAAATAAGAGGAATAAAAAGGCAAAGATAATAAACTATGTCTAACTTACCACAGGTGTGCATGGTTTTCTGGCAGTTAGCAATCAGCTGTTGTGGGTTGTTTGGTGACACAAGGGAGCGCACCAGCTGTGTAAGTCATCATGCAAAAGAAACAATAACAAACATCACACATCAGATATTGATCATGTATTTCATATTACAGAGATTCAGATTGGATCGGCCCTTCGGTCCAGGGCCGATAAAAGCTACAGATGACCGGAAAAAATAAACTCAGTACGCCCATCGGGCCGATAAAAATACAGTTCATCAGACAATGTGACCGACAAATGTCTGTACCGGACGGTGAAATTTCGACAATTAACTTTTATACTCACACAGTTTTTAACAGCATAAAAGTTCCTTATCGGCAAAAAAGACTAAGTAGCAATGTTGCTGTTGAAACTTTAATCATATTACAATCTATATAAAACATGTGTTTGTTCTGAAAATAATTACATTAGAAACATTTTGATACTTGGGCTCGCCGGTTTGTATGCGTGTTCATAGGGACTCGTACGTTGTAAGAAATTTCGACCACCGGAAATATCGATATTTGCCAAAGTTTTTACGCATAAATATCTTTCTTTTTCATAATTACTGGATTCTTTAAATTCACATACATATATCAATCAATAAAATCAGGAATATGACTAAATAAATAGAATGATACGTGTCAAGTTTCGTTTTCTTTTCTTCATGCCATTCAAGTTCTATCCAGTGGAAAATTACCTATGCAAATTTATTCTTCTCATGCTATTTTTTGAAACATTAGCGTCTGTCTATAAAAAGAACCAATAGAATTGTCAGATACCATAAATCACGTGCCACGTGGTCACAAGTGTCGTTAAAACCGGAAATCGCGAGTCTTCTAAGAAATAAACAGGCCGTTATAAAATGTTGGCAAGAAACTGTCAATGATGATTGAAAAACAAAGAGTAGATAAGGTATCAAAGGATGTCGATCTATTATTGGGGGAATAAAATATATACTTTTAATTGATTTGTCAGCACTTCAAGTTAGATCGTATTTAAAGAACACGACTGTCGCAGAATGGAAAATCATTCTGACGAGTCGGATTTTTCGGATTTTGCTGAATTCGCCTTGACTTTGATTAGATAGAAAGTCATATAAATTACAATTCTGTGTGTTTGATTTGATAAACAATCAAAATATCTTATATGTCCAATCTTTCTCTCACTCATCATCTTCAAAATTCTAGAAGTATGAATGATCTCACATTTCCATTTAAAGTTAAATAATTTATTATTACCTGCTGTTTTCTTGAGTCAATAATTTTTTATTTTTTTTTTGCTTTTATTTGTAAGATCTTTTATGCATAAGGGTTGGGTGGGTTCTCCTTTGTGACATACTAATTCCATACTGAATAAATGCATACCTCCAGATACTAACTTGAATAACAATTATTTATTTCATTTCTATATAAGTAAACAAGGTATCAGAAGATAGTCATAACAACATATTTACCTAGGAAATTATTTAACTGACTGAAGTTTTGAAACAATCTTGAATTTAAAGTAAAAAGAATATAAATAAATAAAGTAAACTTGAAAGTGTCATTAATGTCTTATTAAGCATTTTGCTATAACAAAATTGTCCGAAGTTTTTCTTGTAATTTAGGACAAATGACTTAAAAAAAATGACCATTTAGGACAACTGTCCTAAGGAATGTGGGTCCAATCTGAATCACTGTATTAGTAATCAAAGGAATTCAATCAATATTTTTTAAAATGCATGAAATTACCTACAAGATAATAAATATATCTAATTCACCATGCATTCATATTACATTATAAATAAAACGTTGCCATAATTGATCAGCTTTCTATAGGCTGAAACTATTTGTATTATGTTAATTTAAAGTAATTTCTTTAAACTAAGCCTAGTCCCCCTCTATAGTTATTAATATGATTTATTTTGAGACAACAATACAGTGTTTAATAACTGTTTAAGTGTTTCACTGTTGTAGGTCTATTAAGTAGTGTTAAGAGTGTCCAGCTAATAAAATGTTTCTTACACTAGCTTTTCACCAATGCATATTGTATCTGATTCCAGCCCTTCATTCAATAACGATATCAGTTTCTAACATGAGCATTTACATTTACATGCAAGAGGGGAACTAACTCCAAAACAGCTAAACTTTGATTAGGAAAGTTCAGGACTTACCTGAAGCATCAGATGAATGTTGGTAACTTTCTGCGCAGACCACCCAACTTGTGACCTCTGTTGATCCTGCTCAAGGTCAAAGAATGGCGTGAGATATTTGATATGACTTCCTTCTCGAAAAAAGTTTTGATTTGAGGAGTTGTTCTTCAGAAGGTTGAGAAGTAACAATACACAGTCTTCCACAACAATACCTGAAAATTGGAAGAAATTATACATCAGGATTTTAAACGTTTCACAGTTCAGGTGTAAATTCAAAAGAAAACAAAAATCTGCAAAAAAAATATTACAGATAAACCAATCTCTAAATACATCCTTCCCAAAACAAAAAATTAGTTTATGGCACAACTATCATTTTCAACAGAACTTAAACTTTTTTGTTTCATATTCAATTTCTTGAATTCATGGATAACTTTATCACTGGTTTAAGTAAACCTCTTAATTTTCTACAACATAATTCACAATGACAACAGAATTTAATGATAATTTAGTATCTTGTCAGGGTTAGGCATTAAGGCCCGACCGAACGACATTCACTAGTAGAAAAATGGTCCGGTCCACCTAGGTCCTAGGCTAACACAACCAACTGGTCATGTTCTAAATTGGTCAAAGTTCAAAGAAATTTTATCTATTGACAAATCAAAAGCACAAAAATAACTGTAATGGCCAAACTATTGACCCTTGTTGAAACAGTTTTCTTGGAAAACCCGTGTGTGCTATATTTAGCGGCATTTTCAGTAACAACCTTGACACACATTCACTCATTGGTTTGTGTTTTGAGAATGAGGCTTTCTCCCCCACGCACTTTCCAACTTCAATGTCATAATACTAAGCTAAGAATGCTTATTTCTTCATTTAACTTTTCATTTTATAATGTTTACAAAATCTTCGTATTATAACGAATAAAATTTAATTTAAAAATGCTAGATATGCATGTTAATGCATGAAAGCTAATCTTTTTATTATGCTTGGATCCCATGTATAACGACAATAGACCTTTTTACGATTTGTTTTACCGCAATGTACAGCCAATACGAAAAATGTCAAATAGTCTTTTCATCAGACAAAAAAGACAATGTCAGTAATGAACGAAAAATGTAAAGAGGAATCAAAGAAACTGTATGAATAGATGACAGGAAACAGATCGTTTTGCTTTAAATGGAACTGCTTGAAAATCATTAAACAAAAGACATTATCCGGAACTCGCATATATGGGGATTTCCATTTAAGTACAATCAAGGTGTTCATGCAATGTAAATGAAAAGCATGTAACACAAGAGTAATTCTAGTATTACTCTGTAGACCTTTATTCATTTTTAAAGATAAACATGAAAAAAAACAAAAAAAACTGTTAGGTATTCCGAAGTAAGTATATTGATCTAAGTATGACATGTGTGTATGTGTTTTACACTTCGGTCTAGTTCAGTTAAGGTCAGGTCTAGTAGGTTTTCTAAGTTACTAGACCACTGGTCCAGCTCTCGAAAAAGTTAATGTCGAACCCTGCTTGTTTGTAATGACATGGAAACAAATTCTAGGAATCATCTTAATAGTTTGTTCGGGTGTAACATCCTAACAACAGTAGTTAAGTTATTTGGGGACTTTAGTCTACACGAGACATATGTAGTGCTGCCACACTGCAATATCATGCTGTAGCTAAGTGATACCACACCCAGTCACATCATCGTGACACCAGGCCAACCAGTCCTGGAATTACACTAGTACGCTGAGTGCCATGCAAGAGAAATTTGTCAGTACCATTTTTTACAACTTTGTAATGTTGCGGCCAGGGATCGAACCAACAACCTCCAGATTCCAGGGCGTACACAATAACTATTCCACCAGCAAGGGCTAGTCCTGGTATCATATATTCATATCATTTATCCATATGGTTACCTCCATCTATTCCCCCTTCCTCATGAATGATATCCAGGAGCCTTTCAAATGCATTTTCGAAGGCCACTATCTTCTGTATGTTGGCATTCCCTTTGGTCAACTGATTCAGTAATAGCAGTGCCTGCAGGAGATGAAATTTAAATAAATGAATGTGACATGCATTGTTGTTGATTTAAATGCAACATGCAGTCACTTATGCATTACTATCAAACAAAAATATTTTTCTTACATTCCATCAACTGGTTCATAGTTATTTTATAAAACCTAAGAACCAGTACAGGTATATGACCCATTTTCTCAAAATCTTTCAATGTAGAACAAGGTTCCATTTTAATAGGGAAAATATTCATGTATATATCAATATTCGTTTGCCATTATGATGTTAACATGAAAGTGTGTGCTGTAATGCTAGAAAGTGAATTATGTTTGTGAATTATGAAGACTGTTAATCCTCAACCAAATTTATAATACTCTTTCTCACCTCTAAGAATTGTTTTCTTGTTTGTCTATTGGGTTTAACATCCCATATACAACATTTAGTCATTTGGTTACTATCTCTGCAGTATCACCCTAAAGACAGGTGGCATTATACAATACTATCACAACACCGAGCCAACCAGCCCTGGAACTATCCTTTTAAGCTGAGCGCCAAGCAAAGGAACTATATCGGTACTTTTTTTACAAAAGTTACTTTGGTATGTCTTGCATCTCAAAGAATTGATGAGTAGCAAACAATATAGAACCTGAACAGCCTGGAAGTTACTCTCAGACTGGCCTGTTATTATATCATACCAGTCAAATAGGAAATTTCATTGATAAAGTATAATACATACATCATTGCGAATAATTTCCCGACTGTCAGACAGAAGGTCCATTAGTTTAGACACTCCCATTGGATGAAGTAGAATCCCATCCTGAAGCTCCTTGCATTTGTTAGTCAGTAAAATTGTCAACAATTTTACAGTTGGCCATCTTACATGGAAATCGTACTCCTGAAAAATATATATGCATGATGTTGCTGGTCCTTCAGGAGTGGAAGACAACCATGGCATCTAATGATTGTTAGAGCTTGAGTAATATGCATGATAATATTTTTCTTATAACATCATTTTAAAACATCCATTAGTACTGTAAAAGAATGAAGCTGATCACACATTTGATGTCCTAAGATAACAAGAGTGTTCTTTGGAACATGTGTGTCACCTGCTGAAGCGTGATGGAAAAAGTGTGATGGACGGACAGACAGACGACGGAAAAGTGACACGACAAAGAAAGCATATTACTGTCAGAAGACGAAAGGAATATCCTGTACCTCCAACAATGATAGTAGCAGTCCAACATTTTCTGATTTTTTTATGAAAATCTCTGTAAACTGAGCACCAAGTTCATCTGAGTTTTGGTCTGGAACATCTTCATCTGCAAAACAGGTGATATATATTCATTATTTCTATTCAGTACTAACTGGGGAATAGTCTACATAGCCAATTCATAAATGTATCTTCAGATCACTCATCATGTCACAATTTTGTACTATTTAAAGAATTGTCTATAGCCAACACTTGTTTTCAGATCATTTTCAGCTATGTAAGACAAGGTGTGTGTGTGTGTTTTTTTTTTCCTTATTTTATCTAATGATGTATCAGTACTGACCCACCATAGGCAAGTGGCATAATACCACATCCAGTCATTTCAATATACTGAATCTGAGCCAACCAGTCCTGAAACTAGCCTTATGCAGAGAACCAAAAAAGGGAGATACATATAAGTACCATATCTAAATCTATGGCATGTCACAGCCAGGAATCAAAGCCATGACTTCCAAGACACAGGGCCAACACTATTAACCACTCAGCTACTGGGACCAGTCCAATATGGAATGAAAAAAAAAATCCAAATATACAAATGAATTATTCATACCATCATCAGTGGGTTCATTAGACATCACATTACAAACTGCATCCAATGCATAGCCCTGTTATCTCTGCATCAGACCTATCTGTCTCCAAAATATGAACGAGCGTATCCATGGCCAGTGTGCCAACTTCCAATCGAAATTTCTATAACAGAGAGAAAAAAGTTGGTTATTATTTTATTTAAGTTCAGCTACTTATTGCTTCATTTAAACTGAAAAAGTTGAGTTTAAATGATACATCATTTTTCAAAGGACATAAGAGAAAATTATCTATAACAATAAGTAACAAGTCAAAGGACAGCACCCTCGACTATTCACTTGTTGGTAAATCAAATGAAATCTATTTAAATTAGTGCCCTTCACATACCTGTATATAATAATAGTCAAAAATGATATACCTTGATCGTCTGATACCCCTTAATATATTCATGATGTCTAAAATCAATCCCATGCCTAGTTACTGAGACATAAGCACAATAACACTGTGCATGCAAAACTTAAACCAAAAATCCAAGTTAGAAAAGGGCCGTAATTTGCATCAGTCCAAAAGTTATCCTCCTGTTTTCTGATGCCCCTGAATACACTCCTTAACTTTCTAGTCAATACCATAAACAATTTCTGAAATATAAGCTGAATAGTAGCTTAAATGCAAAACTTTAACCTAAATTTCTAAGTTAAATGGGGGCCATAGTTTGTAATATATTCCATCAAGTGTTATCTTCCATGATAGTATGATACCCCTAAGCATATTTAAGATGTTTCAAATCAATCACATGCCTGGATACTAAGATAAAAGCATAAGAGTATCTTGCATGCAAAACTTTAACCAAAATGTCTAAGTTAAAAAGGGACATAATTTATATTATATTCAGTCAAGGGTTATCTACCTTGGTTGACTGATGCATGCAAAACTTTAACCAAAAGCCATACAGTTTTCCAGATTCAAATTTTCAAAGTTAATAAACCTATTTTTAACTCCTGCTACAAACTTTTTAGAAGATAACGTCATAACTTCATTCATGACAATCAATCCTGTGAAGTTCGGTCAATATTCATTCAGCGGTTTAGGAAATGTTATTTAAAGACAAGAGTGTTCTTTGGAACACATGTGTCACATGCTGAGGCATGACGGAAAAGGTGTGATGGACAGACAGACTGATGGACAGACGATGGAAAAGTGATCCCTATGTGTCACCTCTGCTTACAGCAGGTGACACAAAAATGGTTGACGACGGACGCTTAAGAACAGGCTATCCTTATAGCTCACCATGAGCATGTTGTGCTCAGGTGAGCAAACAATATAATGAGTACTTGTTAACTGTCTATGACTTTTATTTATGACATTTACTTCTACATCAGTATTCTACAATATGTATAGACACAATATAATAAAATAACAATTAACAAAACTATATTATTAAAATAATATTTTCTCTACCAATCCAACATAAACTCTTACCCTCGACAGTGCCTTGATTGCCCTGACAGCATCTCTTCTGTCATCCAGTAGTGTTGAAGATGAAGCTCTGTCAACCAAACGTTCAACCTACCAAAAATAAACATTTTCAGTATAAATTCAGTCAACCCAAATTGTTATCGCTGCTCTTTTACTGAGGCCTTTGTCTATGTAACAAAGAAATTTAAAGACTTACAGTATCTATTTAGTTGTAATAGTGCTGCTACTATACACTGTGTGTAAATCACTAAATGTCATGATTCACTCAGCTGACCTAAATTGGAACTCTTGTTGATTGCCAAAGTGCCAAGTAAAGGAACAGTAATACATAATGAAAATATTACAAAGGCATATATAAGTTAATAAGTTACAGTCAGTAATCAAATCCAGGACATCAGCCTTTTTAATTATTTTGTTGGTAGTGAACATATAAACTTTAAATGATACTAATACAACACTTATAATATGTTAAACACATTTTCAATTTTTAAAAATTAATATTAAAGACAAACCAAATAAACCATTTCCAAATTTAGTGCACAAACATCTGGAAAAAAGTTCAATTGTTAATTTCTTAGTCAGACTTGTTGCAAACTTTACATCACAATGTCAAAATCTGGGCTTAACTGTAGCTGTCAATCACTTGAACTGAGCATTTTGGGAGGAAATATGCAATGACCTGTTTAGAGGTATAAAGGACAATTACAAATTAAAATTACATTTTGATCAGAATAACTTTGTTATATAAACTGTTAACAGCAGCATTTTTTTTAACTGCAGATCAGTATAAATAATAAATCAATATAAAATGATCTGTTGTTCGGGAAAACTGTATAACAAACACTACTAATGCTTAGGTAATGACTAATGTAAATCTCTAAATATATCTTTAAAAATTAACACTGGGTTTCTTGCAATATTTTGAGAAAGATTAATGCAAAAAAGGCAAAGTGAGATATACTATTAGAACAACCCTATGACAGTGCTGTTTGTTGGGTTCACAAGGGCAATCTGTATCAGTATCACTACCTTTTATGTAGTGTTAGTTGACTTGTTTGTTTACACATTTACCTCTTCTTGGATTTACTGGTGCAGATAAAATTATTTAACAATTATTCAAAAATTCTCAATGCTAATAAGGCCAATAAGTCATTCGGAGACTTACAAAAATCATCGTATTTAAACCTTTATGAAATCAACACAAACACAAAAAGTGACAGCTGCTTATTATTACCCCACCCACACAGTTAACGTAACCGGTGTCAGAGACAAGCCGATATCTCTTCATCAAAAAATGCAAATTTCCATTTTTTCAGGGACAAAATAATCTATCTATAATCCCATTGAAGTCTTACTCCTATGAGATATATAAACCTACAGTTTCAGCACCAGACGGCTGAACACCTCCTTGAGGAGTACCGAGATACTTGCGGAAGTAGTCCATTTTTGGTTCAGTCACGCATGCGCAACGACGTGGCAGAAAGTTCAACAACAGACGCTTTAAAAATCTAACATTATACGACTTCTTTAAAATCAATCGTTTATATGACTTGAGTGCTTTCGGACTTATTTCTATCAACCATTTGTAAATTATTTTGCGTGCTCAGATATCAATTCAGTGAATTTAAACAAAATTATGAATGTCATTTGATCTATAAATGAAATAAACAGTTTTGTATCTTTTAAACAAAATTATTGGTCAAAATCTATTAGGGTAAACATTTTTCTGAAGTAAACTTTGTTGTGAACATTGTTAATTTTATGATTACTGTTAACTGACATAAATACAGTATACATGTATATGAATTTAAGTTTCAGATGTGGGCTTATATGGCGTGGTGCCGCACTCTAACTTCTTTGTTATTCGTTTAGCCCTTCTAATTCGGATGAAAGGGGGGGGGGGGGGAATGGCTCGATGCAATATGTGTCTCTTGGTGGGTACATTCTTTCCTTTCCGTGCCCTTGAGGCAAAGTCCGTTGATGCAAATTTTTAATTTATGGCTAACTAATATTTTATTATCATTATTGTTATTATTAATTCCTTTCTTTTAGATTCATTTTCTTCCAAATTGATTCCAAATATATGAAGTTGTTATAAAGAGAGTCTATCTACTAAATAGATAATTTAGATTATCATATGGTCGCTGATATATGCCATGTCACGTCTTGAAAATGGCGCCGTCGATGTCGACAGCGCGACGGTGCGAAATAATAGTATGCATTTTTATCGCATTCGCAAGCTAACTTGCCGCGATGATGTATCGTCGCGACGGCGCCTTTCGAACGCGCGGGCACGACGTTGTGACAAAATTACTGCTAATAACATCATATGTCGTGCTGTCGCTTCTGCGCGTCCAATTTGCGAAGCGGGAAACAACGACAAACTGCATATGCAGGGTTGTCGCCTTGGAATTAACCTTACCTAAGTATGGAGTGTCTGATAAATCCCGTATATGTTAAGATATGGAAAGCCTCAGCTGTCTGGCAGCAGCAACAGACTTTAACGATGCTCAGTAAATATTCACATTATGTATAGATGAAATTACAGTCTGTAAAAGTTATTATGCTAATATATGGAGCATAAACGCCATCATTCTTATTATGAAAACGTAAAAATGCAGTATGCAAAGCGATATCAGCAGCAACAGACTTTAACGATGCTCAGTAAATATTCATATGTAAGCGCAAAACATCAATTTATAGATTAACAAGGTATTTTTACAGTGATGGTCATTTTCATTTGCAAAGCAGAAGTTGAAAATTAAATCATTGTAAGTCTTCTTCTCGAGAATGGTAGTTTTACATCATGCAAAACGGAAACGTCACTATATAAAGGTCTTATTTCATGATGCAAAGGTAAAATTTCATCATAGATAGCGGAATCATCATTACTCAAAGGTTTACTTTATGATAAAAAAGTTACAATTTCATCGTTGGAAGCAAAAACACCATTATGTAAAGATATCTTTTCATAATGTTAAGGTACGATTTTATTACAGATAACGAAAATATCATTATGATTTTAAAGGTTTTATTTTATGATGTAAGGGTAAAATTTATTATACATAGGAATCGAAACTTCATCATGTAAAGATATTTTATATGTAATAGTACTAGTCAATTTTTTTTCCAATTATCGATAATTTATGGTTTATAAAGATATTACGAAAGCATAAAACAATAATGAAACATTAAACGCTGCAGTTCGGCTTTGACTCTGAACAGGACGGAATAACCCTTTGCAGGAATGCGAAACATTAACCTTTTAGTTTCTCTGAAATAATCAGAACTCCAATGGTAAAGGAAAAACAAAACAAACAAAAAAAACAAAGCACACCATAAAATATTCTCAATATTTACTAACATCTATTATGTGAATACGTGTACCATTAAAGCCTATATGTGAAAGTCGGTCTTTAAATACGTGTACCCGCGCGTTCTACCATTAAAGCCTATATGTGAAATCTTTGGATTGAGTAAGAGACTGTACAAACGAGGCGAATGAGGGATTGTAATACAAGGCATGCGGAGAAAGAGGAACATTTCAGGAAATAGGCACATCGTAATTAAAACTATTGGATGTATGTTGCTAAATTTGAAAGAGAATACGACAAGGATTTTTTAAAAAAAAAAGAATTATAGTGGGCATTCCACGACCAGCTTTTTTTATTTCAGTTTCTCGTGTTGTAATACATAAAACAGCATTACAAACGGACACTTTATATCCAAGTTAAAACAATAGTACGCGACTTCTTAATCAGACCATACTATGTTAATATTACAAAACAATATGTAGACGATTGCTTAATCGCATAACAATGTTATATATTAGCTAAAATATGACGAACTTTGCCTTATCAGACAATAACAAGTATAAATTTAAAAACAATATGTACGACGACTTTGCCCTTAATCAGACCAATAACAATGTTATAATATTAGCAATAACAATATGTACGACGACTTTGCCCTTAATCAGACCAATAACTATGTTATAATATTAGCAATAACAACATGGCGACTGTACAAGCGTCAGTTATGTAGTTGCTCAAAAATTCATTTTTTTCCTTGAGAAAAGCAAATATTTGCCGAAATATTGAAAAAAGAGTGAATTTAATTGTTTACTGTATTATTTCCCTCTGGAAAATCAACGGACTTATCGCATTCTATACCAATTACTATATGTATATACATTCCTCCATGGCAACCCACGACTGGCCATTGGATTGCAACTCCAAAGAATCCATGCAATCAGGATAGCCAAAATAAATGGTATGTACTTTATAGAAATCATATATAATATCTGACATTTATACTGCAGGTTGGTCAACCGATATCTTATATTTGAATGATGTAATAATTTATTTTATACGAGTATTTCTAAATAAATGTCTATTTAAATACTTCATTCGAGATTGTTTCTTCAGTTATACGGGCTCGTATATAACATGGTGTTAAGTTAGCTAAGCAAAATTATTTTATTTAACTCTATGTGCATAATACAATATGCTTTTTTATTTATACATAAATGAAGCAAATTATGTGTGCTTATTTACATGTTAGATTTAACTTATAATTACCATTAGGTATTAGTTTGAATGACATGTCAATATAAATCCCTGGCCGCGACTTACCAAAGTCGTAAAAAATGGTACTGTTATAGCTTCCTTGCTTGGCGCTCAGCATATAAGGCTAGTTGCAGGACTGGTTGGCTCAGTGTCAGGATAATGTAACTGGGTTTGGTATCATGCCACATGTCTGCGGCGTGATACCGCAGTGTGACAGCACTATATCTGTCTCAAGTAGACACTGTCTCCAAATGACTGAAATACTGTCGGTGGGACGTTCAACCCAACAAACAAACATGTCAATATCTACCTTAATATGATATGGTTATTGTAGTATCAAAGGATATAAATGATCATTTTGTGTATTTATTTATTTATTTATTTATTTATTTATTTATTAATTTGTAATTCATGTACTGAAAATGGTGCTTACACATATGAATAATTTACAAACTTTAAATATGGAAACGTTACATTAAAATCAACATAAACAAAATTCTATGTTATATGTATACATCATAAGCCAAAAATGTGTTAGTATAAGGTTATGAAAATTAGAAAAAAATGATTTATTTAAATCCTGCTAATTAAACGTCAGACTAAGACATATTGAAAAATTAAAAATTAAAAAAGTAAAAGCAAAACAAATCATAATTTGATATGTGTGCAAAGACGCATTAACAAAACTTCGGATGCGGACACAACTGAAGTTTGGAAAGCGTGCGTGCACGGGAAATTAGGAGGAACAGCTGTCTCTCCTCTCCCGACAAATTGTTTTCATTGTATATGCCACGTGGTATATGACGTCATTTTTAGCTTACGCGAAATGCATATTTTGCATGGATTCAGAGGGGAAAAAACTGATGTAAGTATTTTATTTCATCATCAATTTTAAATTTTATATAACTCATGCGAAGCGGAAAATTGTGCCCAGCACATATGCCACGATGATTCCTTTGCCAGATGTACATATTTTCTTAACATTCGGGGAAATCTTCCGAGTACGTGAAATTTTGTTTGCTAACACGTAAAGCACAAAGCTAATAATGTTTTCCCGAGTGTTAGGAAACACTGTTGTTCATTTGACAAAACAATCATTATATTTATATTCTATAAAATTGGTGAAGAAATAAATAACCTACAGCATTTTTTCTTCGAATCGTGGCAAATAAATGCTGGTTTTGATAGCTTAAAATGACGTCATGCATCACGTGGTATGACCACACTGTCTATGATAAATGTTACATTTCCGAGTGCGCATGGTTTCCACACTTGAGTCGCGTCTCACGGACCATCATCGGAAAAGCTAGTCAATATCAAAATATAAACAAAGGTTGAATTTTGTCATCCATCGAAAATATACTAATAATTGATGTATTTTTAATCGATGCAAAGCCAGCGGAGATCGGATATGTGACAATTAAGTACCATTAACTTTACAATCTCGTAAAACGGCGTAGCATTTCTGGTATTGAAATTATGGGCCTTGTTTTATTGACAATACCATCATACCGAAGCAGCTAAGGAAAAGTTAATGAGATTACTATCTGGTTGTCGTTTGATTAATAATGCGGTTTATTTACAGACACGAGGCAAACACATTCTGTAACAAATACCGGCGGTGCCGATGTCCGCCGTCGGTACGATTTGTCCCAGCAGCCATCCCGTCGGCGTCGGGAGAAGGTCAAACCAGATAGCTTTCCTATTCACCGAGCGTCGGCGTCGCGGCTAAGTTTTTTGCAACACCTCACTTAATGACTGAACCTTTTAATTAAGGTTTTGCTTTGAAATTTGGAATACTTATACATGACCACCACCCAGACCTGTAGGCAAGAGGGGATAACACTGTCATGGATTTTGACCAAATTATGCCCCCTTTTTTGACTTATAATCTTTGTTTTTGTACGACATGTTTTTCACTGAAACCATTGATGCTTTTATTTGAAACTTGGTATACATGTGAATGACTTTCACCCCTGCCTTTGGTCAAGAGGTCATTACTCTGTCATGGATTTTGACAAATTTATGTCCCTTTTCAACTTAAAATCTTGTTCAAATGTTTGGTACCTCTTGAATTTTCCACTGAACCCTTGAATGTGTTGCTTTGAAACTGAATGCTTGTTTATGACCTATTCCTTTCACATGTAGGGTTGTTTTGTATTGGGGTTTACCGTCGCTGCGATAGTATTCCAATCATATAGCGACGTCCAGCTAATTACAGGTGGAGGAAGACCCCGAGTACACAGAGGTACCCGGGTAGAACCACTAACCTACAGCAAGCCAGCTGGTAGGCTTCCTCACACGAAAAATCCGAATTCCCTACCGGAATTCGAACCCACAGCGGTGAGGGGCTGAGAGATTTGTAGTCCACGACTGTAACCGCTCGGCCACGGCGGCCCCCCTCCTCCCCCTACATGTAGGGAAGAGTACATAACTCTTTCATGGATTTTGACTAAATAATGCCCTTTTCGGACTTAGAACCTCAGTTGAGTTTTCTTATATACTTGCTCTCTTTTTCACTGAACCCTTTGGAATATTGCCTTAAAACTTAGAATACATGTTCATATCCCTTGTTTACTTTTTGATAATACAGCGATTCTTATTTTGCCTTTTACTGCAATATTTTTCTATATTGACAAGCATTAGAATAGTCGAGCACACTGTTTTCCACTATTACTAGTATTTAACTACTTAACTACTTTCACTGCTGCCAGTACTATCAGCAGCTACGATAACAAGAACTACCCAATTCAAAATTTCTAATATCTGATATTAAACTGATGCTAATGGTGTTATATTCAGGGGAAAAAAACACACCTGAAGAAATCCCATCTAACCGTTGATTCCAAACGCGACCAAGACGTGCTCAGTAGGCCACAGACTGAGAGGTCTACCAAAGATCGATCCTGTCACCAAGAATCCGGGAGAAAGAAAGAAGCAACCATCAAACCTAGTGAGTAATGTTTACACTATGGTATTTTTCTTAATATCAGATACCGAAAATGATGGGTATTAAATTATAATGATGTGTACATATATATAACACATGGCTATGAATAAATCGATAATTATTTATTTGTTAAATGAATACAATACCTTTTGTAAAAGAAAATACATAAAAAGAAGTCAAGTTACCATTAAGATGATAAGCTGGCGCTTGTTTTAATTTATCAATCCATCAAAAATAATTTTGTCACATTCACTCTTTAAAAGAGTTCAAATGATGTTTTTACAGATGGTGATATTGAAAAAGAAGTAAATACTGATGCATGTCGTTAAATGACATAGACAGAAGGCCAAGGTTTTAGAACAAAAGAGGTTTCTAATGTAAGTATTACTTACAAAAGAATGTAGTGCAACAGCGTGCGATAGTTTGTATAGATAATCGCCATCATTGATGATTTTTAAGTCTCTTGAGTAAATATGCCGTTTCTCATTTCAAGTCGGCTTCTTTTTATGTTTCAGGAGAATTGAATACATTCTAGATGGTCGAAAGACAAAAGCTGCCTCTCTACAGGCACCATTCATAGAAGGTCCAAAGGATACAAAGGCAAATAACAACATTAAAACAAACAGCAATAAAACACGCTTTCAGTGGAAACCGGCAAAAATTCCTGTCCGTCACACTCAAAAGAGTGCACAAATACTAGCTTTGTCAGAAGAAATGAAACGTGCTTCCCCGCCAATTCCCTCTCAGTCTACAGAGAATGTCATTGAAGTAAAGAAATCAGTTGCTGCATCAACAAAACCAATCTTTAAAAAGCCTGTTTTTAGGGCACATGGTCGTAAAATAGATGAAACAAAGAAATGTTAAAGGAAAGCTTGCATGAAAAGGGATAGAACAAAATTGAAAGAAAAGAATTCTGTACTAGAAACAAGGCCTGTTTCGACAAGAACGAGTGAGGAGCCTGAAGAAAAAGAAACATCTACAGAAGATGTTTCAACAGAAAGAAACAATGCATCCCGATTTACTTCTAGATCCTCGTCAGTTGTAATTAAGCTGTCAAAAGCAAATGAGAATGATAAGACACCAACTCCAAGTAGTTTTGGTAGTGCGGAGTCAGTTTTTCATGTTGGAAGTATTCTAGATGTAGCATATGAAAGAGATTGCAAAGTCTGAAACCAGTAATCTAGCGAAGGAAAGTAACGAGGATCTGAAGAGATTCCGTGATGAATCAGCAAATAGGGAAGCAAAGGGACATTCAAGCCCTGGGCATTTTCATACTGACAATGTTAGTAAAAAAAAGTCAAGAAATGTTGCCAAAAGTTTTCTCTCGCTCACTGTCTCCGCTGTATTCGGAAAAAGAGGTTTCACAAAAGAGACGACCAAGGAGCATGTCATACAGAGAAATAATACTCGAGAAGACCAAGTCAAGAACAGATGAGAGACCAATTGAAGCAAACACATCTGCAACAGGTATGACAAGTACAAAGACCAAGACCAAAGACTCTTTTGATATTCAAAACATTGCCCTTGGTTCAGCTCTATTATATGGTCGAACAAGTCCAAGAACAGCTAGAATGTCTACCCGAGGTAGATGCCATAAAAAGAAAAGGTTCAAAAGGGACGGGGCGTCACAATCACTGCTGATAGTATAACAGTTATGCCGCGACAGTCATCTGGATCTTCTGAAACAATATCTGGCTATTCAGTCACTCCTTCGCCAAGACAATCAAACACAAGTTTACGAAATACTTCACGAACATGCCTAACTACACCTCAGCATACATATGAAATGGGATACATTGCAAAAGAGTCTCCAAATGAAACATCTACAGATGTTTGTGTTAAATCACCAAGAAACACAGGATCGTTGACCAAGGTAGTACATGACGAGATGACTGCTAACTGCACAAGACCACCTGATAACACAAGAAGAGATTTTCAGAGGGAACACGATAATTCAAAGACAAGTTTATCACAACTTACAAATGTAAGAGAGGAATGAAAAGACCGACTGACCCCCTCCTCCTCTGGGGGGCAGCATAAGAAGTAGATCAGGGGATTTACCAGTTAAGCTTAAGTCAAGAGCGTCATCATCAAGAATACTCTCCAAACAAAATTCCGTTTCTAAAGATTCTCGAAGAACTTCGGTATCGAGCATCACATCAGAATCGTATGATAAGGAAAGAAAGAGGAAGAAGTCTCTGTCATCTTCAAAGCGATCTGACTGCAGCACTTTGTCAGTTAGACACTCCAGTGGCACTTCTTCCTGCTGGAGTTCATCTGCATCTCTCAAAGATACTACAAGGTCTGAATATTCTCCAAAAGGAGATGATGACTCTCCAGTTAGACGAAGTTCAACTCTCCATACACCAGTCACTGTAGAAGTGCCATTTATTGCTCGTACGCCAGTGACTCCTCGTTCCTCAGCCTCTGTCCGCTCCCAAGTGTCTTCACAATCGACAACCCCTGTACCTTTGTCTGCCACTGGCCGTTCACCAGTAACTGCTCGCTCTTCTGGTAATGGCCATACGCCAACATCGAATCGCTATTACTACGGCATCGCCTGTGTCTTCCAAAAAATGTTCCAGAATATTATCCACACAATCGGATACCTCGGTTGGAAGAAAATCATCTCAAGCCTCTTTTTCCAGTGGTATCAGGACGGGATCTGCTACGTCTGCCGCCTCCTCAATGGGATAGAACACCTTGTGCAAGAGGTTCATACGGTCAACATTTATGAAAAACTATTGACAATGGCGAAATCAGAACCAAATTGAGACATTTATAAAAATGATTATAAACGATGATTTTAAATAATAAAATGTTATTAATGGCATTTTGTATGCCTGTTTTACCCTAATGTTGCTTGATTTTTTTACCAAGCTGATAAACACATGTTTATGGCATTTTGTTACACACTCACATTCGTGCATGTATTCAGAGAGAGAGAGAGAAAGAGAGAGGTGACGGGTGGTATGAGAATGTATGGGGTTTTGGTTAAATTAAGACCAGCTCCTAAACAAGTTCGTTCAGAATATATTTTGACTAATTTAATATACTGAGGAAAAAAACAACTTTTTTTTCCAAACTTACAAAATTAAGATTATTCATTAACCGATATGAACCTTTTCTCCCGGTAAAATTATCCATATAAAAAGTTAATTGTCAAAGGTGTCAAAATTCAACTCCGCAACTTTTGACCATAAATTGACTGGTTTTTTGGGGGTTTTTTTTAGGATGTTCCTTTAAAAGTATATCACATATGTCCACTTCTCCTCAGAAACGCACATTTTGGAGTCTAGTTTCAATTTGAGCGTTGTTGATGACAGAATACACAAGTTGTGGAGGTGAACGTTTCATAAATATTAGCATTTCTAAAATTCGCTGTAAGCTAAATGAACAGAAAGTTACACTGTGATGTAAAGGGAAATTATATGTCAAAGTATACTTGCAGTTGAAGGAGAGGTTCATAGCTGGGAAATGTTATCAAAGCTGATATTAGAAATATTCTGACTCCCTGTTCATGTGAAGTAGGAAGTTAAATTTGTAATTGTTGTACATACGTTAATCAGGGATTGATCACTAATAGCATGGATATAATAAAGACGTAACGCATTTTTTTTCATATTCAATATACAATACGAACTGCTCTTCTTTTCAACTTAACGATTATACTTAATTTGGAAGCCCTACAACACGAAAAAACTTGTTTTAATACGGATTTTAGAGAAACTTTTGGAATTTACACTAATGTCATTTTCGGAGAAATGGAGAAAAAAAAACAAATCTGAATCAAAACTACACACCCAAAAGTATTATCCTCTTGTTAATTCACCATGGGTCCACAATTGCTTCGTTGGCCTCCTGCATTAATAAATACACAAGGTCACAAGTTATGGTTCTTGATTAATCAAATATTGAGATTTCACTTTAAAAAATTAATAATATAGCATTTGCTAAGAAATTAATCAAACTTCGCGACAATATTTTCAACTATTAGACAGTATACAGCCATAACCCTTGAATGATCAAAAATGCCAGATAAAATCTGCCAGATTTCATTTAGTACCCGGATTTATTAATCAATCTTCATTATATTGTGGAGACAATGATTATGACCACAGTATATCAGATAATAAATGTAGATGCAATCTGGAAGTCGACAGTTATGGTTCACGGATTATCAAAAGTGTCATATTTCTGTTTGATAAAATGGAACAATGCAAACTTCCATATAGTGTAATGTCTACGATATCTAGGCCATGGTTGAATTCGACTGATATTACACCAGAAGGTTAAGAGTCGTGTCCTTGAATTATAAAAAGAATACACGTCTCTCTTCATTTAATACTACAACACCTGCACATACGTATTACTTTCTGTAGTCATAACCGTGGCCATGTTTGATTATCTTGTTCGATTATGGCTGATTCTAAATATTCTTGAGTTATGGCCCATACTGTTTTCTGTAAGAGCATATAGGCATGTTGCATGGAACCGGCCATTTATATCAGGGGTGGGACAGTGATATGTTGGCCAACTATTAAAACTACCGTGGGGTTGGGGGTGGGTACAAGTCAACGATTCGAGAGTGGGTCCGTGGATTCTTCCCTTAATGACATACAAACTCTTTTCCGGGGGGGGGGGGGGGGGGGGGGAGTTTGTTTTTATTCTTCCTCTCTAGTTTGGATATACTAGAGGAAGGGGGTGGGGGTGGTCATGCCTACCTCCCTCTGGATCTGCACATGATAGGTGCGGTATTCAGGTGTGCTATATAATTTTCTCCATTTAATAGATCAAAGAGTCCTTTGGTTGATATGCTTAAATTATTGATATTTATCATTAAACAGGCCCCTTTCTATGTGACCTGTGGCTCAGATATTCTAATTAATTCCCAATTGAAAACTCATTTACGTTACATTATATTCAAAATTCAAAATTCCCAAGATTACTAATTCATCGAAGGATATTTTGTTCCAAATGTGGATGTGTTGTTTTTTTTTAGATATTTTGGCTAATTTTATATTCCCGATAAACTTAAAAACAAAAACCTGTTAAACAAAGTTTGGCATCTGGTCTAAATATTACAAAAACACGTAACAAATTGTCAAATTCTCGCAAAGTCACGTTTTTCAAATATCTCCTTTTCTATTGAAGCTATATGAAAGTAAATTGTTTCTTACAATAGAACGTTACATTACCATCAAAATGATACATTATATGTATTAAAATAAGTCAAGGAACAAACTTTGAATGTTTTGTTTAAAATAGAAAAGTACCTGCATGATATTAACTATGTAAAATGTGTTCTTTCTGCTAAACTGGTTGCATTTTAATCATAATTTAAAAAAAAATCAAGCAAAATAATTCTTTGCAGTAGAGAAAATTAACGTTATTATTTTATAATACGGTTACATATTTGAAGGTTTGCAATATTCATTGATCTGCTGTATGCTTATTTTCCACTGGCTTTTTACGGGAGTTTCTTATTTCTGTTTAATATGTCTTGCTAACAGATACATAGATTATTCTTTATAAACCGCAACATATTGACAGATGACAGTATTGTAATGCGCCCTTGCGTGGGCAGCGTTTATGATAGTAAGCATTACACATTTTACTCAATATGCAAATCTCTCTGGTAACTAATCTACAAAACAAAGCTTTGTGTATGACACAACTAATGATGTGTAACATAAAAAACTCCGGTTGGGACACTGAATGCGTGTGTGTGTGTGTGTGTGTGCTGTTTCAAAAGAAGAACGTTTGTTTTTGAATTCTTGAAACTTCTTTTTCTCAGCCTGAAAATGATACATATTAAGATGCAAAATAGGGTGGAAGTGAGGGCAACCAGCTTTTCGTTATTTTAATATTGAATATTGCGGGAAATCACATGACCCAATCGCAGGACTAAAAATAATAATAGCGACGAATTCGATCACATATTTTTAGAAAAAGATACTTTTGTTGGTACCTCTACAAATGAAGTAATGCTGATTTAGAATTACATGTACTTACATACATTTGGGATTGGTCTATTTTCATATTTGATTTTCATAAAACTTGGATTTTGAAATGAATAGGGGGACTGAAAATAGTTCCATTTGAATATCATAAAATATATTTTCATTTAATATCAACATAATAAGCAAACATTTTATCTATTACCGGTATACGCTTGTTGCAACATTAAAAAAGTTGCACATGCATGCTTATTACTCTGGATATATGTATTTAAAAACACCCACAGGTAACATGACGTCATTTCTGTACGTTTCCTTAGAATTCCAAGTAATTTTGATGCCCACATACGTGCTTTCCTAAGACTGTCGTACACACGCAAACAGAGGTGGGCAAATATTCATTTGTCTGATTAGAGAAAAACTTTTTGTAAACAATATTTTTCACTAATTTTCTTCTCATGGCATTCTTTACTTTATCACGTGCGCTTTGTTAGGTTTCATTTACTAAGTTTCATTTACTTAGTCATTGACTAAGAATTTGATTTTAACTATACGTGTATATTACGTCTATCACTATCCATCTTTAGACGCAATGTCATCTGGAATGCAACCATTCAACCATCCGTGATCGTAAAAATGGGTGGTTTCTCCATCACAGGCAATGCCATGTGTGACGGCTTCAACTGATAAAACCTATATTTAGATTCATTCGCTTTTCACGCATGCGTGAACTTCATAGGATGAACTTATGAACTGGTGAAGACGCCAACGCGTTTTCCTGTGCAATTGACCTACACTTTCCAAGTTTATTTGTCAGGAAACAAAGACTACACCAACATAAACGAGGGAGAGTAGAAAATTACTTATTTTTACCGATCATCTCAGTTCTGTGAACGAGCTGTTTTAATATAATTGACAATATATAATATCATAAAAAACCGGTAGGCCTACTTAACATTTATTAAATGGATTCTTTTGTTTTGCGTATTTTGAATATTTCCGTAGTGTTAACACTGAACAAATGAGCACATGATATATTAAGCTATGTCTAAAATGGGAAATAAATTACAAATTATTACTAGACCGTTCGTAGTCTTTTCATCACTCTCTCTCTCTCTCTCTCTATCTCTCTCTTTCTAAACGACGGAGGATTTAAATTTGACGCCATAATGAAACTTGGTCCTACCCCCGTGCACGTTTGGAAAACCAGGGACTCTGTGTATATAGGCATTACACAGTCTTTTTTTTCAGTTCATGTAGTGCAGGACTGACAGCAGTACATATATGTATGAAATTAAATTTTAAGAATATATGCTTAGTGTACGTCCTATATATATCTGTGTCTCGACCAACTGCGTGCGCGTTCGTGTTTGTATGTGCGTGCGTGTGCGCGTGTAAATTAAACAGCTGCAAAATAACAATCTAGGAAGTGTCAGATTGGTGATTGCATGTTCTTTTCTGGTTTCATTTCGTAAACCCTCTGGATGATCAATTGAATAACTTAATTGGCGAGTCCTTAATCTATTTTTTGGGGGGGTTAAATATGTTGATATTTAAGCTTTATACTTTTAAGTCATCATGGCGGGAATTTCATTTATGCAAAATACAACAACAGCAACAAACAAACAAATCGCACACGAAGCACGTGCAACATATCTAATTGTAGCACACGCAACATTGCAGAAATATGAGAAATTGGTGCCCAGTATTTTTCTTTTATACCTTTTATAATTCGTAATTGGGAGTGCCACTGGAATACGTATTGATCAGTGTATGGTGTTGAACTAAAATAAGTGATGTTTCCCCGAGTTGCTATTTATAGATGAAGGTATTATCTTCCGAACACAGTGATGTGTAGTAATTTCTATGCACCAAGTCATCCATTCACATCATCTACCAATACGTGTATAGTTTTAAAGTGGTTTGAGTTACATGTAGATCTGTTTACTGAATACTCTAAACTTAGTGCATGTGAAAAGTGAGACATTTTATTCTAACACTTGACTTTGAAACCGGAGTTGTTAATTCGCTGGAACTGCAATCTGATTCATTGTGACAGGTAAGTTGCATGTACAGGTAAATGGTTTTATTTCATTTCCTGATGCCTGACGGTGTGTTTGACGAACAGGTGATTTATTATACATCATCGCAAAGGCTGGTCGATTGAAAAGGTCTGCATGATTAACGGAATATATAGTAATACTTCGCTGTTATATAAGAATCAATGGTAAGAGTACGTATGATGTGTCCCTCATGTAGCCTTAGGTATTACCGGTAATTATTGTAAGAAATGATGAATGTTGAACATTCTAAAACGTGTGTGTGTTTTCAGTTGCATATAGTCTAGATATCATCTAGATATCAAGATATGTCTAGTTCATCCAGTCATCCACAGATCAATTAAAACTCATTAATATATGCAGAGATTTGAATTACCTAGTAATGTAGCACCGTGATATATGATAGGACACATGGCTTTCGATCAGATCAGAGGTTCTGTGTTTCGAAACCTAATGGGGGATATTATGTTTCTTTCATTACCTCCCTGCTGGCACAAATTGTTGAGGATTTGCAAAAACCAACAGGGATTTATAAGTATAATTAAGTTAAAAGAAATTGTTAATCATTGTTAATGGATGTTAGTAACTAACGTAACATTTAAAGTCAATTAATTGATATATTAATCAGTATGTATTTTTATACATGAAATAGAAGCATTATATTTGAGAAGAAAATGAAATAGTATGAAAAAGTTTTTAGAAAGTAACGAAAATGTACATGAAAAAACAACCAATATTGAGAGATAATTTAAGAAATAGCTTTAAAAAATCAAAGTGCTGAATTTGTGTGTGCCTCAAAGATGAGCTGCAAGTTGATTACCAGTAATTAAATTCACTTTGATACACAAAATAAATGCGGCATTCCTGTACTCTTAGCGCTATCAGAGCTTTGATTTGTATTCATGCAGTACCTCATCTACAACAGACTCTATTTATAGATTGAAGTAAATTTTCTGCACTGGTCAAGGCTCCAAACTAATTTAGTAGATATACAGGTTTCGGTCATTTTTTAGTGTAAGAAATAACCCTTGGAGATATTTGAGGTTGATAGATTGATGTGATTATTAGTATGTTACAATGATTTGTTTAAGACTTAACATCCATAGGTTATTGCAACAGCCTAAAATGACCGAACACTGCACATTTACTCTCAAATTTATTTGCCAGCCACCTTTGCATCGAAACAAACTATATTCGTGTGCTTGGTAAAGTGATCACGTGATAAAAACAGTTACATCATTCGATTTCAGTTACATCAGCTTAGAAAAATAAGTTCTATAATGTTTTCATGTCACAGGCGATTTTTGTAGTCTGTTAAGTATTTATTTTTGACACAGTGTTGATTTTTCAGCATTTTGCTTAATTTTAGTATACTTAAGTTGTAGAGATATATACAATTGTTCGATCATATTTACACTATTGAGAGGTTATTCGGTTTTAAATCTAGGAAAACGGGAGTTGAAAACGTCACACACAACTAAAAACCAACTTATAATCACAAATGCTTATAGTTTTACAGAATATTAAACAAGAAGGAAGTAAGGTAAGCCCAAGCCTCAGTACATGAATTGTTAATTGTTTCCCTGCCTTATGTATTGTGCCAACAAGTCAGAACAGCTATTGATTTTCCCATGATACATTTATGGTTCAGTATGAAGGAAGTGTTGAACATGACAGGTGTGTTTGACAATATTTATGAACCAGAAAGAATTAAGACATTGAAATAAACTTCATTTTGTATTTGCTGTTACTGTTGGAATTCCTAGGTAAGTGTTGATTTTATATGTCTGAGCAAATAATTAAAACTACTTTGCCCATACCAATCCGATTTACATGTATTAGATGTAATAAATTTTGTTGTACAACCCTGAAATCCAATGAATACCGGTAACACATTTTAAAGGAAGTTACTGGTTGATATTTTTCTACCTGTGATATAATTTGTTACTACCCTAAACAGTCTAAATAAATATTTTAAAGAATAAAGTGTAACTATTTACCATAAATTTTCCATTGTTTCATATAAGGAAGTACAAAAAAAGACCTTGTGTTTTATAACATCGATTGTATTTTAATTGAAGAGGTAAGTAACTCATATAGATAAATCATCAACAAATACCCCCAGCCTATTAATTGATCAGCTAGACAAGGTGCCACGTAGTGAAACAGAATAAGTCAGCTGGGGGTATCCAAAGATGAGGTAAATAGGCAAATGGTGTTTTGGTTTGAATATCCTGAGGAATCTGAATTATGGTACTATGGTTAGTAGAGGGAACTATGGTTTAGCAGAGGGAGCTATAGTTTAACAGAGGGAGCTATGGTTTAGCAGAAGGAGCTGTGATTTAGCAGAGGGAGCTATGGTTTAGCAGAGGGAGCTATGGTTTAGCAGAAGGAGCTGTGATTCAGCAGAGGGAGCTATGGTGTAGCAGAGGGAACTATGGTTCAGCAGAAGGAGCTGTGATTTAGCAGAGGGAACTATGGTTTGGCAGAGGTAGCTATAGTTTAACAGGGAGCTATGATTTAGCAGAGGGAGCTATGGTTTAGCAGAAGGAGCTTTGATTTAGCAGAGGGAGCTATGATTTAGCAGAGGGAGCTGTGGTTTAGCAGAAGGAGCTATGGTTTAGCAGAGGGAGCTATGATTTAGCAGAGGGAGCTGTGGTTTAGCAGAAGGAGCTTTGATTTAGCAGAGGGAGCTATGA
>CM037778.1:54781834-54831834 GCA_021229015.1 Solen grandis
GCGACCACGGCAGACCCGTGACGGTCGTAGAGGGGAAAGAGGCTGAGCCCGACTTCGTTTCGGTATACCACGGATGCCAGCACGTTCCCTCCCGGTTCGTCACGTTCTGCTTGGTTCCCTCAAGTTTGATCCAAGGTCGGACACGTTTATCACGTTCTGTCGAGGCTTTCTGCGAATGAAATGCGGATTCCTTGTGGCCTTGGATACATTCCCACGGTATATATAAAAAGGACTCCCAAATTATAACAGTCCATGTATCCTGAGATGTGAACGAGACAACATCCTGAATGCCCAATATAAAGAATATTTTGTTTGCATGCTTGCTGGTTGCATTCATCTAATCTTTTTGTCAGCAAGGAAAATGCCAGCAGCATGCAACATTTGCAGAGATAGAAGGCCAGAGTTGCAGCTGTCCGGAAGAAACCCAAGATTATGTTGAAGGGCGAATTATTAACGGAATACAAAAGGCAGCAGCTTGACCACTTCTCAACATCTCTCCCAAGAGAGATATCAATGCCCTCTTCGGGTTGCTTCTGCTCCTATTTTTGGTGGGCAGAGGGGGTCATCATACGTTTTGGTTTCTTCTGTGGCACAGGTCGGCCTTCTTTCTTCGAAGCTTGGTAATCTCTTTTCATATTGAAGATACGTGATGAACGTGTCAAATGAAGCTCCCCTGCATGGCACGACCATCTCATCTTTGAGAGCACAATATTGGCCGTCGTTCATGTGAATGTAGTTCACGGTTTTATCTGCAATAAAATATGTTTAAACTAAGGAAACATGAAGAAAGAAAGTACAAATACGGCCAACTATGTTGATTTACGAATAATTCTGCTAGGTAAACTATAGCCGCCCTACGTCTAAGGGCAACTTTGATTAACTACGTGTGGACTTGGTTCAAAATGCGCACGGTTACGGTAAATTAGGGTCATATGCGTTAGACTACAGTAAATAGATGCGACTGCGCAATACGCCTACCTAAGACGTAAGTATGGCAATTGTGCTTTTGAAGATAAAAACAACGGTCAAGTAGGGTCAGATACTGTCAACTACGTTCGAACTACAGCCACAGTAGGGTCTTGTCATCATAGCTCACCGTAGAGGTATTGTGACTATATTAAATGTTTATAGCCTAACACAGTCAAAGAATTGGTGCCTTGAAGTTCAAATTGGGTTTTAAATACGTTGAACTACGACTTCGTTTAATGCGTCAACTACTGTCACCCATTACGGTCAACTACGTTCGTGAACGTCAGATATGACCCTCCCATCGCGCGCCGTGGAACGCAACGCACCGTAGCGCACCCGGTCCGTAAATCGTCACATGCTGTGACTAAATGTGACGAATGTTGAAAGAACCGTGAGATGCCAGGGGAAAAGCGTGCTTCCAATCCTACTACGGAGCCCTTTCAGCTTTTATTACGGCTTATTATGTACTGTCACGTTTTGTTGCGTTCACCCCGTCTTACTACGGCCTACTAGGTGTTTTTTTTTTGTGGCAGTGTTAAAAAAAAAAAAAAAAAAAAAAAAAAAACGGCCCGGCATCCACAACCTGTCATTTCGTCCCCCACGTTCTCTCACGTCCATCCCGTTTTGTCCATGGGTGGCCTGAAACGTAGTTGCCGCGGCGGCCGGGAACATAGTGTGAACATAGCAAAGGTGACGTATGCAACATTCGTGTTTCCCGAATGAAAACGCGCACCGGATATATAAAATATTGCATTTCTAAATTAGGTAACTAAAATGTAATAACATAGTTGGCAGCCAGATGTTAACCGCCAAGGACCAGCGCAATTTCAGTTAATACTTCCATCATTAAATTGTAATCATGGTCCATTAAGTGATCCTGAGAATTTTAAAGTAAATGCAAGCCTTGAGCAAAATAGCCTATAATTCCAGGTCAATGAATACTTGCATCTGCACTAAAGTATTTTAAAGCATTTTAAGGACCATTATTATAATTTAATGATGGATTACCTTAAAGGGGTCATTTTTCTTTTTTATGTACATGTGCCCTTAAACACAATGTTAATACCAACTAATATACTAGTATTCCTCCAAAACGACAAATGTTTCCCAGTGTTTCATTTTCCCCTCAATGTATACAAGTACAAATGTTTAAGAGCCGGCTTGTGTCATCACAAGGGGGGATGGGTCTCGTCGCTGAATGACCGAATTACTGTGCAACGACGGTAAATTGCAACACAACAAATTATGGATATGCCAACTTAATTTACTGAAATGCCATCGGTATATAAAACAATAATGATTGAATGTTTCCCCCTATTCATTCAGCTTTAAGTATTCGCGATACGTTCTTTTGGTGAAATTCAAGCTCGATCAGCCAACTAGATACTCATAGTCGGGCCGTAGTCGCACACATTTTCCATGATTTTTCTGCTATTTCGTTCCTTTCATGAAGTTACTACAATGAAAGATATTTGTTTCCTCCATTTCCTTAAATATCTTCTAATAGGTCACGGTGACCGAGTGGTTACGACATCCGCCCCGGAATCGGGACGGTTCGATCCATGACATACCAAGTCACGAAAAGATGGTACTTGTATAGCTCCCTTGCGGGGCCTCCGTGGCCGAGAGGGTAAAGTCGTTGACCCTCACCGCGTGGGTTCGAATCCCGGTAGGGACTTCGGATTTTCATGTGAGGAAGCCTTCCAGCTGGCTTGCGGTAGGTCGGTGGTTCTACCCGGATGCCTCCGTGCATTCGGGGTCCTCCTCCACCTGTAATTAGCTGGACGTCGCTATATGACTGAAATACTGTCGAAGCGACGGTAAACTCAAATAGTCAAGTCAAGTTAGACGAAGGCCCAAAATGACTGAAATACATTATTTATGTTGATAAAATGCTAAAAAAAACAAAAACAGAAGGGATATTTACGGAGATTTTTTTCCCATACACAGCATACGAAGACAGAGGTTATTTTATGGGGAAAATTATCCGTTATATATTTCAGAGGTTTATAAAACTTTGTCAAAAGTTCGGCCAATCTTAAGGTGATTCGTGAATACGACTCCTTCATGGCCTTTGAAATAGGGACACCTATATAAAAATGTAAGATACATTCCATCTGAGAATCGCTTTCAGGCTGATCGGGGTTTGTTAATACTATCTATAGAGACCCTGGCCTGATATAACATTTTAAGTACCTGTTTACACATTGGTCTGAAATTGATATCCCTACATGCGATGAAAGAGTTGCAAATGAGGCAGTAGTTCAATATATCCACATAATCGATAACTCTCTCGTGTAGGATCTGCATTTTGCGATAAAGTGCCTTTTTGAATATTCATCGCGCGCATGAATCGTAATATAAAATCCTGTAAATCCATAAGCGGGTTGTAAGATGACTTAATCAGCGAAGAGGAAAAATCATCAAGCTGACTCTAAATAACGTGACCCCACCCCCACCCTCTCTCTCTCTCTCTCTCTCTCTCTCTCTCTCTCTCTCTCTCTTATATTATATATATATATATATATATATATATCCCATAGACTACATGAACTCTATTGCCTTTAAAGGAGTGGGGTGAGTATGTACGAGCACTTCGCAGTAGATGTTCAGATGTTACAAACCCATAATTCACAGTCGTCCTCTCTCGGCCTGCGTTGGAATCAATATACATTTGTATATTTCTGATGCACATTTCCAAGACTGCATCAGAATGTTACCACCAACTTAGGGCCACTGGCACACAAGAACTACTTTTATCCGCCTAATGCCTCTGAAAGGCGTTGTCATCGTATGTCTTATTCCGTGTTTATACACTTCATCATTATATTATTGCCAACGGAACCATTTTATTTAAATACATGTACCGTACATGTACAAAGCAATGTATATTTATACCTTAGAAATATTGGATAAAAATAGAGAAAAAATATTTCAGTGGGTGGCTAATCTCCACCACCTCTCTCTCTCTCTCATTTATTTAGTTCTAATATACAATGCATTTCCTTTATCATCATTCATTTTAGCCAGGGTCTCTTAATAACTACATTGTATATAACGAGATCCTTTCGTAGGCATCTTGACTCCAGGAACCCCTAAAAAAATAGTAAAGAT
Organism: Solen grandis; assembly: GCA_021229015.1. Taxonomy (NCBI): domain Eukaryota; kingdom Metazoa; phylum Mollusca; class Bivalvia; order Adapedonta; family Solenidae; genus Solen; species Solen grandis. The sequence continues at coordinate 54,785,918 of CM037778.1, forward strand.
ACACTGTTGACTTATTTAAAAGATCATGTTCCTATATGTTACCCATGTTGTAATAAACTAAGTCGTGTCCTGTATAATATTCTTTGTACACAGTATCGTGTATCACGTCTGGATCATGATTTGTACCTTGAAATGTGGGTGTATAAGTAAAAATAAGTGACATCACCTGTTCAGTGACAGATAAGGTGACCAGGCAAAAAAGAGTCGCACGGCTGTTCAGTACATTTTACTACAGTTGCGTCAGACGGAAACCTTTTTTTCAGACGGTCTCCATCTCATCTTAAAATGACTAAATGTAAAATCCTTATCATCTCACAATTTACACGCGTCGGTCCCGTGGCTTCCGACCCGAAATCAGGAGGTTTGGGTTCGATCTCTGGCCGTGGCATTCCAAAGTCGTAAAAGTGGTACTGGTGTATGGCTCCCTTGCAAGGCGCTACATGGTGAGGGATAATGTGAATGGGCGTGGAAGCATGCCAGATGTTTAGGATGCCATGTTTATGACTTTATGACGTGATACTACAGTACTATATCTGTTTCAAGTAAACATGGTCTCCATGCAAATTACTGAAATACTGTCGGCGGGACGTTGACTGAAATACTGTCTGCGAGACGTTGACTGAAAAAGTATGTGGGACGTTGACTGAAATACTGTCTGCGGGACGTTGATCGAAATATTGTCTGCTGGACGTTGGCTGAAAAAGTCTGCGGGACGTTGACTGAAATACAGTCTACGTGGCGTTGACTGAAATACTGTCTGCGAGACGTTGACTGAAAGTCTGCGGGACGTTGACTGAAAGTCTGCGGGACGTTGACTGAAATTCTGTCTGCGGGACGTTGACTGAAATACTGTCTGTGAGACGTTGACTGAAATACTGTCTGTGGGACGTTGACTGAAATACTGTCTGTGAGACGTTGACTGAAATACTGTCTGTGGGACGTTGACTGAAATACTGTCTGTGGGACGTTGACTGAAATACTGTCTGCGGGACGTTGACTGAAATACTGTCTGTGAGACGTTGACTGAAATACTGTCTGCGGGACGTTGATCGAAATATTGTCTGCTGGACGTTGACTGAAAAAGTCTGCGGGACGTTGACTGAAATACAGTCTGTGAGACGTTGACTGAAATACTGTCTGCGGGACGTTGACTGAAATATTGTCTGCCGGACGTTGACTGAAATACTGTCTGCGGGACGTTGACTGAAATACTGTCTTCGGGGCGTTGACTGAAATACTGTCTGCGGGACGTTGACTGAAATATACTGTCTACGGGACGTTGAATGAAAAAGTCTGCGAGACATTGACTGAAATACTGTCTGCGGGACATTGACTTAAATATACTGTCTGCGAGACATTGACTGAAATATACTGTCTGCGGGACATTGACTGAAATATACTGTCTGCGGGACGTTGACTGAAATATACTGTCTGCGGGACATTGACTGAAATATACTGTCTGCGGGACGTTGACTGAAATATACCGTCTGCGGGACATTGACTGAAATACTGTCTGCGGGACATTGACTGAAATACTGTGTGGCATGATATACCACCAAGTACCAGGCCAACTGCAGCTTAATTATGATATTTAATTATCCATATATGTATTATGTAGTCATAACATTAATAAATATCCATGCAATACAAAGAACCGAAATATATTGAGCGGAGCTCAGATCAATATAATTTTTACTGATATAACATGAATAGGAGTCCTTATTTTATTGGACGGCTTATTTAATTGTTAATCCCCGATTACTATAGGTGTGGTTGACAAAACGTGGTTTTGTTGACAAAAATGAACGGACTCCCCATGGAAGCGTGTAAATTAACAATTTTAAAATAGCTGTTCTCATTACATGTGAATGTATGATTATGCATGAAAAGTTTTGAATGTATTTTGTATCGATTGGGAAATAACAATTTTTTTTATAACTTACTAGTATTCCAGTCCCTCTCGATGATTCCTGTGTTGGACCAATACTTTGTGTCTGGGAATGCTCTTACCGGAATTCTAACCTGTACCACGGCGCCCTAACATATGTGTGCGTGCTTGATATAACCATTTAAATTAATTGCTGGTCTAGTGTGTTTGGATTTTACGTCCAACCGACATTTTTTTTAGGTCTACACAATTAAGAAATAGCTACGCTCACTGCCTTATCATGTAGTTGAAAAGTCACATTATTCTGACACTAGGCAACCATCAATTCCTGAACGCGTAGTGTGCGTATGTGTGTTGAACGCAAAGTCCAGTTTACTTTGATTTGTCGCAGCCTGGGTTCGAACCCATGACCTCACAGTTGCGGGGCACTGTCTAACCCCTCGGTCACCGGAAAGGGTCTGTTTGTTTTGTTTGGTGCATGTGAAATACATGTATTATACAGTATACGGTAATTGCAATTAGTTTAGATGTAGTTCAACAAGGTGTGCGACATTTATTTAACAAGATGTGCGCTGCACTTCCTTCGTTCGACATACTTTTGAACTTGCATCGTGAAATATTAAAAATTCATATCAATGATCTGCTTTAAGTCTACATAACAACGTGGGGTCCGTCAAATTATCGGCTCAGCTAATGAGTTTGAATGGGTATGAGGAAATAACACTCACTGGTATCAATATATGATATCGATTTGACTTCCTGCGCCGTGTATGTATTAAGGAGCAGTATCGTCTGAAGTGGCAATCATACATTTATAGCATCCACTTGTCTTACTGTTCATTTATATCGATATCGACTCTGACCATCATACCCTGGGATGACATCTGATTTCTGCCATATCAACATGTTCACGAAGAAACCACACTGTGGTATCATGTCGTAGACAAGTGGTGTGTTATAATACCATTTCCAGTCACGGGGTCAACAAGCCCTGTAACTACCCTTTTATGCTTATCATGCAAAGTTTTACCAGAAAGAAGTAAGACCAGTATGTCATGGCCGGAGACAGAACTCACATCCCGATCCTGCACTGCTTCTGTCGCTAACGTTAGCGTTTGTGTCCCTTTTGTATCGTAGCGTATGCAGACAGGAAGCATTGATTGAACGCAAGGTAGCCTGATGTAGACGTTCGAACCACAGGGAAACCAACACACAAGACCGGAGTCTTTCGATCGTTGTGCGTCACACCATGCCTAAAATGCGGTTAGATCTGACAACACTTGAAGCATCTATAGCAGCAACATTGGTTTAAATCTGACTATTTATATCTTTCATATCATAATTGTTAATCAAGAGGGCCAAGATGGCCCTGTGTCGCTAACCTGAGTAAGATTGCTGTGTTAGGCATGACAAAAAATGTGGTACTAAATTGTTTTTCTAACATTTGACTAAGTGACCTAGATTTTGATCCTGCCTGACTTTGCACTCAACTGGGAATTCATGCAGTCATCATTCTTATCAAGTGTAATGAAGACTGTTACAAAAATGTAGGCCCCAAGAGTGTTCACAAGATTTTTTTCTAAAATTTACCCTGGTGACCTACTTTTTGACCCCATGTGGCCCAGTTTTGAATTCATCCGAGATTTGATGTAGACAAACATCCTGACCAAATCTAAAAATTGGGCTAAAATTGTGGTCTCTACTGTTCACAAGGATTTTTAAAGACATGACCTGGTGACCTAGTTTCTGAACCCACATGACCATTTTCAAACTCATCCGAGATATCACATAGCCAAACATCCTGCCAAATTTTTTTTAAATCATGTAGACAAACACACTGACCAAATTTCATGAAGATTGGGCCAAAGCTGTGGCCTCTAGAGTGTTCACAAGGTTGTTTTTTTTTAAGATTTGACCTGGTGACCTAGTTTTTGACCCTACATGACCCAATTCGAACTCATCTGAGATATCATATAGACAAACATCCTGACCAAGTTTCATGAAGATTGGGCCAAAACTGTGGCCTCTAGAGTGTTCACAAGCAATTGTTGTCAACGGACAACGGACGATGCACGACGGACAAAAAGCGGTCATAAAAGCTCACCCTGAGTACAAGTGCTCAGGTGAGCTAATAAATGTATTTAAACACATGTATAAATCTTTGTTGAGTAGTATGAGCACTTAGGAGAAGATAATACCAAATTGTTTTTTTTTTTTCTGTGATCTTGTCCTTTTACTTGGTTAAAAAAGGAAAAGCCATGTATATTATTTCACATATTTATTCACTCAAAAATTACTTTAAAATGTAAGAGGTGCAAAGTCTCATACAAATTATCAGAGTGACGTAAATTCAATAACAATCAGTAAATTAATCAAAATGAATAAGTATACAATCTTAAAATGTATAAATACTTTAAAACATACACATTAACAGTGACAACATCCACACTTTACAAATGAAGCTGGCAGTAAGCACTGAAAATATGCTTCGTTTCACAAAACTTCTATTCCTCATTATCCTTTTGATTAAAATGACCAAGGGGACTTAAGGGCTAAAACAAGTACCTTTATACCTGCGGGTTGGGCAGAAAATTGCAAGGTACCCTGGTTCAAAATTTTACCCACCACCTTTCTTTTATGATACCTCTTGTACTTCTTTTCTTTATAATATATATACATGTCAATATCTAAGAAATTATCTTCAACTTGTATCAGCCCTACTTATAGTGTTATTCAAAAGTTTTCCCATGCCATTTCTTAGTTATGCCCAATTCATTACATAGAGACCAAAGAAGTATTAAAATAGTTTTAATATTTTAAAACTAACAATATAGGTAATCAAATATACTGAAGAAAATACTGGTGATCTGTTGGCTGAGGGAGAGACGTTTTTGTGAAATTAAGCCATTATACCTGAGCCTAACTGACTTTATGGTACATACAGACATGTCGAAAGTGTGAACTAGAAATTCCAAAAGTTGGCAATGGTGTACCCCCTTTTATTTACTCTGCTGAAAATGCAAACTGCCAGTTATACATACCAGTATTCATAAAATTACCAGTTTCTGAATATTACTTGTCCTGACAAACATCCTTTCAACAGTATTCAAAAATGCATAAAAATCTTCACAAAAAAGAGCCTGAATCGAGGTTTTCAAGTCCATGGAAGACTACACATAACATATATATATTTGGCAGATTAAAAGTGCAAGCATACATGACTATGGATCACAAGACATTCAGTGACAATGAATAGGCTCTTTTGGCATTGCAAATAATTAAATAAATATAATGGGAATACAATACACATGTACACAGCAATACTGTCTCACAATCAACTAGCCGTTTTACAGTACATTAGAGAAGCCCCTCATGCATTCATCACCATCATTATACACTATGACTGGACTATAACTAGACGCTTTACGTGCAACATCAAGGGACTAACACATATCGACACACATTCCGACATTTTTGCACCATATCTAAATGCTATTCTCATTTGAGGAAAAATCATAAAAGACTGAAAGGGAATATCAGATTTAAAAAAATATATATAGAAAGGGTTACTATGACATCAAGCTCAAATTCCACTGACAACACACAGTGCTGATAAAAACTTGGAATCTTGAAGTAGGAACAAATTACTTCATTACTGCCTCTCAATCCTCAAGTTATCATGCTCAACTTCTTAATTGAACTTGTCCTTTCTACATTTTGGACTATACCATTAGTTATTAATGGGGTTGCTGGTTGAAGTTATATTGACTGAATAGCTAACAGTGCAGACCATGGTCAGACTGCAAGGATGTACATGGTGATCTTGACCTGCACTGGGCGCAGATGTAGTCACAAGGACCCACAGAATTGTAGGGTTCATATTTGTTAAGAAACGAGTAACAAGAATGATGACAAGGGTCAGGACTGCCACAAAATACGCCCATCACAGTATGGGGCCTCTAAGAAATAGCTCAGAGAAACAAGCTACAAGCTATTGTCTCCTAAATCCCATTAGTTAATGAATGTTACTTATTAAAACAATCATGTTGAAACATTTCCATTAATTTGAAGAAAAATGTCTCTTTTGACTTATTCAAGTGCCATAACTTCTAAGTCATTCACACATTAATGCTGAATATCGAACTCATCCGCGATTTATGGCCATGCACATGTGTGAAAAGTTTGAAAAGGATTGGACTAATGGTACTGAAGTTAGAGCCCGGACAATCACAATTTCAAGTATTTTGTGTATGTCAAGGGCCATAACTTCTAAGTCATTCACGTGATAATGCTGGATATCGAACTCATCCGCGATATTATGGCCATGCACATGTGTGAAAAGTTTGAAAAGGATTGGACTAACGGTATTGAAGTTAGAGCCCGGACAACAAATGTTCCACGCCCGCCCGTCCGCCCGCCGTGAGTGTTCACATAATACGCCCCATCTTAAGATGGGCATATAAAAAATGTTCCTATGGTATTTAAGTATTACTTAAAGAGAAATACGCCTGGTGGATTTGGTGCCTAATTATTAATGCAACAGTTCATTGCGTCAGTATACCAGACGATAGTGAAAACACGGTACAAAAACAACTTCACAAGTCATAAAGCAGTGTGGGCAACTATGAAATAAATTAATTCCAAATACCAGATGACTTCCTTCCTTGAAGGCTACCCTTGAAGGTGGTGCACTGACCCTGGAAGTGTTACATCCCTCAATAAAACATCAAGAAATTAACTGAATATTTCATGACACTGAAGAACATGTTTCAATGTTAAGGTGATTGCCCACTAAACTTGGCAGGATGTAGAATGCATTATTAATGACACAGGAACAAATGACTAACTGATGGATATTGATCAATAAAATAACCGACCATATGTCCTGGAAAACAGACTTGGTACTACCCTGTAGTTTTCCTGAAAAGATGGCCCCAAGGAAATCTCATTCGTGCTTAGATCTAATTATACTCTTTGCTAAAAATGACATCCCCTTTTCTTATGATTTTTATATAAGCATAAAACCTGATCAAACTGCTTGTTAATTGGCCATGCAGTTTTACCTTCACAAGAGAATTATTAGAAAGCAGACATACTGTACTAGCAGGCAGCACTGTATAAATATAGATAATATAGAAGCAAACTGTACAACTTCAAAACATGACATATTAATTTTTAACTTTTCTCAAAAAATAACAGTAAAACAAAATGGTCCATAATAACTGTTCAGACAAAGGAATACTTCAATTTGATCTGGCTCATTTATTGATTTGCATGGCAGATATTTCAATGATTAGAATCGCAAGTGCCCCCCCCCCTTTTTTCTTCACAGTACAACCTAAATACATGTACCCTTATAATTATATCTTGAGGTTTAGCAGGTGAAAGTCTCTCATAAATCAATAAAAATTTAAGTAAACATTGTTTAATTTTAAAAACAACTGTCATCACTAAAAGAAGAGGTATAAGAAAAGAACACTGGATTATAAAATATTGCATTACAACAAAGGACAAACTTCCAAATAGCTATGCTATATATATACTCGCATCGCAGAGTTCATTATAAAACAATTCAAAATTATAATTGATTTCCTCTGAAAAAAAAAACAACAAATTTAAAGAAAAACACACACAAACACATATACCTAAATCAATTTTACTGAATGAGCTGAATTACATTTCTGAAAAGTCACATTATTTTATGGTACATCTGCCCAGCGTTCAGTTACTAATGTGAGTGTGTAATTGCTGTGTACTGAATGCAAGCAGGAAACCAACTTGTTATCATGATTACTCATGTAAGCATCTCTTAGCAGAAACTGAACACAAAGCAGCTCTTATTTTACAATACACTTTAGCTGCTGGTGCAGTCAGTACTCATCATTAGCAATTACAAAATTATTAGCACAGATGGTACACTAGTGTTCAAAGGGCAGTGATATGCAAAATTGATCAATCTTGATACATGACCATTGAATTACATGTAGATGAATCATTGATTCCTCTAACTCCAATCCTTTCATGGTCCTTTTCCCTAGCATTTGCTAATTATCCCATACCATGCTTAATTTCTTAATTGGACATCTCCTTTCTTCCTTTTGGCTTGTACTATTAGTTATTTACGGGGGAACTTGCTGAAAAGTTATTGACTGAAAAGCGAACAGTGCAGACCAAGATCAGACTGTACAGATGTGCAGTCACAAGTGCTGACAGCATTGTATAGGTCAAATAACACTAACTTCTAACATACAAAAATTGTGGCAACATACCATTTCAGAATTGGATACCGGTACCTATAATAAATGGCTGATTACTCTACATTTCCAGTGTCTGCATGCAATCCTCTGATTTAATTATCACTTGATCTCACAATCCAGATCATAAGAGTTATTTGGGGACATGTAATACCAGTACAAGATCAAATTAATTTCACCATGTACCAAGCCAGGCCACATTCTCACCAAAAGCTATCAACATTAAGTTCCACGGTATTGCTTGAACAAATACACAGACAGTTACACTGTGTAAAAATGATCCCAATCACTAAATGCTGCTAATTACACAAAGTTGTATATGCATGCATATCAAAGTGGTGTGTTTGTTAATTACATAAAAGTTCCAATAACTGCATGAATATACAGAACAGAGCAAAAAAGCAAGAAAATTTATGAACATTATTAATTTCTTCTACTTTGATGAACTTATAGTAATTCCAATAATTATTTCTTGAGCATAACTACAAGGATATGCCAGCACCACAATTTCATGTTATCTTCACATAAAAGTTTAAAAAATCACATATAATTCTGTAAAATAGGAAGACATCTTGTGACATTTCTCCAACAATTATGTAAAGGAAATTCTGGATTATTCTTTTAAAATTATGTTCCTTTGTGAAAATTGTCTATATACGGTTTGGAAACTATTCAAAGATGCCTATTTTTCATCACCCTTGATACCAAAAGCAGCTAATTTGTTCTATTATCTTGTGCCTTCAAAGAAATAAAACCCAGGTAAATAATAAAACAGTGAAGTGCAAAACTGTAACCCTTTTTTCTAAGAATTTGTTATTTGACCCGCATATAATCTCTTAAAATTTCTGCAAGAACAACCACTGGAAATTTGTAAGCAGCATCTTTATCAAGTAATAAACTGTGAATTAAATAATTGAAACAAATCAGCAAATTGGCCTACTAACTAGGAATAATACAAGTCCACAGCATTATTTAATCTTCCAAAATGCTGGTAATCAATAAACCATATAGAAAATAACACCAATTAACATTACAAGCAAAATCTAATCTATTCAAATGATTTCACATTTGAACACTTAAACTTATTTATATTCCTGAACATCCCATTAAGTTTTGAGAAAGGTCAATTTTCTCCCACTGACATTGTTTGTTTATCTGGTTTATTGTGCCACCAGCAGTATTGAGTATTTCAGCCATTTGAAGAATAGGTCTACTTGAGACAGGTACAGCAGTGCCGCCAGACTGCAGTATCACTGTCTCATTCAACATTGGGTGCTAGGCATATCCCTGTGATTACAATAATGTTAAAAAAGATTGAAGTATCCTTTATAATGGTCAAACAAAACTGTGTTCATTTCCTTATCAGTGAGTGTACTTTTTCTATTATCAGTGAATATGCATATTTCTTCCTTGGCTTTAAACAGCCTATAGGTTGCTTGAAAAAACACTGAAATGAAATTATCATGTGTAACTAGTTACAATAGTTTCGTAAGCAATTCACATTCCACAGTTGCTAGACACCAGCACTTGACTACATACACATGCCCCTCAGTGTAAATCCATGTATAATATTACCATCCTATACACACTATGTATCAATTACAGATAAACTCAAAGAAAACCAGGATCAATGAGCTCTTAACCATTTACCAGCAGGCTGATCAGGTTTTATACTGTTCACTACTATTCGATACCTTGTAAATTCCCACCATCAAAAATAAAAAATGCCTGATATTTCACTTGACCTGCACTAATATTCATTTACCATGACAAGCAAGTACATAGAATTTTACACCCCTGAGGGAGACTACGTTCTACATGTAATGTATCTGCTATCACATCTCCTTGATCATTTCTGACGCCACTTATTACAAGGAGTTTGACTGGCACACCCAGATATCAGGATTGTGATCTTACTATATCATCAATATATGAATGAAAAATAAAGGCAACATATCAATTTGTGTCTGACAGTAATCATTTTGAAATTCAGAGTGATGCAGTTAAAGCAAATGACTTTTGTAACTGCATGACATGTAAGAATTGTGTGAGTGATGGAGGACAAATGTGTGAGTGGTTAACACGGATCGCGTAGGTTTAAAGCTTGAGAAGACTCAAAAATCTGGATCAATGCAGAATTGCTTTATATAACAATGATGAATATGTACCTATCAATGTTTTGCTCCAGCATGGGGGCAGCGGTCATACATGGGGCTTTTGATAAAAGACTGTTCTCCACAACCTGTAATTTGACAGTGGTACCTTATCCCGGGAAAAAGACTTCAGCAAAGATGTAATGAAGGAATTTTGACAAATCTCCAATGCCCAGGGGATTTAGACAGAAAAAAAAATAGAGACAAATTCCCCTAGGTCTGCCCACAGCTCTCCCGTAGGGGAAAACATTAGTGATTACTCTATATTGATCATACCTACATTCCTCCTGACACGAGATAACATATCAATTCCATGAATCCTACACAGAAACAAATGCATTCAATTAAGAATGACAAAAAGTGCTTAAATGGAAATGTAAGAAGAGTGACAGTTCTAAAACTAGGTGCAGTAACACTATTACTATAAATTGAGTGCAGATAGAACAGTTTGACAAAATACAGCATAAAAATCCAACACTCTTTTTTCATGTAGGTGTAAATTTCCAAAGCACAGAATGTTTCCCTGCCTAACTTGATTATATCCATATGTAAGCATCAATGGACAATAAAATGAAATCATAATTGATTTTGGTCTCATTCACTACATTGTACATCATCTTGTATCATAAATGAGGCATTTGGACCACTTACCGGTACCATAAAGTCTAAGATAACTTTGATTTATCATATTCATAAAACCCATTTAAGTTCATCTTGGACCTGGTTACTCTGGTGCACATTTATAGAGAAAAAAAATGCAAAAGACTTCAGAGATTATCCAATTATCAATCATACTTCTACCACTGATTTGTGAGAGAAAAAAACTAATTTGTAATTACGAAATGGACAGGAATATGATCTGTACTGTACCTTAAGATCTGGTTTAAAGAGGGGACAAAGCAGAGCCTACATCTCTCACATAAGCAGAATGTCCTTGACCAGGCTCAGAGTAACCAGCCTTTAGCTGAACAAGCCTCCAGTTTTATCAACAACCATACTATTGCTTGTATAACATAACTATGCACCTATCAATGTTTGTCCATTATGGGGGTGTTTTCTTGTTGTTGTTTTTTTTAATTGAGAAGAATAAGACATTGTGCAGGTTTATTTTTCACAACCTATCCCCCATTTCGTCATTATTTGAGCTACAGAAGCAAGGAACAACTTATATTCTGAGGAAAGTTACAGAACCTTCAATTTCAGGAGGCAGGACTTTCACAACATTAAAACTCTGCTGATTCACTGAACAAAGCCCTCTCCCCCCAATCATTTGGACAAATATTGATAACCGCAAAAGAGATTACAATAGTGAGTGTATCCTTAAATATAGCAAACAGACAAACTTGTTCAAAACAGACATTAAATTGATGAAAAAACATGACAGTATCACAAAATTTCAATAAACAATGATGGAATTACTGAAGTAAATCTTATCAAAAACAATATCCATTATCCCTTAATATAGCAGCACTCTTACACTTAAAAAAGTAGAAAAATAAAAATAAAATCACTAACACTAATGACATACAAATTTGTTTGCCAAAGGGTGACTAACAAAGCTACAAAGATACTGTATGATGTTTTGCAACAATGTGGTAGTCTCACGACATTCAACAGGTATATTGACTTAAATGAAATTGATTAATTTATGCTGAATGAATTGTTACCTGTACAATACTTTTCACTACACTTGTGACTACTGGTATATAGCACAAATTGATTGTATTGTGTCTTAAAGCAATATCAAAGAAAAAATACTCAAGTCATAATGAATAGCATAATAACAGCTTTCATTACATATCTTAAAGCTTGACTGATACAATTTATATATAATTATTATGCAAGGTAGTTTTTCATATTTGGTAATGCAAATTAGTTTTTCATATTTGGTAATTTCATATGTAAGCCTTGAAATATTGAAGCACATAAGTCAAACTTTTGAGGTCAAACTGACCGATTAATTCAAGAGTACAGGAGTACACACACACTTATCTTATCAGAAATTTCTCATGTCATGTAGCTGGGATACTTTTATCCACATTCACCCACAGGTACAAAATTCATGTCACAGGTGATAAGTGATACCATATCAAGATTCATATGACAATCAAAGTCTAATCTCATCTGGGTACCCTGCTGACTTATACATTTCAGGACAAATGGGGAAATAGGCCAAGAGTATATTTCCTTTCAATGGTGCTCAAAAGCAGATTGCCTACATCATTTCAATGGCACTTTCCCATAATGTATCCAGAATGTTAAAATGTCCCAAATACAAACGTATAAAGCCTAAAAGGGAGGAGAATGACGCATGGACTGAAAAAGAAATTATTGGTGTACTATTTAAACAAATGTACACAAGCCGATCCCAGGTTTTTGCCATACCTCATACCCTGGCTGTCTAATGTGTGTATTAGGCTGTGAATTATGTGTACTAAATCTGGTGACCCTGGGTTGACCTTACAGTTGTGGACAGTCTCAATAATGGACAGGGTGGTAGAGTAGTGACTATACTGTCAGATCGTAAAACTCACATTTAACCTTTTTACAACCTGGCTCTCTTTTGCAAAACATAGGTCAGAGGATTTTTTACAATAACATATTAATTACTCAATTAAAAATGGACAATACTCAATTATTTTCAAATTGATAGGTGACAAACTTCAATTAAAATCTAAAAAATCTCAATTATGTAAATTTTGCGTAAGTCCTGTCCTGGCAGATACCTAGAACTACTAATGCTTAAATTTGATATGATCCATGACACATATTAGAGAATTTTCTAAGTTTCTTAATCTTAAATGACAAGACTCTGAGAACTAGTAGATAAATCCACCGACTTTGATAAGAATAAATCAAATTTAAGAGTAAGACCCTGTATTATGTGCCAGTTATTTAATTAAATGAAAAATGTGTCACATTTCCTTTTGTACTCAGTCATATTTACAGGCACTCTATTGGTATTGAACTTGAATGAAAAGGGAAACACTCAATTTTTGCCTATAAAGCTCATTTATGTTGCTCTCTTTCAGATATGTCTCAATTTTCAAGAACAAAATGCACACAACCTTTAAATCTCAAGTGAAAAACCTAATAATTTTGAGTTATAACAAGAGCTGTCAGAGGACAGCACGCTCGACTATTCAAAATGCTTGTTGGTAAATCAAATGAAATCTATTTCAGTTCTTGCCCTTCACATACCCTGTACATAATAATAGTCAAAAATGATATACCTTGATAGTCTGATACCCCTTAATATTTTTATGATGTCTAAAATCAATCCCATGCCTAGTTACTGAGACATAAGCACAATAACACTGTGCATGCAAAACTTTAACCAAGAATCCAAGTTAGAAAAGGGCCGTAATTTGTATAAAATTCAGTCCAAAAGCTATCCTCCTTAGTTTTCTGATGCCCCTGAAGACACTCCTTAACTTTCTAGTCAATTCCACAAGAATTTCTGAGATAAAAGGTAGCTTGAATGCAAAAATGTAACCAAAATTCTGAGTTCAAAGGGGTCATAATTTTTAATATATTCCATCAAGTGTTATCTTCCTTTATAGTCTGATACCCCTAAACATATAAAAGATGTTTAAATCAATCCCATGCCTGGATCTGAATATAGCATGAAAGTACTTGCATCAAAACTTTAACCAAAATTTCTAGTTAAAAAGGGGCTAATTGTAAATATTCCATCAAAAGTTATCTACCTTGTATGATAGTCCTAAACATATTAAAGATGTTTAAAATCAATCGCATGCCTGGATACTGAGATATTAGCATGAAAGTAACTTGCATGCAAAACTTTAACCAAAATTTCTAAGTTAAAAAGGGCAATAATTTGTAACATATTCCATCAAGAGTTATCTACCATGAAAGTATGATACCCATAAACATATTAAAGATGTTTAAAATCAATCCCTTGCCTGGATACTGAGAATAGCATTTAAGTACCTTGCATGCAAAACTTTAACCAAAATTTCTAAGTTACGAAGGGGCAATAATTTGTAACATATTCCATCAAGAGTTATCTACCATGAAAGTATGATACCCATAAACATATTAAAGATGTTTCAAATCAATCCCATGCCTGGATACTGAGAAATAAGCATTAAGAGTACCTTGCATGCAAAACTTTAACCAAAATTTCTAAGTTAAAAAGGGGCCATAATTTGTAATATATTCCATTAAGAGTTATCTACTTTGGTTGTCTGATGCTCCTAAACATATTCATAAACCATTCAAGTCAATACCATGAATGGTTATTGAGATACAAACTAGATGGTAGCTTGCACGCAAAACTTAAACCAATTTTCTATTGAATGCAAACTTTAACCAAAATTTCTAAGTTAAAAAGGGGCCATAATTATATTAAATTCAGTCAAGAGTTATCTGCCTTGGTTGTCTGATGCCCCTGAACATATTTATAAACTTTCAAGTCAATACCATGAACAGTTATTGAGATATAAGGTTGATAGTTACTTGCACGCAAAACTTTAACCAAAAGCTGCAGCGCCAACGCCGACGCCAGGGCGACTACAATAGCTCTTATATTCTTAGAATAGTCGAGCTAAAAAAGGGAGACCTTCCTGATAAATATCCCAAAGAGGGTAAAAGAATACCCCTAGACTGGTGCTGAATACATTCTCTCAGTCACAGACTTATACATACCATTACCAGTCATAAATGAAATTAAATAGTATATCAAATTATCAACACTCTTATAGACTGATAATCATATATATCAATGAGAAATAAACTTAAAAGGTACAGAAATCTGCAGACATGACCGTCAAGCTAATACTTCATGGTTGATATTGAAGATTTCTTTTTCTTACTTTGTCAGCTTTTGTTGTGTGGATTTCCATCAGCGCACTTCCTTTTCATAGGTCTATGGCAACAACTGAACATTTAAGTCTCTATCAAGCTCTGTATCTTAGAAATGCTGATATACTGATATAGAAGTTTTAGAACATGGTCTCCTATCCATATGAATTACATAATATTTCTTACTTAATGATAAAATTAAGAAAGACCATCAGCAGGGATTCATACTTTTCCTTCAGGTGTTGATGATGATCTTTTTCCAATATTTTATTTAACTTTTCATACATGAACTACTCCATACAGGCAAATTTGTGTTGGCTATAGAAATGAGCAAACTTGGCTCTTTTTTTTCACAGTTATTCTGAAACATGTTTACCTTTTCTCACAGTGTTTCCTGTTGGTTAAGTCTAAATCCTGTTGCAATAAGATACATTCATGTACAAGGCAAACACTTGTGGCAACTGTCAGCTTTGAGTTACATCATGTTATACTCAGTTCTCTCAATAATTTAGAATAAAACAAATGTCACTAACGAAGACTAATATCAATGCTTCTTCTGATGTTGGTCACCAGCTGGCTTTTTGACTATATAAGTTGTGTAGAAAAAATGCCCAAACAGTATCAGGTAACTAAAATACATTATCAAACAATATTTTATATTCTTGAAATTGTGTTGGCATTCCCTTCCATTTACAAGTGCATAATAAGCCACCAGATTTGCAGTTATGCCACCCATCATTTGCAACAGTTGAAGTGAGGTGATAAAGATATTGACGCTTTTTGGGAATCGATACTTCATTGCCCTAAGCGCATAATATGAGTACATAAATGAATGAACAACATAGTTCATGACCATGAACCATCTTCCAGAAGCAATCTGTTCTGGGTAGCTGTACCAAACATACATGAGCACGGTTACATGATGGTACCAGTGAAGGAAAATCAATGGCTGCTTTCTGAGTACAATGAAAATGGTATCTCCGAGTTCCAGGACCTTAGAGAGAACGAAAAGCCCGGTCCAGAAGCTAGTAACTTTTCCCTGGCCCATGTAGGATGGGATGCAGCATGAATATTCAAAACCATGTTTCCGAAGGACCCAGATCAGTTCAGGGACGGTGCGAATGGCTCCGATGATGCTGAATACTGCAAGAACACTACTCCACGTAGCCAGATATGGTCGCAATTCATATCTACTCCTCTGGCTCATATAAACTTGCATTCCAAAAACAACGATCAGATATACTCCTGAGTAGACTATACTGTCTGCCCAATGTTCCTTCATGTAATGATTAAAAGCCTCCTCATCATAAGTTTTCTCCACAGTAAAATAGTAAGTGGTATTCATAGGATCAACGTCGACCAACTCCATGTTTATTTCGTTCAGGTTCAAAACAAAATATTCTGTATTTTCCTGTTTTACAGTAATTATTTATGTTGACAGCGAGCCGGCGTGTCCACATGTAGGGAACGGTTGTCAAAACCGAATGACATAAACGAACGCATGGATTGGTTTCTTTCATGAACTGACATGAATTGGCCAATGAGAAGAAGTTTAACATATCGATCAATGGGGCAAAATGGAGGACAAACTCAGTTGGATGCTCATAATTGGTGAGACTGTATTACATAAAATGTGTATTATTTTTATTTAAACTGACGAATATTTTTAAACGTCGACTTATGTTATCAAATTGACTATAATTTCTTTACATTTCCATACCTCTCACTTGGCATCATGAACTTATGATAATGTTACTGGTACGTTAGAGTTAACTCCCTTGAATCCACATATCTAAACCAATGTTGTCTTGCACATAATCATTTATAGCACATTCATCAGTAAACTGTAAAGAAAAGTATTCAGAGAGAGAGAATACCATAGCATGTATTACCACAAATGCATGGGTTTTTCCTTGGATAGATCAACCTGTGTTGCTGACCTGAACTGCACTGAACAGTATTAGATTCCTTAAACTTTTCCCTTCCATTCATTACTAATTAATTTTTTACAAGACTTAAAAATAATTCATGTTCCAGTCTCACTTTATCGGGACATTGTTCTTAACGCAAAGGTTTTACTTCCTTCACCCTTTATTAATAGACATCAGGGATCATTTTGGGTCAGAGAGTGATAGAGATTTTTTGCCCATTTGGCAAATTTTAATGGGATTTTTTGGGCGGCACGAAATACCCAAATCTACCCAAATCTTACCCAAATCTACCCAAATCTTACCCAAATCCACCCATAAACAATGAGATATAAGGAAATAATTGTTTGTTTTTACAAATAATACTGAAATTTTATCAAAACAATGTGTACACGATGTATTTTTGATCTTCCGAGCGATCTATATTCCGGATCCAGTAATTGTGTAAGATGCGGTCGGTGACTGTACTGCAGTATAACATCCTTTATTTCTTACCTGTGTACGTAATGTTTATTCTTCCCTGTTTCAGTCGTTTCAGTACTACCATTAAATTTTATATTAATATTTACTTACCCAAATCTTCTCAAATTTCTACCCAAATCTCCTCAAATCTTTACCCAAATCTTCTCAAATATCTACCCAAATCTCTCACATCTCTTACCAAATCTCCTTAAATATCTACCCAAATCTTCTAAAATCTTTACCCAAATCTTCCCGTACCTGTAAGTTTTCTTTTTCTTTTTTTTTAAAATTTTTTTCTATCTGGATAGAGATTTGAGAAGATTTGGGCATATATTTGAGGAGATTTGGGTAGAGATTTGAGAAGATTTGGGTAAGTAAATATTAATATAAAATTAAATGGTAGTACCAAAAAGACTGAAACAGGGATGAATAAATGTATTTATGCTCAATAAATCGAGAAAAAAAATCTTATAAAACAACAACAACAACAACAAAAACCATACAATTTACAAATATTACGTACACAGGTAAGGTATAAAGAATGTTATACTGCAGTACAGTAATCGACCGCATCTTACACAATTATTGGATCCTGAATATAGATCGCTCGGAAGATCAAAAATACATCGTGTACACATTGTTTTGATAAAATTTCAGTATTATTTGTAAAAACAAACAATTATTTCCTTATATCTCATTGTTTATGGGTGGATTTGGGTAAGATTTGGGTAGATTTGGGTAAGATTTGGGAAGATTTGGGTAGATTTGGGTAAGATTTGGGTATTTCGTATATTGAATAAAATTAAATCAAGGTTTAATTTGTGAAAAATAGATGTCTTTTGCATGTTTTAACTGAACCAGATTCTTTAAAATGTCAAACTTTTGTAAAAATGTGTATTAATTAGATCTTTCACAATAGATATTTCTCAATTTTCTGCAGAATTTTCTTTTAAAACACAATGATGAGGTCTTTTATGATAATGTCTAATTATCAATGTAAGTTATATCTCTTTTTCCTTTTTTATTGATCTGATAATGCCTATCTCAATGATTTTCCTTCAGTCAGTTTTTCTTTCGTCTGCAAATGACAAATCTGAAGATGTGATGAGTGTTGGTATTGGGTTGATTGAACTTTCAATGTACAAGTCATTTATCGGATGACTGACTGGGACATGTTTTCCGCTTCATCATATTTTGAAATCAAAGATGGCAGAATGCGTGGTTTAGATAAATAATCAACATTGTTTATTTCCCCCAAGAAGTAGTAGAAGCAGTAGACAATAATACTTCCCACATAAATTAAGAGTGGAATTAATTAAAATGCCAAACCAAATACCTGCACAAAATCGGCTTTGAATTGATGTTGAATAGCCAACTGATAGTTACATGGTTTGACAGTGGCTCGTGTGTATTACATGAAACACACACACACACAGAGTTGGACCCATCAGCAAAATCAAAGAAAGCTGTGAAGGCGAAAATAGAACTTTTGCTGACAAAGGCAGGCAGGGCGCAGATCAAAGGCAGCAGGGCAAGATAGGACACTTTTTGTTTTTTATGTTTTTCACCCTCTCCGACAGATGTGATCTTTTATCCCATTTGATAATTTCTAATTTTAACGAAAAATATGCGAGAATATCTCGATATCGCGGCCAAAAATGATCCCTGAGACATGCAGTCCTGCTTAACACTTGTGGAAGCTGTTGGCAATATACATAGCAAGGGCTGACTGCAACACAGTTCTAAGTGCATATAGAAGAAGATGGAACAATTTCGTGGTCAGCCCTCGAATTCTGAGTTAGAAAGAAAAAGCCATGCATCTCAATTCTGAACTCATAGCCTATTGATTACTAAAAAAAAAAAATCTTTGATCTTGCTCTTGTCCAATACCCAATTTCATTAAAGATCATGGTGGTTAACAATTGAACATAGACTTTGCCCAGTTGGACTCATAAGGCCAACTACAGGTGTGTGGCATGTTTTCTGACATCTCCAAAAACCGATTTAGACTCTGACTGTCCCTGGTGGCAGAGTTGTTAGAACATAGAGCATCTGCCTCAGGAGCAGGAGGTTGTGATTTCAATCCCTGGCCGCATCATACCAAAGTCATTAAAAACGGTACTGTACTGGTATAGCTCCTTTGCTTGGGATATAAGGGTAGTTCCAGGACTAGTTGGCCCAGTGTCCAGATGTGACTGGGTTTATCTAGGACTTCCTAATCAATGTTTGGAACTTCCAGTTTTTGATCCATGGAGGTCTGGACTTGCAAGAATTTTGTCTTAGTGCAAAACAGATACAGGATATTTACATAAACTTAGGATAGTACTGCCATGTTTTAACTTATATTATTTGCCACTCTATCTGCCTTGCAGTGTTCCCCATAAATGTAATTGCTAATTACCAGTATAATACACAGTTATCAGTAGGCAGAAGGCATATATAACCCTTTACTTCATATAGTCATTTTGACACATTTGGCACTCACACAATATTGAAGCAATGATTTTACATAGTCTGCATGGCAAGGAAAAAAATGATTTAAAACTCAGTCAATTAATATTCATCAAGTCATAAATTTGTATATGAATATTCATAAGGTAAAGGGATAAGATATGATTATATACCGGTACATGTATGTATAATAGGGGTGTTGTTGTCTTGTGATAGCATATATATATTAATATATGACTGCATACTGGAAGGTTGTAGCCCCTGTGGGTTTGAACTCTTGGGCAAAGGTGCAAAAATCTTCTCAGATTAGTACTTGTCCAACTCTGGAAACTCTCTAGACAGATCATAGTATTGCTGTTAGTTATTTCCCAATCAGTGTAAAAAAAGTAATAAGTAAAAATTAAAGAGCATTAAAAATGTATGCCCCTGCTTCACATAATGAAGTGGGACTATATAGTAATCACGCTCATCATCAGGACATGTCATGTCCCACACTCACATGAAGTTGGGTAGCTGTTGTTTTACTTTATAATGCCTTCACACTTGGAATAATGATTTATCATAAGACCATAAGTTTGCAGACAAGTGCGGATAATTAACTGTGTTGAATGTTTTGTTAGAAATATAGCCCATCTTCTGTGTTTGCTATATTATTTTGCTATAAATGTCATATGATATTTAATGCAATAAAATGTATGTTATGTTATGTTATGTTATGTGTCAAAGTGGTAGGTGGGGGTTTATCACCTTCATGATACATATAGTTCTTTAAGTAGAAACTTTAGTTTACATTGTCATTTTCTGATCAGTTTAGAGTACTCATATTGTTTTTTTATTGTGATTTTTATATTTAAATTTTTTTTATTCTTTGTTTGACTGTTACAGGACTCATGCTGTGTGGGTTAAATGCAGACCAGTCCCTAGATAATGTAGTCCATACTGAGCAGGAAACTTCAGGTAGAGATGAACATAGAACTGTCTCAAAAGAAAACAGCCAGGTGCCCCAACAAACTGATGGTTTTCCTAACAGTGCAGACAAGCCATATGATAGGAGAGAAGTGAAACATGAATCTGAAGAGGAACCAGTGAAGCCTGCATCCAAAGTACCTTCGAGTGAAGTACCAATGGAAATCAAAGAAGAAATGTCTATGAAAACAGACAGTATTCCCCATAGTGATTCAGGTGCCAAAGCCTCACAGGAAATACAAACTGATGAAGTAAATCATATAGACTTTGTAGAATTAATGGATGGAGAAACAAAACAGAGCGAACCAGAAGTTATTAATTCACCTGAAACTCCAAATAATGAAACTAATTCAAACTCAACATTTTTAATTTGGATAAAAAATAATTTGGATAAAAAATTTGCTAGAACCTTTTATAGAAGAGTTCCGAGATGGTATTAATCCAAAATCTCAAGAAAGTGATAATCAGAGTTCTTTAAATGGAACTGGCATGGATGTCAATCTAACTACAGAAGAATTAACTGTGTTGAATATTTCAGAGCCTGAATTTTCCAATATAACAGACACAGAATTAATTAATGCATCAGATTCAGGAAAGAAAGTTAAATTTCACTGTACTGGTAGAAATGTAACAGAAAGTACAAATGCCACAGTAAAGGTCATAACAACTGCAAAACTTCTTCAGCTGTTAAGTTTTGATAAAAATGAGACCGAAAACGTGACAGATTGCTTATTAGTGATGTTTTATGCTCCATGGTGCCACTTCTGTGCAAAAACAGCTCCACACTATAATGCTCTTGCAAGAGCATTTCCACAGCTTGACTTTGTTGCAGTTGATACAGCACAGTTCAGCAAGTAAGCATTTGACTTTCCTTTTGCTTAAGGAATAACATGTACTTTGCAGGAAAAAAAGTTACTTCAGCTCATTTGACTGACCTGTCTGAAGTAAAGATAGGTATTCTACTTGCCAAAGTGTTTGGTTGGTTGTAGTTAAGTATAATATTTGGTCTTTGGAAGGCATTGTTTCCTGAATTTACCTTGAAACTGGGAGTCCAGTGTGAAAGAAATTATATGTATTAAGTCTGAAAGGTCAGTATCATCAGGGTGTCACATTGTAGATGTTAAGCCCAGTACCTCCAATGCCAAGGTTGTCATTAATGTTTGAATGTAGTTAAAATGGTTTCATTTTTAGCTCGACTATTTGAACAATATGAGAGCTATTGTAGTCGCCCTTGCGTCGGCGTTGGCGTTGCAGCTTTTGGTTAAAGTTTTGCATGCAAGTTACTATCAACCTTATATCTCAATAACCATTTATGGTATTGACTTGAAAGTATATGAATATGTTTAGGGGCATCAGACAAGCAAGGTAGATAACACTTGACTGAATTTAATATGAATTATGGCCCCTTTTTAACTTAGAAATTTCATGCTAATATCTCAGTATCCAGGCATGCAATTGATTTGAAACATCTTTAATACATTAGGGGTATATACTTAAGGTAGATAACTTTGATGAATATATTACAAGTATGGCCCCTTTTTTAACTTGAAATTTTGGTTAAAGTTTTGATGCTTTTTTGGTTAAAGTTTTGCATGCAGGGTACTTTCATGCTAATATTTCAGTAACCAGGCATGCAATTGATTTGAAACATCTTTAATACATTTAGGGGTATCATACTATCAAGGTAGATAACTTTTGATGGAATATATTACAAGTAATGGCCCCTTTTTTAACTTCGAAATTTTGGTTAAAGTTTTGCATGCAAGGTACTTTCATGCTAATTTCTCAGTATCCAGGCATGCAATTGATTTTAAACATCTTTAATACATTTAGAGGTATCATACTATCAAGGTGGATAACTTTTGATGGAATATATTTCAAGTTATAGCCCCTTTTTTAACATCGAAATTTTGGTTAAAGTTTTGCATGCAAGGTACTTTCATGCTAATTTCTCAGTATCCAGGCATGCAATTGATTTGAAACACCTTTAATGTATTTAGGGGTATCATACTATAAAGGAAGATAACACCTGATGGAATATATTAAAAATTATGTCCCTCTTTTAACTTAAAATTTAGTTAAATTTTTGCATTCAAGCTACTATCCAGCTTATATCTCAGAAATTGCTTGTGGAATTGACTAGAAAGTTAAGGAGTGTCTTCAGGGGCATCAGAAAACCAAGGAGGATAACTTTGGACTGAATTTTATGCAAATTATGCCCCTTTTCTTGCTTAAGTTTTGCATGCAGTATTATTATGCTTATGTCTCAGTAACTAGGCATGGGATTGATCTTAGACTTCATAAAAATATTAAGGGGTATCAGACTATCAAGGTGTATAATTTTGGCTATTATTATGTACAGGGTATGTGAAGGGCAAGAATTGAAATAGATTTCATTTGATTTACCAACAAGCATTTTGAATAGTCGAGCGTGCTGTCCTCTTACAGCTCTTGTTTTTTTTTGTTTTGTTTTTTTGTAAGCTTTAATTCCTTAACAGTTTTTGTATTTGGAAGTTAATTGCCATGTAGTGATTCCAGATAATGCGAATTTGTATTAACCCAGCTTCTCCACTTAGGTCAAGTTCACCAAGAGTGATTGCTTTGAACATACTGTTTGCAAGTAGTTCTCATGTCTTAGTATAGCTGTCTTGATATCATTGAAAGGAATTGATTTGAAATTTTATCATTGTCTTCTCAACTAAGGTTAGGGTTATCAAGCAGACAAAATAAGTAACTCTTTTTTGAATTTCATCCAAATTAAGGCTTCTCTTTTCATGCCAACTTTAATGCAAAGATGCTATTTGAGATGCTATCTGAGTATACAATGAAGCATTTTATTCAGATTTTTTCCTCGGAAGTTGGACTTCTCTGTCTTTCCTTTTTTCTGTCACTGTCCCTTCATTTTCTTATTCTTTAAGGTGTACTGTAGACCCATTATAAAATGCCCCATTATTATATCACAGAATCAAATTTAACATTACTAGCCTAGGTTTAAAATTGAACCCCAAGTCTTAATTAGGTAGTTGACATTAGCTCACATAGTTTTACATGTAATACAGTTCAAACTTTGATATACATGTAATGTGGTATTTATATGCGTGTTATTGGTATTGCATTGTAAAGGAGCTACACTGTATTAAAACTTTATTTACATTACTATATACATGTATACTTAAAAGTTTTCCTATACATTTGCTCATTGATCATCTTGTGTGTTATTTCAGCTTATTGGCTCGGTTTGGAACAGTGTCTGTTCCAAATGTTTTGGTCTTCCATCAGTCTAGGGCTGCAGTGAAGTTTAATCAGACTGAGAGAACCTTTGACAACTTTGTCACATTCGTCCAAAATACAACAGGTAATTGACGTCAACAGAATAACACATGTGATTTTCCCTTGTAATCGATGCATACTGGTACATGTCATTAGGAAATTCATAACGTGATGATAGATCTTCCTTGCTGCTGCTGTGTGTAAACCTTACATGCTGTCTAAAAAAATAAATATTTGTTTGTTGTTTTTTTCATTGTTTTTAACACGTAGCGGAATTGTCAATTGAAATGCATTTCATCAAAAAAGTTGTCCAGCTGACTTGCAATAGGGTTGTTAGTTCTACCAGAACCAGAACAATCATTTTATTGATTTTTGTTCCCTTCTGTCTCATTTGACATTCACTTACCAAGGGCTTGGTGCAAAACTCTATCTTCTCATCATATTTATGTAGTTAATTAAGTTTTGTATCAAACCCATGATGCACTCAGTGGTATTTTGTCTACTTTTGTTTTGGATGGGAGACTGCTGAAAAATGCATCTGACAGAATTTTAATTTCACATGATGTTAAGTAGATTTCAGATATTACAGTTAAATTCATTCCAACAGCTCTTGTCAAAGTCGTTTCAAGAATACTTAGGGAACAGTATTCCCTTAGATTCCCTTCCAGAAATCCCTAAACTTGGGTTGCAAGAAGGCAGAAAAAGGTTTTATTTGTTTGTATACATTGTGTTGTATCTCCACAGGTTTGGAGCCCAATGCCACAGTGAACGTGACAGAGACTGACTATTTAGGACCGGTACCCAGTGTTCCTACAGATGACACAGATTATCTTCTCCTCATATCCTGGATCTTCGTCATTTTCTGTAGTACCTGTATGTTTGTCAAGTCCACAAAGGGCCAGCAATGGATCACACGTGTGCGGGTATTGTGGCAGGAACACCAGCATATAGACTGAGCAGGCTCTGTTTCTAATAGGGTCCCATTCTTGAAGAACATACCAAAGTACCTGGTGCTTGATGGCAGTCAGTCCTAAAGGAGAAGAGGATGGGTGAACTCTCAAGTAAAAAACTGACTGGCAGACAGTTAGAAGAATGATCAGGCTTAAATGGGTACCAGCAGTTCAATTTTAGTATTATTACTGATATTCCCAGTAAGGCTAGTTGTCACCTTGACATTTTAAGGATACATAAAATCTTCTTTGGCATAGGATTTGAAGGTATCAGGCAGCAGTTCAATTATTATTAATAAGATTATCAGTCTTCAAAAGAATAAAAACTTACATATATATATGATAACTGGTAGTGAGAAAACCCCAGACTACCAGATATTTACTCAGGTACTTTCTGTTAGCAATCATTCGAGCCTGACAAACGCTAATCTCATAATAACCAGAACCATTTTACACAGTAACTTTTAATGGTATAAGGGATGCTAAGACCTTAAGCCCAATCAAATGGCTATCCTTTTTGACTTTTACTCACATATAAAGTCATCTTAAAAAATGCTCAGTTTATGAAATAAATCTGGGCTCCAAATTTTCTGTCGAGGCTTCAAAGTCCTCTTGGTTTGGAGCCAAAATATCTTCCAATTTGAAAACTTTATTTGCAGACCCATCTTGTCTAATACTTTCTTTGAGACGTCTGAAATTTAGTGATTGTTTTTAAAATTTCTTTACATGTTTACTACCAATACTAATCTGTCTTTCTGGGTCCAGGGTAGTAACAGGCATTTATTTTGTTCTGGTTGGATTCAAACCCAAAACTGTTTGCTCCTAAATTATGAAAAATATGAGTTTAACTTCTGAGAATCATGGCAGATGTAATGAGATTGTTGTTCTCAGTATGATAGGAAAATTAGAGCTATAATTTACTTTTTGTTTCTACATGGAAAATTAGAGCTATAATTTACTTTTTGTTTCTACATGGAAAATTAGAGCTATAATTTACTTTTTGTTTCTACATAATTACACAATTTTATATTGTATCATCTTGGGGTGACAGCCTCATCTTGTGGAAACAGTAACTTGATTAAAATTTCATCCATTTATCATGGCATTAGGTGATTTTTGTCAACTGTTGTAAACAGAGGTGACATGTTGGAATCACTTCTCAGTCATACGTCTGTCACACTTTTTTTCAATCACACTTCAGAAAGTGACACATGCATTGCAAGGAGCACTCTTGTGATTAAATTCAATTTAACACCGCTAATCACTTTAGCATCACAAGAGTTATTTCCCTTCAATTAAAAAAAAAAAAAAAAGAAAAAAAAAATGCATATTGAGAAAATGCATATTGAGAAAATAACACCAGCGAATATCATTCATATATTAAATTCAGAGATGCTTTTTCTTGTGTCTGTATTACCATAATTTATTACTGTTTTTGATCCAATATGCTAATTTTATATGCAGATATGCTAAATTTGTTAAAATTAAGGAAAATAATAAATTTGTGTGAATGATAATTGTAATTAAAGAAAGAAGAAAAAAAAAGGCATTTAATCTTAGGTTAAAGAATTTTTTGAAAGAAAGAGGAAGAAAAGACATTGTTTGATTGTGTTCAATTATATTGTTGATATGTGTTTTAACTTATTTTACAAATTGTCTTGTTGAGAAATAAAAGTGAATTAATTTACCGGTATTTGTGTTTATCTTATGATAAACCTTGATATGTTGGCGGTGGGGATGCCCGTATATTGCTAGTCTTCAGTGCAATAACTCTAGAGAATAGATATCTCCATTTTTCATAAGGATACGAACAGACATAAAATCTTAGTGAATATTCAGTTAATATAAATGAAAAGGTAGACAGCACATATTGAAAGAGAGACTTTAAATTCAGATAAATATTACAAAAATGTACACATAATTTAATATCATTATGTATGCTTTTAATGAGCACCCTAACATCTCATTACACACAGAGTGCGAGCTGGGGGAATATCTTCAGAGTTCAAGTGACATTGTTTCCAAGTTTCTTTGTAACTTCACAATATATTTTATACTAATAGTATTAAAGTCAAACCTGTACTGACATATCATTCAAATAACAATAACCAGTGTAACAAGGGCTCTATGATCCAGTGGTACGTTCCAGACAGCAGATCCAAAGGTTGTTGGTTCAAACTCCTATTTTGGGCAAGGATTTTTTCATGACCCTGGCCCTACCCAGGAACCCTCAAAAGGGAATAGTGAATAATGAACATAAATTCAGTAAGTTAAAGAAAATAGTTACCTGATAACATATATTTACATGTAAATATACGTATTATCTAATATACGTATTATCTCGTAAGTATCCATTACTAACACACAAAACATAACAAGAGGGCCAAGATGGCCCTATGTTGTTTACCTGAGTTTAAGATTGCTGTGTTCAGCATGATTACCAAAATTGTTTGCAATGTTTTTACTAACATTTGACTAAGTGACCTAGAATTTAACCCTACCTAAATTTACACTAATCTGAGATTTCATGCAGACAACATTCTTAGCAAGTTTTATGAAGACTGAGACAAAAAGTAGCTCTTACAGTGCTTTTTAGCTCACCTGAGCATAGCTCAGGGTGAGCTTTTGGGAGACTTGATTGTCCGTCGTCCGTCAACAATTTGATGTTTACACACTAGAGGCCACAATTTTGATCCAATCTTCCTCAAACTTGGTCAGAATGTTTGTCTTGATGATATCTTGAACCCTTTCAAAAATGGGTCAGGTTGGATCAAAAAGTAGGTCAGTAGGTCAAATCTTAGAAAAATCTTGTCGTCCGTCAACAATTTTGATGTTTACACACTAGAGGCCACAATTTTGAGACAATCTTCCTCAAACTTGGTCAGAATGTTTGTCTTGATGATATCTTGAACCCTTTCGAAAATGGGTCAGGTTGGATCAAAAAGTAGGTCAGTAGGTCAAATCTTAGAAAAATCTTGTCGTCCGTCAACAATTTTGATGTTTACACACTAGAGGCCACAATTTTGATCCAATCTTCCTCAAACTTGGTCAGAATGTTTGTCTTGATGATATCTTGAACCCTTTCGAAAATGGGTCAGGTTGGATCAAAAAGTAGGTCAGTAGGTCAAATCTTAGAAAAATCTTTTTACACACTAGAGGCCACAATTTTGATCCAATCTTCCTCAAACTTGGTCAGAATGTTTGTCTTGATGATATCTTGAACCCTTTCGAAAATGGGTCAGGTTGGATCAAAAAGTAGGTCAGTAGGTCAAATCTTAGAAAAATCTTGTTTACACACTAGAGGCCACAATTTTGATCCAATCTTCCTCAAACTTGGTCAGAATGTTTGTCTTGATGATATCTTGAACCAGTTTGAAAATGGGTGGGGCTGGATAGAAATGTAGGTCAGTAGGTCAAATCTTAGAAAAATCTTGTTTATACTCTGAGGGCAACATTTTTGGTCCAATCATCCTCAAACTTTGGCAGAATGTTTGTCATGATGATATCTTTTGTGGATGGGGTCAGAAAATTCCTGAACATTGTTTCACCTCATCATCTTAATTCTAAAGCAATCTGTTTTGTACAGGCAATGAATGATACTTTTCTCAGGTGAGCGATCTAGGGCCATCTTGGCCCTCTTGTTTTTTTATTTGACCTGTTGACCTTCTTTTTGACCCAATGTGACTCAGATTTTTGAACTCATCTGAGATATCATATAGATAAACATCCTGACCATATTTTATGAAGACTGGGCTAAAACTGTGGCCTCTAGAGTGTTCACAAGGTTTTCCTAAGATTTGACCTGGTGACCTAGTTTTTGACGAGTGCTAAGGTGAGCTTAAAAGGAAGGAAGTGAAAATATGAATCCATATGTTGTAAACATGTATGATTGACCCTCTGGACAAAAGTCACTTTTCCATTATCCCCTTCCTGACCTTTGTTCACAGGTTTGACTGTACCTTTGTAAATGTAAGATCATGTGCTGAATTTAAAACAAGAGAGCCATAGAGGCCCTGGATGGTTCACCTGAGTATAGGGTTAATCAAGGAACTAAAACATTTTGAAATCTGGCAGGTAGTTTTGAGGGAGATGTTTTTTAAAGTTTTCATAATTCATTTCTTTCTGTTGCCATGGCAACCAGAGTCCTACATAGATCAAGTTTATTTGAGCAACTTTTGTGAAGGTTCACCCAAGGATCATCCCTGCCAAGTTAAATCAAATTCTGTCCAGCAGTTAAAGAGGAGATGTTGTTTAAAGCAAATTGTTAACAAATGACAACGCATGACAAATGCAGGGTGATCCTAATAGCTCACCATGAGCATGGTGTGCTCAGGTGAGCTAAAAAAATAAGTACTTCATGTAACAAGAGGGCCATCTTGGCCCTATGTCGCTCACCAGAGTAAGATTGCTGAGTTAGGCATGATTACAAAAAATGTGGCATCTAAAGTGTTTGCAATGTTTTTCTGACATTTGACTAAGTGACCTAGATTTTCATCCTACCAATATTTGTACTCATCTGGGATTTCATGTGGTCAACATTCTTATCAAGTTTAATGAAGATTGGGACAATAGAGTGTTCACAAGGTTTTTCTAAAATTTGCCCTGGTGACATACTTTTTGATCCCATGTGACCCAGTTTTGACCATTCTGACCAAGTTACAAGTAGATTGGACCAAAACAGCGGCCTCTAGTGTCTACACAAGGTTTTTCTAAGATTTGACTTTATGACCTAGTTTTTGACCCAACATGACCAAATTTCAAACTCATCCGTCATATTATTAAGACAAACATCCTGACCAAATTTCATGAAGATTGGGCCAAAAATGTGGCCTCAAGAATGTTCAAAGGGTTTTTCAAAGATTTGAGCTGATGACCTTGATTTTGACCCCATGTGACCCAATTTTGAACTCATCCAAGATATCATGTACACAAACATCCTAACGCAATTATATGAAGATTGGTCTAAAATTTGGCCTCTAGAATGTTCACAAGTTCTTTTTAAGATTTGACCTGGTGACCTAGTTTTTAAGCCCATGTGACCCAATTTCTAACTAATCCGAGATATCATGTAGACAATCATCATGACCAAATATTATGAAGATTGGGCTAAATCTATGGCCTCTAGAGTGTTCACAACTTGTTTTTTTAATTTTCTAAGATTTGACCTAGTGACCTAGTTTTTGACCCCACATGACCCAATTTCGAACTCATCCTAGATATTATGTAAACAAACATTCTGACCAATTTTCATGAAGATTGGGCCAGACTGTGGCCTCTAGAGTGTTCACAAGCAATTGTTGACGACTGACGAAGGACGACGGACTAAAGGTGGTCACAAAAGCTCATCCTGAGTAGAAGTACTCAGATGAGCTAAAAAGTGACTAATCAACAAAGGAGGAAATAATTTTGAATTTGAAAGAAGCAAGAAAGAAAATATCATAAAAATAGTTTAATATCATATACCAGTAACAAAGGCACATACAGCTAAAAATATTGTTAGGCGGGGAAA
Source organism: Solen grandis (assembly GCA_021229015.1). Taxonomy (NCBI): domain Eukaryota; kingdom Metazoa; phylum Mollusca; class Bivalvia; order Adapedonta; family Solenidae; genus Solen; species Solen grandis. Next base: position 54,816,576 of record CM037778.1, read on the forward strand.
AACTGTCACATGAACACCGCAATTGTTCACTATAAAAGACAATACATTTTGAATATGATTTTGTTCCTCCAAGTATAAATTACACTAATCCCATTGTTTGCTCCCTAGTTCTTTTGACTCATTGCATAACAGAAAGACAAGTTTCTCTGGATAAATATGTTGAGAAAATATTACTTTAAACTTGAAAAAAAACGAGCCATGATCTAATCAAAGCACTGTGAGCATATGACTGCATTCTAATTTCCATAGGTTCTCATCTTCTACTAACATATAGAAACAAGACTTTCCATATAGCGGGTTATTTTTGCGGGTGTAATATTCTACAGTTTTGCTATAATAATGTTTTTTTGTTTTTTTTTCTACATTATTTTTCTGTGATTTCTGACACAGTAAGAATTTATTTCTGTGCTTGCTTACCTTGCTATGTAAAGCAAACATATTAAAATCTCTGAATAAATTTTGCGGGCAATTTAATCACAGAGCAATCCATTAGTATACGTGCTTAAATATGTATAGTTTACATTGTTTGGCATGTAATTAAGACCGAGGTGGAGAAAATCTCCCCTGGAGGGTGACATGTGTGCCATTGATAAGTAGAGATTACAATGAAAAATTGTCAAACTGTCATATCTATTCATCCTTTACTGTAATTATAAACCATTCAACAATTTAGTGAAAACTACATTGGCTGATTTTAAGGCTAGCGGAAACAGATTCATGTTGATAATACAAATTGTTTTTCATGTAGATCAGTATCTAATGATCTGAAGGGATCTAAAAAGTTTTATCCTGTGAATATATTCTTCTACTTTTAGTTAATTTTCATGGATTTTATTTTTACGGAATTGTGTTCATCTGTAGAATAGCAGAAATAAATTACATGCAGAAATAACCGGCTATACGGTATTTCTTTTACATCAGTTTTGAAACAAATCCCTCTTAGTGGTCCCTTGATTAGAACAACTTGGAAGACCTTGAGAGATTACTGGTTTGTAGGATTCAAACTCGACATTCAAATCCACAATTGTTTTCTACAACACTGTGTTTATTAATAAGCTTCATTATAAACTGAGATCTTTATTGAAAATTTCTTTACAAAAATTGTGACTGAATCAAATTTGATAACAATTCAACATGTCAAAATTTCAATACAGTAAAACCTCATATAAAGACCACCTCAATATAAAGACCACTAATAAAACCACGAATTTCAGGTTCCCATTTCTATATTTTCTGTAAATTGAAACTTGGTTATCAGATCATCTTATTATAAAGACCAGTTGACAGAAGTCCCAAGGGTGGTCTTATTGAGATTTTACTGTATATCCAATACACATACACATTGTTGTATTAACATTGTTCATTGTATATTTGAAAGGAATGTCCTTTGCTGGGAATAAATATGACCCTCATTCCCTGAATGAAGATTCTGATACATTGATGGCAGTTCCTTGCTTTTTCCATTACAAAAAGTGCATACTCTCTTTTTAATTCTGTAAAATTCATAAATTTTGCTTGTAAGAGATACCTCTGAACACATTAAAATTTCATTGCAGTTCAATCACATTACATCCAGTGAAAGCCAGAATGGCTCATCAGCATATGTAAAAAAAGGGCTGATAATCCCTTTTGATTTTCATTGGACAAATTAAGTATGGAGGTAGGTGCTTGATGCAAACTTAACCAATCCACAATGCTTGTGTTGTCAGCAATGCTAGATCAAGTCTGTTCAACCATTCTTTCTTTTGGATAATGGAGCCATAAAAACAAATGATCTACAATGATTATACCATACAGTTAAAACAGCCTAATGGATAACTGTTGAATGTTGACCAAATGATATCAAGGCATTTTAATGAAAAAAAAATATTATGACTGTACTGACATGACACAAAATATGTGATACAGAACTAGGTTCTCCAATATCATGAAATGCTATGAGAGGAAAAGGCACTAAAATATATCATGTTTTCTGTCAGAAGTGCACATTAGAAAATTAAAAAGAAAGCACTGTTTTGATTTGGTTTTCACTCATGTTAGCTTGAATTTCAATATTCTGTTGTCTAGTGTCATCAACTGTGAGAATTCCATGTAGTTTGCATCCTTTAAAAGCAATAGCTGGACAAGAACTAAAAGCTTCACTGATTCTTTGACTAACTCATCTCTTGAGTCTGGCAACTTAGGAATGTTTAACTTTTCACTCAGCTAAAAAACTAGCATACAATATTTTGAATTTGACCTTCAATTCTAGCAAGACCTTTTTTCTAAGGTCAATTCTTTTAGTGCCAAAGCTGTTGTTAACAGGCACAATTTACAATAAAATAATGAGTCAATTTGAATGAAGACAAAAAGATATTTACTGAAGTGTATAAAATAAATTACATTTAATATTAGTACATGTATTATGCCATTATAATTGTGAGTTATTGGTACTGTTATATTATCTCCCACCATTTTAGAATTCATCCCCAACCCTTCTTTTGTGAGTTATGGGAACTGTGACAGAAAAAAATATTTTGATGATCAACTGACAAAGAATCAAAATTTTGTTAGGCAAGATAGTACATGTGTTAAATATCTCTGATAAAGTAAAAAATGTATTCATATATCTGATGCTCTTATGTCTGATTAATAATAATCAATGATGAAAAATAATAAACACAATTATTATGTTAAATAGTTCAAAATTTGACACTTGAATAATATCTATGACAAGTATAAAACCTATAAAAAATGTATTATGTTTGATACAATATCATAACCAATATCAATCAGCTTTTGATTTCATGGCGCCATTATGTGTACATGTACTACCATTTGCTTCAGATTTTGGGCTCCTCTTTTTCACATAAGCGGCATAGTAAAAATTTGAAAACAAACCAATCATGGTAAAACCATAAAATATACCATAGATGCAGTATCCATGATACATATATCCTACAGTGGCATGTATCATATCAATAAAAAATTGCGCAATCTGAAACTGAGTTAAGAATTTCTTCCACTGTGGGGGATTGTCAGGAAACATTGCACACAACCCATAGTAGAGATACAAAACCACGTGGACGGCAGAATTTAGAGCAAGGTATGGAGCTATGGCTGGGTAGGCGTAAACATGGTAGGCTAGGTCGCTGAGGATGATCATGCTGCCATGGTGATAGATGTGTAGGAATGTGATCTGTCGCTGCTTGTGTCGGAGGATCATGAACACTGTATCTAGCAACTCAAAAATCTTTGTGAACCAGTATATCCGGTAAAATGGTTGCAGAATCTCACTCGATTCTTTCACAAAGGATGACTCAGAATGGTAGAGTCCATACATAAATCCACACAGTGTGACTACACTTACAGCACTGGCAGTGAAGTTATATACAATCAATACCTGAAAAACAATTAATGATACATGTACAAGTGACCATTTTGAATTTTTAGTAAAGCTTGCAATTAATTTACAGTAATATTCATCCTTAAGATTATGATATAAAGCTTGTTTCATATACACGTTCATGATTACAAGGAGTGAACGGGGTTGGGGGGAAAGCCTTAGATTATGTTACTACCTGTATGTTAATTGTTGTTGTTGTATTGGGGTTTACCGTCGCTGCGATGGTATTTCAATCATATAGCGACGTCCAGCTAATTACAGGTGGAGGAAGACCCCAAGTACACAGAGGTACCCGGGTAGAACCACTGACCTACTGCAAGCCAGCTGGAAGGCTTCCTCACATGAAAAATCCGAAGTCCCTACCGGGATTTGAACCCACAGTGGTGAGGGGCTGAGAGATTTGTAGTCCACAACTGTAACCCCTCGGCCACAGCGGCCCCCTGTATGTTAATATTCTAGACTTTATCATTTAATAACACTAATTAATTGAAGCACAGAAACTTTTTAATGACTTGCTTTTCATCAAAGGGTGCTGGGATCATAAATAGACCTACTCCTGAATAATAAAGTGTTTATTTCAAGTTCCATGTAGGTACAAACACAGTTTCCCTGAAGTGATTTACATAACCAAAACTATCACTAACTATAGGTATTACTCTACCAATGCCCAGCACAACAGCCCATTGGTAGTTCTCCACTTTGTGATTGGGAGGACTAGGGTTCTAATCCCAGCCAGGGCACTTTCCTTTGGCCAAAGACATATAAAATTGGTAACAGATGCACTCTTTCCTGACACTCAGCAAAATTAGGTTGCTATGGGAACTCGAAATACTAATTCCCCAAAAACTTGTCTCCTGTGTATTGGTACTAAACAATGACACGTAAAAGAAACAAGTTGTCTGTTTGCAAACCTTGACTCCTTTGTACCAATCACTGTCTCTTTAGTGTAAAAAAAAAAACCCAAAAAAGAGCTGTTCGTAAGAAAGCATGCTTGACTATTAAAACGCTTGTCAATAAAAATAAATATTACAATTAAAGGCAAAATGATAATCTCTGTATTATTAAAATATACCCAAGAGCAATAAACATGTGCTCAAAGTTTTAAAGCAACATCTCAAAGAGTTCAGTGAAAAAGTAAGAACAAAAAGATTAATCAAGTCAAAAGGGAATAATTATGTCAAAATCCAAGACAGAGTTGTGTACTCTTGCCATGTACAAGTAGGGGTCATGGTCATAAACAGGTATTCAAAGTTTCAAAGCAATATCTCAAACAGTTAAGTGAAAAAATGAGGTTGTGTGAAAACCTTAACTGAAATTCTAAATAAACAAGAGGGCCATGATGGCCCTGAATCGCTCACCTGAGTACCATTGCTTCAACTGATGTCAAGGTTTTTAAACAGACAAGGATTCTGATATAACTTAATCTAAAACATTTTACCCCTGACAATACTACACACCAAATACCTAAGCAATGGGCCATATGGTTTCAGAGAAGACTTGGGCGCAGGGTCATTTATCACCGTAGGGCCAAGACTTTGAAAATCTTTGTAATGAACCATTAGATGCTACTACATACCAAAAATCTAAGCTCTAGGCCTTATTGATTCATAGAAGAAGATTTTTTAAGATTTTCCTATTTAACTCTATGTAAAACAAGTGACCCCTGGTGCGGGGTCATTTATCACCATTGGGCTATGATTTGTACAATCTTGGTAGTGGCCCATAAGATGATGCTACATACCAAATATCTAAGCTCTAGGCCTTATGGATTCATGGAAGAAGATTTTTTAAGATTTTCCTATATAACTCTATGTAAAACAAGTGACCCCTGGTGCGGGGTCATTTATCACCATAGGGCTATGATTTGTACAATCTTGGTAGTGGCCCATAAGATGATGCTACATACCAAATATCTAAGCTCTAGGCCTTATGGATTCATAGAAGAAGATTTTTTAAGATTTTCCTATATAACTCTATGTAAAACAAGTGACCCCTGGTGCGGGGTCATTTATCACCATAGGGCTATGATTTGTACAATCTTGGTAGTGGCCCATAAGATGATGCTACATACCAAATATCTAAGCTCTAGGCCTTATGGATTCATAGAAGAAGATTTTTTAAGATTTTCCTATATAACTCTATGTAAAACAAGTGACCCCTGGTGCGGGGTCATTTATCACCATAGGGCTATGATTTGTACAATCTTGGTAGTGGCCCATAAGATGATGCTTCATACCAAATATCTAAGCTCTAGGCCTTATGCATTCATGGAAGAAGATTTTTTAAGATTTTCCTATATAACTCTATGTAAAACAAGTGACCCCTGGTGTGGGGTCATTTATCACCATAGGGCTATGATTTGTACAATCTTGGTAGTGGCCCATAAGATGATGCTACATACCAAATATCTAAGCTCTAGGCCTTATGGATTCATAGAAGAAGATTTTTTAAGATTTTTCTATATAACTCTATGTAAAACAAGTGACCCCTGGTGCGGGGTCATTTATCACCATAGGGCTATGATTTGTACAATCTTGGTAGTGGCCCATAAGATGATGCTACATACCAAAAATCAAAAGGCTAGGCCTTGTGGTTTCGGAGAAGAAGATTTTTTCAAGTTTTTCCTATATTAGCCTATGTGAAATCAAGTGACCCCTGGGGCGGGGCCAATTTGACCCCAGGGTCATAATTTGTACAATCCTGGTAGAGAGTCATAAGATCATGCTACATACCAAAAATCAAAAGGCTAGGCCTTGTGGTTTCAGAGAAGAAGATTTTTTAAATTTTCATTTTTAAAATCTATTTTTAGCTCCTGTGACCTAATTATGCAATGGACCAGAACCATTTATACAACTTTAGTAGAGCTTCATCCAAGGAACATTCCTGCAAAATATTTTTCAAATTGGCCGAGCCGTTTAGGAGGAGATGTTGTTTGAAGTAATTGTTGACGCCGCACGCACGGACGCACGCACGGACGCCGGACGCCGGACAAAAGGCGATCAGAAAAGCTCACCTTGAGCACGTTGTGCTCATGTGAGCTAAAAAGGGGCATAACCATTTTAAAATTCATGACAGAACCGGACCCCCAACACAGGTATGCAATTTCATGTGTGAATTTTGATGGACATCCATGGAAAAAAATTCTAGAAAATAACAATGTTAAACAAAAGTTTTAAAAATTTTTGCTATGTCCAACAAGAGGGCCATGATGGCCCTGGATTGCTCACCTGAGTATAGGGTTACCCAAGGAACATCAGTCTGTATTCAAACATTTTGAAAACTGGCCAATGGTTTTGAAGGAAATGATGCAAAGTTTTTCAAATTCTGTCCAGCAGCTTCAGAGGAGAGGTCATTTAAAGATTTCACTTTATACATATAAGGCAAATTAGCCCCACCCCTGGCGGCCATGTTTTTTTCCTGATCGGAATAATTTTAGCAATCTTGGTAGAGAGTTATCCAAGGAACATCTGTACCAAAATATTTTGAAATCTGGCCAATATTTTTGAAGGAGATGATCTTTAAAGTTTTCTTTTTTTTTCCTTTCCATTGCCATGGTAACCAGAGTTCTACATGGATCAAGTTTATTTAAGAATATTTTGTGAAGGTTCACCCAAGAAACATCCCTGCCAAGTTTAATCAAATTCTGCCCAGTGGTTTCAGAGGAAATGTTGTTTAAAGTAAATTGTTGATGACAGACGGCACACGACAACGGAAGACGGACACAGGGTGATCACAAAAGTTTGTGCTCAGGTGAGCTAAAAAGGCCCATAAATATGCAAAAATATTTAGAAAAGTTAAAGTTCCTGTTTCTACTTGAAGTATGAGGGACATCCATCGAGTAAAAGTGGAGATAATGGCAATGTTAAACATAACTTTAACATTTTTTCTAAGTTCAAAAAGGGCCATAAATATGCAAACAAATTTGGAAAAGTTACTGTCCTTGTTTCTACTAGTTGGTTTGATGATGACCAACACATGTGTGAAGTCTGAGAGACATCCAGTGAGTAAAACTGGAAATAATGGCAATGTTAAACAAAAGTTTAACATTTTTGTTAAGTCCAAAAAAAGCCATAAATATGAAAAAAATGTTACTGTTCCTGATTTTACTGATTGGTCTGATGATGATAAACACATATGTGAAGTTTGAGGGACATCCATTGAGTAATAGTGGAGATAATGGCAATATTAAACAAAACTTCAACATTTTTACTAAGTCAAAAAGGCCCATAAATATGCAAAAATATTTGGAAGAGTTACTGTCCTTGTTTCTAGTAGTTGGTTTGATGATGATCAAGACATGTGTGAAGTTTGAGAGACATCAAATAAGAAAAACTGGAGATAATGGCAATGTTAAAAAAAAGTTAAACCTATTTTTAAGTCCAAAAAGAGCCATAAATATGCAAACAAATTTGGAAGAGTTACTGTTTCTACTGGTTGGTCTGATGATAATAAACACATGTGTAAAGTTTGGGGGACATCCATTGATATGAGTAATAGTGGAGATAATGGCAATGTTAAACAAAACCTTAACATTTCCTGGGACGTGGACATCAACGCCGACGTGGATGCTGATGTGACTCCAATAACTCATCCTATTCTTCTAATAGTCAAGCTAAAAAAGGAAACAGGACCCCACTGGAAATAAGACTTTGCACTTTTATGGATTACCTTAGACCACAAAGTCTAAATAAATACAACTACAACAACAATAGTTATAGTCCCAGACCAAATCACAAAGTCAGCTATACCTATCCAAACTTCAATATTCAGTCATAATGACCTTGACCCCTACTACTCCAAGTAAACACCGAGTGTCCTTGAATGATAATAAGAGAGAGAGATAGATGAGTTTTTCTTAAGTACCATTTGCTGCATGCAAGATACTAAGGGGAACATGATATAACAGAGACGCAGTTCTTAAACACAAGTGGTAAAAGAACTGTCCATATCCATACCAAACATAATTGAGAATTTACTAGAGTAAAGATCAAGGTCATATGAGGAGCTCATTAATTCTTGTCTCTGAAAAAACATAATGTGAGAAGGTTTGCAAGGAGTACTGATTTATAGTACTTTTTAAAACATATACCTTGATACAATAAACATACTAACAAGATCAAATTTCTTTCATGTTTTTTTAATTATGGAGCGCTGGCTCTAGCCACTCAGCCACCAGGACTGCTGTCTTTATTGATGTGAAATGATGTATAATCAATTCTTGTGAATGTGAACAAGCATTTTCTGTAAAATCAATCAATAGGGCTGCATCTCAAATTACTTACCGGTCGAAGACTGAGTGGAGCGGCCAGTTTCTTCCATTGTCCAGCCAGCAGTATCATCAGGAAGTAGGCACAGAATATAGGGAATGACTGGAGGCCTTCACAAACGTGGCCCCTTTCCATACCTTCTCTATTGTCAGGGCCATGGCTACACTTGATCTGGTATTGGAAATCTCTGAAACAAACGAAATCCATTTTTAAAAACTTTTTTTTTTTCTAGAAAATTTCTCAACATACAGGTCAACTTTACAATTCTAAGAATGTTTTAGATCACTGTTACATCATCCACTTTTCTAGGGAACTAATTTTTTCACTGATCATGTGAATGGTTGTACAATGGAGGATTCAAGGGGAGCCCCCCCCCCCCCTAAAAATCCCCAAACATATATAAATGTAAATAGACAACCCAAGAAAACAGACAAGAATGTACTCCTTCAAACCTTTATATTAAATTCCTCCAGATCCTCAGTCCAACATACCTACATCCTTCTCACAGCTAGGGCAAAGCTGCAAGTCGCTTGCATTGTCACTGCCTACATTTTTTTATGGCAATAAAGAGCACCCCCTAACCTGAATTCCAGGAACCAGCCCTGTTGTATCTGTGAATATCAAACCCATGTTAACTGCTGGTCCCATGGTCCAATGGTAACAGGTATGTCTGTGGATATGAAGGTTGTGGGTTTGAACCCCATTGGGGGCAAAGATTTTTCATGGTCTTTCCAGATGCAAATAACTGGTGGATTCCAGGAACCATCAAAAGGGATTAATATAAGCTGAAAGAACTTGCTTATCAATGAATGTAAAATAAATATAACTGATTATGAAGTTAATCTCATATTTTCTATAATATGAATCCAAGAATATATGAAACATAGAGTTTGCCTTTAAAATATTACCGGTAATTTATTATACCAGTAAATTATTAATTCACACTATAATCTCTCCAATGTTTAATAGGGGAAATATCTAAGGGCATCTTTGTAAACTGATGGGCTCTAAAAGCCATTAAAATACAAATTCATGGTCATTTCTCCCCACCCCCAACAAGAACTTGACTTACAACCTCCATGTCTGATGTCAAGTTACAAAATATACCAAGAAAATAATCAATGAAAAAAAAATTAAAAAAAATATAAGAAATGTTCCCCCATATAAATTTGTCCCATGCCTTTCTGAGACTTTCACACTGTAAACAAGGGACATTTTTGTTGTTGTTGTATTGGGGTTTACCATCGCTGCGATAGTATTTCAATCATCAAGCATTAGTGGTATTTCAAGCGACGTCCAGCTAATTACAGGTGGGGGAGACACCGAGTACACAGAGGTACCCGGGTAGAACCACCGACCTACCGCAAGGCAGCTGGAGGACATTTTTGTATCTGCATGTTCAACATTAAATTAATTAAATCATTTACCAACACAAAGGCAGACATTCATTTTGTAAAGCTAAGAAATTCATTACCTGCAGGTAAAGCATCTATAATTACTGTCAAAACAAACAGCAGTAACTACTTTACTATGAAAATTAGTACAACATATCATTCAAATAATTACAAATGGAGATACAATTTCAGAACATAAGCATTTATGTAGTAAATATAATACCCTCTCAAATCCTACGTCATATCAGAAAAGCGCACAGAGGGTATCTATTTGTCTTTCATAAACTGTGATATGGAAAAGAGAAATCAACAGGTGAGCCTTTTACAACCAATACATGGAACCACAGAGCAGAAATTTGATACAAAAAGTTAACTAACTTACCAAGATCAATATTTAAACACTCAGCTCTTCTTTACATTCAAGCAGTTTAAGTAACCCTTTACCTCATAAATACTCATGTACACATTTATGACTTGGTGGTATCTGAAAGAAAGGGTTTACTTGACCATGCATACTTTGTAGAATCTGAGCTCCAATATTGCATCAGCAAGCAGAGAAAACCCTGATCAACCAGCTCCTTAAAGGAGCTGTCTGATCTGGTTTGCTCTGTTTGCCAAGTGTCAACACGCGTTTTTATGAGATTTAACAACCACTCAATGCAGCACACTGTTACATGTTTTGCAGTCGACTGTTTCCTTCCATTACAGGTACAATTGTAGTTGAAAAGCCTGAGGTAGTATATACGTGTGTGTATATATATATATATATATATATCCTAGTGTTTGCCAAACAGAATCTAAATATGTAAATTCAACAGTTAAAAAGGATTAAGCTCAAAGAAAGCAATAAAGTCGAGTATTTGAATTCATTTTGCTGGAAGGTATTTAGTAATCACTTAATATGTTTGTTGCTTGAAATACGTGTTCAGTGATGTGAAACTTCACTTCAGACTGGTGGTCTCTCATCTATACATAACATTTGTTAAATTGGGTATAACATCCTACAAACAATAATTTCAGATATTTGGAGACATGTTTGCAGACAGATAGAGCATTGCTTTAATGCAAAAAAAACGTATTATCACCCATATATGCTGAGCACCAAGCAAGGGAGCTAAACCAGTACCATAAATAATGATTCTGGTATGTTGAAGCCAGGCAAGGCAGCTCAACCAGTACCAGAGAGTAACAGTACCATAATTAATGATTCTGGTATGTCACAACAGGCAAGGGAGCTAAACTAGTACCATAAATAATGGTTCTGGTATGTCACAGACAGGCGAGGGGGCTAAACCAGTACTAAAATAATGATTCTGGTATGTCACAGACAGGCGAGGGAGCTAATCAGAACCATAATTAATTATTCTGGTATATCAGACAGGCAAGGGAGCTAAACCAGTACCATAATTAATGATTCTGGTATATCGCAGCTGGGAGAGGGAGCTAAACCATTTCCCTAACTGAAGATTCTGATATGTTGCGATTGAAATCACTGCTTCTAGGTTTTGGGCTAAGGATCTAGGCACTCAGCCACTAGGAAAAGTCTTTTTAATTTTTATGTTATACATAAAAAGAACAAATATTTCATGTTTAAATGTTTATGAAATCACAGGTTTTAATAATAATAAATTGCTTGTTGGGTTTTACATCCCATTGTTGGTATTTAAGTCATTTGAAGACAATGTCAACTTCAAACAGCTAGTCACACTGCAGTATTATACCACAGACATGTGGTATGATTCTGTAACCACTCACCCTATCTTGACTTTGGGTTAACCAGGCCAATCCTAGGGACTACCCAAATGTAAAGAGCAACAGCTACTGTTACCGGTACAATTTTTAACAACTGGTTTATCGCGACCAAAGATTGACCCTATGACCGTCTATTCCTGAGCTCACAATCTTATCACTTGACCCTCAGTATAATATGACACATTATCATAAATACCATACAGGTATCTTGGGATCCTTATTTTTGAACCTGTTGATGGCATGGCATTTTACTGGTATACAGCTTTAACCCTTTCCCTCATATATACTCATTTTGATGCCCTCAATAGGTATCACATAAAGCCTGATCTGCAGAACCTTACCAAATTTATTTACAAAATCCTCATTTCCAGACCACTGAGGAGTAGCGAACAGCATAAAACCTGATCAGCCTGCGAGTTACTCGCAGGCTGATCTAGTTTTATGCTGTTCGCATAGGTCTTTTCATGGTGTCCTCTATGAGGGAAAGGGTTAATAATCACACCAGCCTAGTTGCTTAGTAACAAGATGACATTGAATATTAGACTGTTTCTTGTTTGCAAATTATTTCAAGAATAATGTTCATTTGAAGGGTACTGTGATCCAGTGGAAACATACCTTCCTCTGATCCAAAGGTTGTGGGTTTGAACCCAGTTTGAGGCAAGAATTTTTCATGACCTTCCCAGTCACAAGGTACTAGCTGGTCCAAACCAGGAACCATCAAGAGGGATCAGTGTAAGTATAAAAAAAAACAAGAGTGTCAGTGATGCCACAATATACGCCGCCACAAAATATAAAGACCAAGAGGGGTCTTTTAATTATTGCTTTTAACATTTCTGTAAGCATAAGCTCATAATGAAGTCTGTAAGACCAATTAATTTAACTGAACAGAGATAGAACCCTAAAAATGCTTCCAATATGACAGTAGGTCAAATAGCAGTATCAATTTGAATCCTTTTTTCTTTCTCCCCATAACTCTTGCAAAAATCACTGTACCAGAAAATCCTTGCCTTATGCACTTTTACCTGTTTAGAAACTTGAGTTGTGTTTTAAAGAGACCATGTTTAGAAAGGCATAACTATTGCAAATATTGATGAACATCAAAGCCCCTGCTTTGTGCATATCTACCCAGTATAGTAATGACACTGCCCAAGTTTTGAAAAGATTAGGTCAGAAACATACAAGAAATTGCATTCACAAAGCTGAAATATCAATCATCTAAAAAGACTAAGTTTCAGGGGACACAAATCTTGCAATTAATGTACCGGAAAATCACCACTTCATGCACATCTACCCATTATAGTTATGATATTGACCAAGTTTTGAAAAGATTCATTCAGAAATGTAGGAGGAGTTGCGTTCACAAGGCTGCAATATCAATCAGCTACAGAGACTAAGTTTCAAGGTACACAAATCTTGTAAAAATCAATTAACCATAAAATCGCCACTTCATGCACATTTACCCATTAAAGTAATGACATTGACCAAGTTATAAAAAGATTCATTCAGAAATGTAGGAGGAGTTGCGTTCACACGGCTGCAATATCATTCAGCTACAGAGACTAAGTTTCAAGGGACACAAACCTTGTAAAAATCAATGAACCGGAAAATCACCACTTCATGCACATCACCCATTATAGTTATGATATTGACCAAGTTTTAAAAGATTCATTCAGAAATGTAGGAGTTGCGTTCACAAGGCTGCAATATCAAACAGCTACAGAGACTAAGTTTCAAGGGACACAAATCATGTAAAAATCAATGAACCATAAAATCACCACTTCATGCACATCTACCCATTATAGTTATGATATTGACCAAGTTTTGAAAAGATTCATTCAGAAATGTAGGAGGAGTTGCGTTCACAAGGCTGCAATATCATTCAACTACAGAGACTAAGTTTCAAAGGGACACAAATCTTGTAAAAATCAATGAACCATAAAATCGCCACTTCATGCACATCTACCCATTATAGTAATGACATTGACCAAGTTTTAAAAAGATTCATTCAGAAATGCAGGAGGAGTTGCGTTCACAAGGCTGCAATATCATTCAGCTACAGAGACTAAGTTTCAAAGGGACACAAATCTTGTAAAAATCAATGAACCATAAAATCGCCACTTCATGCACATCTATCCATTATAGTAATGACATTGACCAAGTTTTGAAAAAATTCATTCAGAAATATAGGAGGAGTTGCATTCACAAGGCTGCAATATCATTCAGCTACAGAGACTAAGTTTCAAAGGGACACAAATCTTGTAAAAATCAATGAACCGGAAAATCGCCACTTCATGCACATCTACCCATTATAGTAATGACATTGACCAAGTTTTGAAAAGATTCATTCAGAAACGTAGGAGGAGTTGCGTTCACAAGATATGGACGTATGTATGGACGTACGGACGGACGGACAGACAGACGGAGAAGATGACGCCAATATACTACCGCCTCCGGCGGCGTATAATAAAAATCATGATATAGATTTAAATAACAATCCTGTTGTTTATGGTGCCAAATGTAGCTGTACATGCTATATGATACTAATCTGTCATACATTCACACAATCTAAATACATCCTGCTGGTTTCAGCTGCAACGTAGCTTATCAGGATTGTTTTCCAATCAATGTAGAATTTCTAAGTTTAAACTAATGTTTACTATAGTTACCATAACGTAATAACATCTAATTTGACTGACAATGACTTCTTTGCATTACCAGTACTTAATATCTGAAGACTGGTATACATGTAGTATGGATTCTTTCATTACCCTATTTCAGAGTCATAAAGAATTGATATAAGCTAGATCTTCCAAGGAAATGTTAATCATTTTTAGTATAAATTGAAGTAAATGTTACTTGTTCCACATTAATTTGATGTTAAAAGAGTTCAGATAAATCATGATATGGATTTAAATAACAATCCTGTTGTTTATGGTGCCAAATGTAGCTGTACATGCTATATGATACTAATTTGTCATACATTCACACAATCTAAATACATCCTGCTGGTTCTAGCTGCAACATAGCTTATCAGGATTAAAGCTAGGAGGATGTTCAGGTATGGGTGAGAAACTCGACCTCAGCAGAGATACTGTATAAGCACCAAAACATAAGACTACAATTACATATTGATAAAAAAGTTTTATATAGATTCTTCTACTAAAAAGCACAATAATGAGTTTATATGTATACTGTTCAAATAAGTATGCATGTATATCATGTTTAGCAGAGGCATGACTCATAACAATTACTTCTGCTAAACAACAGCTCCCTCTGCTAAATCATAGCTCCCTCTACTAAACCATAGCTCCCTCTGCTAAATCAAAGCTCCTTCTGCTAAACCATAGCTCCCTCTGCTAAACCATAGCTCCCTCTGCTAAACCATAGCTCCCTCTGCTAAATCATAGCTCCCTCTGCTAAACCATAGCTCCTTCTGCTAAACCATAGCTCCCTCTGCTAAA
>CM037778.1:54831934-54851394 GCA_021229015.1 Solen grandis
AATCAGGAAGTACTTATATTGCTTAACCTGTGGTCCCACTGGTGTAACAAATAACAGCCTTGTCTTTTGGGGAACATGGCTGAAAAAAAAAGTACATACAATAAACATTGTGCACCCAAAGCTGCATGCAACACATTCTAGGTCATTTACAGACAGAATCTACTTTAAACAGATGCACTGCTGTTAAATTACCAGTATTCCAGTTTAATCCAGTGGTGGGATACCGAAAAGGGAGCTATTGCAGTAACAATATTTTATCTTTATTCAGTCATTGTATCCAACTATATTTCAGTGTTATGATACCAAACAGTCCTGCAAAGCATTATATTATTACAAATTATGACAGATCTTTATCATCTTAAACCCTGCTGAAGACAAACGGCATGTCACCTCGACCAACTTTGAAGAAGAAATACTTCTGGTACTTTGATGTTAAATCAGGAACTCAAACAATACCATTCACTTGTCCAAAGGTCAAAGTGCTAAACAAAACCCTGCAGTATACCTACATTATCTTTATACTCAAATAATTTGTATTTTCTATGACTTCATGTTTCATTATCAGTTTGAAAGCCTCTAACATTACCTACACTACAGTGAGTAGCGCTCGATTTAAAACAGGCCACCTCTTGTGTCACAACACAGTTTGACAGAGACAGGCAATAAAAATAATAACACTTCAAAAAAAAAAAAAAAAAAAACTCAGTAAATTTTATAATAAGTCATATCTTAAGTTTCAAACAGACCTTGACATTTTTTTCAGCTACATATATCTATGTTTATTGCCACATAAATATTGCCTTTTGAAGTATGAATGGTTTACTAACTTCACAAGTAACTTTATGATACAATGCAGTATAAAACCTTTTAAGCCTTAAAAGTAACTTGAAGGCTGATAAGGTTTTACTCTGTTTATTGGGTTTAACATCCAACCAACTGTCTTTCAGTCATTTGGAGACCGTGTCTACTTTAAACAGATATAGTGCTGCCACGTGGCAGTATCATTCCATAGACATGTTGCATGATACCACACCCAGTCACATTATCCTGATACTGACCCAACCAGTCCTGGAACTACCCTTTTTATTAGACGCCAAGCAAGAGAGCTATACCAGTACCATATTTTACGACTGGTATGTCATGGCCAAGGATCAAACCCATGATCTCCCAATCCGGGGCTAATTCTCTAACCACATAGCCACTGGTAATAATTTTATTCTGTTTGTATTTAATCATCACTTTGAAATGAGAAAGAAATAGCATTCAATTTATGCAGAATAGGAATAATTGAAGGCTTGGTGCAGAGAAGTAACATATACTGATTTGGTAAAGGTCAGATAAGAAGAAAGTCTGTGTATAAATCATATATACCTTAGGCTCCACTGGATTCTTCTCCCCTTCTGCCTAAAAAAAAAATGGAATTTAAAAAAATTAAATTACAATTCAACAAGAGTGTCAGAGTATTGCGCTGTTTTTTTAACATGAATAGATTTCAGACCATATAGTATAACAAAATTATATTACCTTGGGGAAACATTTTGACCTTCTTTCCTTAAGCAGTATTTATTTTTAGAACTTTGCAGCATAAATAGTAAGAAATATTAGCTAGAACCTAAAGCAAACTCAGACTGATAAATCAAATTGTTTACCTCCAATTCTGAGTATTGAACCAGTTTAACTCCCGTCTGCTGGCCAAGAGCCTTCATCTCATCACTGAGTGTTTCCATGACAACAAGAATTTTGAGATCAGGAGTTTCTTTGATTCTTCCCAAGAGATTCTTGACCTTTTCATTCTTATCACAGACAATTAATTGTAAATCAGCTGGAAAAGAATTCATAAAAAAACATATGATTAACTTAATGCTTTAATAAGAATCCGTATCTTCAAATTTCAAATGCATGATAAAAATACCCCTTTTCTGATATAAACTTTTCTTTTTAAACTAGTATGCATCAAAGATAATTGTGTTTAACCTAGAACCATTTTACAAGACATTATCACTAGCCTAGTGATGACTTGACTTGACTATTTGAGTTTACTGTTGCTCGGACAGTATTTCAGTCATATAGCGATGTCCAGCTAATTACAGGTGGAGGAAGACCCTGAATGCACGGAGCCATCAGGGCAGAACCACCGACCTACCCCAAGCCAGCTGGAAGGCTTCCTCACATGAAAATCCGAATGACCCTGCCGGGATTTGAACCCACGCGGTGAGGGGCTGAATGAGTGTTAAAGTCAGCGACTTTATCCTCTCGGCCACGGAGGCCCCCTAACTTTGTGATATAACATAGCCCCAACATTGTCACCATACACCAAAAATATTCAAGAAAGAACTAAATATTAAGTTGCAAATTAATATAGTATTACTGATTAGGTTTCATAATTAATGTGAGCATGCAACAATGATTACAAAGATTCGTTTCCACCATTCAGCAATACAACAAACTTTTAGTGTGGACATTCCAGTGTGAGGCAGACACTACTAGAATTCTTGCTTGCACATCTGTATCTATTATTAATGACAACTTGTAAGATCACAAGCTTCCATCAAATATTAACCATCATCAGCCAACAGTGTTTCCTGTCTGCTGGAACAATACTCAAACTCCATAGAAGATGGAATTGACATCTTAATAAAAACAATGGAGAGAAATTATCACTCCTTGGAAACATGATCCAAGTTTGCAAGGTTATGCCGAAGTAATGCCAAGTGGATACTGAACCTTCGCATAACAGGTACCGTATATTAATAAATTACCCAATCAGATTTTAGAAACAAAAGTGTGCTTTAATTCAAAATAACTGCAGTCCGACATACCTTGATTGATGATATGATTACACGCCTCTACGCCTAACGTGTCATACAGAGGCACAATGCACATGGAGTACATGTAGCAGGACTGCTCCACGATAAAATACTCTGGACGGTTCTGCGAGTAGATACCAATGTTGGTCGAGTTCACGGCCTTCTGGCCTGTACTGAGGATACCAGCCCCTATGTTACTGGCCTTCGTCAGAACCTTGCAACAAACACAGTCACATTTGAAATTACAGATAAACAATCTAAAGTTTTAACTTCATTTACATTTCTCTACAATTTAAATGTAACTAATTTTGCAACAAATAGCAATAGAACTTAAGATAATATTGTTGTTGGCCCTTGAAGTAGTGTCTGTATGGTCCATAAATAGCTGACGACAAAACCCCTTTACCTCCTGAATATTCATGTACAAATCAAAAGACTTGATGAATATTGATTTACTAAACAAATGGTTTTTGAAACAATGGATTTTCTTTGCCGTGCAGACGATGTTGAATCTGAGCTACAATTTTGTATGAACAGAGAAGAACCTCATCAGACAGCTCTTGGAAGGAAGGAGCTGTCTGATCTTGACTTGACTATTTGAGTTTACCGCTGTTTTGACAGTATTTAAGTCATATAGTGACATCCAGCTATTTGCAGGTGGAGGAAGACCCCGAATGCACTGCAGCATCCGGGTAGAACCACCACCCTACCGCAAGCCAGCTGGAAGGCTTCCTCACATGAAAATCTGAATGACCCTGCTGGGATTCGAACCCACGCGGTGTGGAGCTGAGTGAGTGTTAAAGTCAGCAACTTTACCCTCTTGGCCACGGAGGCCCCTGTCTGATCTTGATCTACTCTGTCAAAACCAGTCTATTTGAGGTAAAGGTCTAAGATAGTACAAATGTATTTAGAGCCTAAAACAGCCAAAACCACAGCATGGAAGGAAAAATGTGCTGTAATCTGAAAATCATCTTATAATAAATTATCGAATTCAGAATTTGTTCCAATTGCATGCCATATATCATATTTGTCACAGTATGAGAAAATGTACATCCTGACCAGGATACAAACCCAGGGCACCCCTTGCTTACAAGACGATTGCTCTACTGACTGAGTTAGCAGACCACTTACCCAAATCTCTCACAGATAAGGGTTTCATATAGGCTGTTACCTATGTAATAATTGAGCTTACATCATTGTATGATATCCACTTGTATGGTTCGCTGGCAGATGGTTTCCATCCCAGGCATTCGCCATTTTCTGAAACATACAGTAGCATGATGTTAAACAGACTAAAAATAGACAGGACTCTATCTAACCAGTCTCACAAGTATAACAAAGCCTTTACAAAGGTTTCATGCTGCTTGTTCATTTACTACAGTGAATAAGCAAAATATACTCTTCTTATATAAAAGAAAATAAAGGCTTAAAAATAATTGAACTTTTCAACAATACATGTATTATAAACTACTGGTACACCTATCATTAAATATGATTAACACCCCAGCATCCCATCTTGTCATGTAATGTGAGTGTAGCACTGGACGGGACATGACAGGATAGAGACACCACATTTAGCCCCCACCTCTGTGAAGAAGTGGTATAGTTACACAAGTGTTGCCTAATACTACTAGATACAAAAAGGCTAGGATGTAGGATGTGTGTGCATCCTGAGGGAAAAAGCAAATATATTAAATACTGCCCGCCCAAATTTTTTACAGTCTACTGGACTGGTGTATACACAAGAAAACACATCTCACTGACTCTACCATTTGTAAAAACAATGCCTGAAGGAAAACGTAAAAAATAAAAACAAAAGCATAAAAAAAAACAACTCTGCATACTAAACATTCTTGGGGAGAGCATTAATTTTACTCGGAATTCATACAGCTAAACTTGTGTTAAGAATCGACCTGCTTTGAGCAGCAAGCTTTAATATTTCAGAAAAAAAAAGTTCTACCAAATCAAGCAATTTTCAAGCTTTTTGTTGTTTCAAACAAGTCAAATCTCAAGACCTTTCATATCTCTCTATGTGAATAAGGTCCAGCATGTCAACACAGACACAGCTTTCTATAATCTTCCATCACTAGCTCAAGAACAAATGCTGAAAAATCTCCGTATAGAGGGCTGACAATTTAAATGTTCCATCTTCTTCTAATTCTATATGCACTTAGAATAATTTCACTATTGGCCATCAGGATGTATAACTGTCCTAAATTTGAACCACAGAAAATTCAATTAAGAGACTGAACTATCATTATTGTGAACATGTTGTGGTATGTAATGTATACCTCCCACCATTAAAGATGTGTTATTTTATACCATATCCAGCAATAGAGTAGATCAGAGTTACAGCACTACTCTGTATGGACAGGTTTTTAACCCCTTACATCATAATTATAGACTCATTTTGACACATTGGCAAACAGAGCAGACCAAGATCAGACAGCTCCTAGGAGCTGTCTGATCAAGGTCTCCTCTGTTTGGTCATACAATATCTCATGTAGCTCATTTTCACACAGTCCGTGTGGCAAAGAAAATTTCATGATTTAAACATGTAAATGAATATTCATATTCATATTAATAATTTAACCATATCAGATATGAGTAAGTTAAATGAACAGAATAAAACCAAATCATCCTGCAAGCTACTCCTAGGCTATAAGGTTTGGTAACTGCTTCACAGGTAGTTCTTTTATTGAGCCCTCTCATGAGGTATCCGGTACCTACTGTTACCCATCTGTTATGTCTGTTTATTTTAGACTGCACCCTGCACCTGCGCTTTATTGTTACCCCTCAGAATATCCAGGTAAACATAAACCTTTTGGTTTTATTTCCGCCATGAAGCCTAACATTTTTCTATCTATAACATAAATATAATACCTGCTTTTGTTCAGAATGAAAAGGTTCTTTTTTGCAGTCGTAATAAAAAAATGCTTGTTTGATTGTTTGTTGGGTTTAACGTCCCGACAGAATTTCAGTCATTTGGAGACGATGTCTACCCGAGACAGATATAGTGCTGCCACACTGCAGTATCCCGACATAGACATGTAGCATGATACCACACCCTGTCACTTTATCCTGACACCAGGCCAACCAGTCCTGGAACTACCCTTATATGCTGTGCGCCAAGCAAGGGAGCTATAACAGTACCAATTTTTATGATTTTGGTATGTTGCGGCCGGGGATCGAACCGATAACCTCCCGCTCCAGAGGCATGCAATCTAACCACTCGGCCACCGGTTTGTCAATATGTAGAGGAACTTCAAACACAAAGTGTGATCATTACGTAGAGTATTTTTTTTAAATATAGATTATCTATGGTGGCATATTTCTTCCAGCCACTTATCCACTTAGCTATGTCAAAACTTTTCTGAAAAATGTTCACATATTCAGTTAGTATCAGGCAAGAACAAAGATAACTGGATATTGCCTTTTTTCAACTTAGTCAGTTATATTATGTGGATAACAAGCATTTTTCACATAGTTATCTGAAAACAAGAGGGCCAAGATGGCCCTTGGTCGCTCACCTGAGAAAGATGATTGCTTAAGAAATAAAGATGCTTGAGTGTAAAAGTGAAATCTGGCTTTTTTATGGTGAAATGGGCATAACTCCTAAATTTACGAATCAATATCAGTTATAATTGAACCCGATTGTGAGATTATGGGCATAAACATTGTCTTAAAGTTTAAAAATGATTGTTAAAAAAATGAAGATGCTAGAGTGTAAACAAAGTGATTTCTGACATTTTTTTAATATTAAAAGGGGCATTACTTCTGAACTAACTGACGGATCTCAGCATTAATCGAACTCAATCGAGACCTTATGGTCATAAACATTGTAATAAAGTTTGAAGATGATTGCTCAAAAGATGAAGATGCTAGAGTGTAAACAAAGTGAAATATGGCATTTTTTTAATATTAAAAGGGGCATAACTCCTGACCTAATTGATGAATCTCAGCCATAATCGAACTCAATCGAGACCTTATGGTCATAAGCATTGCCATAAAGTTTGAAGTTGATTGCTCAAAAGATGAAGAAGCTAGAGTGTAAACAACTTGAGATATGGCATTTTTTTAATATTAAAAGGGGCATAACTCATGACCTTATGGTACGATATCAGCCATAATCGAACTTGGCCGTGATTTTATGGTTATAAACATTGCTATAAAGTTTGAAGATAATTGCTCATGAAATGAAGATGCTAGAGTGCAAACAATGTGAAATCTGGCTTTTTTGAATTTTAAAAGGGGCATAACTCCTGACCTAATGTTCCAATATCAGCCATAATCGAACTTGGCCGAGACTTTATGGTTATAAACATTGTTTTAAAGTTTGAAGATAATTGCTCATAAAATGAAGATGCTAGAGTGCAAACGAACAAATTGTGGACGACGGACGAATGGACGGACGGACGGACGACGGACATTCATCGATCCTAAAAGCTCATCCTGAGCACACGTGCTCAGGTGAGCTAAAAAGCATGATATCCAGTTAACATAAATGGATATGTGATTGGCAGTAGTGGGCACTAACAGACAGTTTAGTCCTGTTAAGATACCTAACTGGATAACACAAAAGTTTTCTACTTGCCAGATAGTAAATGAATATGTGACAATTTTTCAGAAAGGTTACAACATAGTTAAGTGGATAAGTGGCTGGCAGAAATATGCCACCATAATCTAAAGCATTGCTTCACCTTAATTTTAAATTTTCATAAAGGATAAACAATTGAAACACAATTAAACAAAATATTCTATCCATGTTTCATAAAGATAAGGCATGTAAATGAACATTTTTTTTTACCTCATGTGACCCAGTTTCAAACTCATCCACAATTTCATCTATAAAAGTTCCATAAAGATTGATGCCCAAAAATAAGATTATCTACAGTGTTTTTTTTCCAAACATTACCATTTTCCTGTTCTTCCTCGACCTATGTTTCCTGACAAAGAGTAGGTCACAATGCACAAGAAAATGCTATTTTTTGTAAACACAGTTTGAAGAATTCCAGTTTGATATAGAATGTGGTATCCCTTAAGCAGGTGCTTGCTGTACCACGCAAACCCATTCCCCAACTGAGGCATCTGGACAGAACCATCGACCTACCACAAGCTAGCTGGAAGGCTTCCTCACATGAAAATCCAAATGATCCTGCTGGTACTCAAACCCACTGAGAGGGGCTGAGTGAGTGTTAACCCTTTCCCTCATAGAGGACACCATGAAAATACCTATGCGAACAGCATAAAACCAGATCAGCCTGCGAGTAACTCGCAGGCTGATTAGGTTTTATGCTGTTCGCTGCTCCTCAATGGCCTGGAAATGAGGATTTTGTAATTAAATTTGGTAAGGTTTAACTGTGGTTTTCTGCAGATCAGGCTTTATGTGGTACCTATTAAGTGTGTCAAAATGAGTCTATATGAGGGAAAGGGTTAAAGTCAGCGACTTCACCAGTCGCAGGAAGTGAATTTGTAAGTCTTATTACAATATTCAGCCTGTGAAGTAAGCACTTTCACAAAGAATGAATGTGATCAGTCATGTTATGCCACACGGAAAAAGAAATTCTAAATGCAGGTTTTATCATTCTAAACATAGGTTTTATACCCTTCATATAGCCCGTGATGGAGAAACTACCCCCTTTTTTTTACGATCACAAAATGTTCCATTCGGTGACCATGCATCTGCAGATAGGTGTTCATAGAGGTAATACTCACAGATAGTTTAAAATCAAATTTTTAATCAATGACCAACTGTAAATGAGCTGCATTCTATGAAACAACAAAGTTTCAGACTAATCAGTTACACTGGTCATAATATTACATTTAGTGGACTTTTAAACCAAAACTCAATGGTTTCCACTGATACCATATAAATCACAGACCAACGCAACCGTAGGTGACATCTTAGTTACCCTATACTAGTATCAATTTACCTAAAATATTAACCAAGCAAGAAATGGGTCACTGCCCTTATGATGGTATGTAGTCATGTATATATTGACCCATTTCCACACAACAGTCATCTGGATAACAATCTCTACAACCATCTTTTATACAGTAGCCACCCATGTTGACCTCTAGATGAGAATGTACTGTATAATCCTTAATTTTCATGGGGGACTAGTTTTCGTTGATTTTGTGGGTGGTTTTTATCCACAAATATTAATCCTCATGAATACATTTCATTAAGTAGTCCTCACACTTTCTAGGACATGAAACTGAGGAAATATGTGCCCATGAAATTTATTTCATAACTGATTCCACAAAATTTAATGTCAACAAAATGTAATGATTCAACAGTATTGCTAAGAATTGCTAACATTCGGATCTAGTTTTAAATGTTGTAATATCGTGTGACATTTAACTGGCTATTAAATGATTATATTTTTAAGCTTCATCTATTGAAGTCATTTAATACCTTATCAAAGATAAACACCATGTTTAAACTACCAAGTAAATCAATTTTGGCCAAGGTCCTGATTTTACTCTATTTATAACTATATTTCTATAGCTTTGACGGTTGTCAGTCTACACTCACCAATTTAATTGACAATGGGGATGTGGAAAAGACAACTGAAATGTAGCCAAGACAATGGGGATGTAGCCAAGACAATGGGGATGTTGCCAAGACAATGGGATGTAGCCAAGACAATGGGGATGTGGCCAAGACAATGGGGATGTGGCCAAGACAATGGAGATCTGACAAAACATACCTGATAGTCTGGCACCACGATTGAAGGCATCAAAGAGGGTCTGGGTTTCTTTGTCCAGGAACGTCACAGGTTTCCCATCCTCAGCTAGTCGCCCTATCTTAGCTCTGTCAGATCCCTGGAACAATGAAACAAATATAGAGCCTGATTATGTCTTACTAACTCTTGCAGCCACTGCCTATATTTGTCATAAAAAGTATATTTTCTTTTCATGATTTAAGGTCAACAGCACACAAACAGTATCACAAACAAACCACGGTTTCCCACTGTAACTGTGGAATAGTCCGATGATTTTACTGAATATTCTTGTAAGTATATTGGAAAGATCTATACACAATGACAAATGGAAACTGTCTCAACTTATAGGAGCTGAAGAGCCTTAGGTGAAACAACCAATATAAATTCTGACCTTGATAATAATTATCATATCTTTACCCTTTACTTTATGAATATTCATGGGCACATTTAACATTTTATGACTTGATTGAATGAATATTAGTTTACAAAATTTTGAATAGTGTATAATACAATTTGCTGTGCAGGCTGTGTAGAATTTAAGCTACAATTTTGTAAGAGCAAACAGAGGAGACCCTGATCAGACAACTCCTGGATCTGGGCCTATCAACTGTTTGCTAGTGAGTCAAAATAAGTCTATATGAGGTAAAGGACTCAAAACTACTTAACAGCAATATTTTCTCTGTTGCACAATATCTCTGTCCCAGCCCCTCCCTTCTCAACAAACATGAACACACAGACCCTACATTTTATCAATTCTGTTTTTCATGCCAACTGAACCACCTACTTTCAGTTTCACATTTATTTTTAGCTATGACTGAAACTGATTAACATAGCTTTTCAAGAAATATGCGATAAAAACAAATATAAATGCACTTTCATTTTCTGAAATAGTTTGCACCCTATCAGAGCTTCTCTCAACACTTTCATCTACATTGAAGGAGCGTAGAATGTATGCATATTCGAAGGCATAAACATATTCTGAGTCCCATATGTTCTGTATGTTTTATGGTCCATCATTATAATGTACCTGACTTTACAGGACTGTCAACTACATGCACTACTCTGACAATAGTTCTTCTTGTTAACTTGAGCTATCACTGATGATAATTTATGCCCCCACCACAAAATCTTGACTCCATTAACAATACAACTGTCTTACAGTCCTAACTGATGGATTAAAGAACAGACAACACAAATCTAAATTGATTTCTTTATACCCTACCACCCACTGAAGTGAAGGGGGTATAAATAATGTACAAGTTTAAACTTTTTTTATAATCAACCAATATTTCTTTTCTTTATCTACAGTATAGCATGGCAGATACTTGACATTCTGAACTACCGGTAGCTGATCATCAAATTACATGTTTGCTTATTAGGTGTAACAGCCCACAGACAGTATTCCAGTCATTTGGAGACTATGCCATTGACATATGGCATGGTACAGAGCACCAAGTTACATAATTCTAACAACGGGTCAACCAGTTCTGGAACTATCTTCATATGATAAGTGCCAATCAAGGAAGCTATGCCAGGACCATTTTTTACGACTATTGTATGTCATGGCCAGGGATCAAAACCACAACCTCAAGATTCCGGGGAGGACGCTCTAACCACAAGGCCACCAGGACTTAAATTATTCAAGTTTTTGTCTCACAATCATTATCATTCAGCATAATTAAATGTAATTGATCTCAAACCTAAACAAAATAGAAACAAACATTTCAACCAAATATCAAGATGATTGAATGACATGTGCTTAAATTATTGTCTCCACATCCTGTAATTGCACTGTCTAAGGCGCCACCAAAAAGCCACCTTTTTGTGCAACTCAATAAATGCATGCAATGATTTTGCTTTTTTGATATAATTTTTTTTTTTTTTTGGGTTTTATGAAATAGATTATTTCTTTGTAATCATGTAATTCAAACAAACAACATCTGCTCTTCAGCAGGGCAACCTGTTTTCAAGGTAACTGTGAAGTAGCGGGTATTCTAATCCCTAGCCTTCATATTAAGATACCCTCACTGAACCTAAAACACACCTCCTTTGAAAGAGAATTACAAAGAAATGGGCTATCTTTACCCATGTCAGGGGCAATTTTAAAGAAAATATCCAGCATATTTTTTAACACCTGAGGATCTTTGCCATGCTGAGCTTCTTCTGAATTTGTTATCACTCTACACTGCAGCTGGATAAAACACTTTTTAAGTAATTGTGAAGTAGCATGGAAAACACTTAATCAATGCATTTATGTGTGCTAATGAAAGAGAATCAACTGTTTATGAACTAAAATCAATGAAATATGTAGAAATTCTTGATGTCATGGTAAAATCTGTCCTCTCTCTAAACCTCTTTCTCTATCACTATATATACAACATCAAACAACATCAAACATCAATAATTATTCTCTTTCAGAGGAATGTGTTTTTGGAATAAATTATATTTACTTCATATAAAGAATCATAAAGTCAAATGATGTCTGCTGTCACAAAATATAAATAGACTTCAGTGCGAATATGCTCTCCAAATTTCAGGTTTCATCTTAATCTGGAAGATTCGAAACTTAAATATATATATATTGAGGTCCTTGGTGTTTGAAACTTGTTCTTCCCATAGAACCTTGTCCATAGTTTCTCACTGAATGAATATCTTCACATAACCTAATGCAACACGACATTGCCTAATATGCACTTAGTGAGGCATAACATTACTTTGAACAGATTGCTGTATATTAATACTACACAAATATACAAGTCCAAAGATAGACTACAAACCAATTTATCTCTACCATGAAAAATGATGCACTCTAACCAGTCACCTTATGAATAACCATGTACAAATCTATGAGAAAAGGGCCTTATGGTCCAGTGGTAATGTACCTGACTAGGGCTCCAAGGGTTATGTGTTCAAATCCAATTGGGGACTAGGATTTTTCAGGATTTTTCATGACCTTCCCAGTTCCAACCCGGGAGCTGTTGAGAGTGATTAGTATAAGATGTAAGAACTTCTTTCTCAATCAACATAAAATAGGAAAATCTAAACTACAAATCTATTACTTAATTTCCTTAACTTCAAATGGTATATGAAACAATGATTTTTTTATTACCATGAGGACTGTGTAGAATCTGAGATACAATGTTGTATGAGCAATCAGAGGAGACCTTGATCAGACAGCTGACACAAAATTCCACCACTGCTACCTTTGTCTTCCTAGTGTGACACTGACATCACAAGACTGAAGTTTCTGAACAAGGTTTATGCATGTGTACAGTTTCATCAAAATTTGATCAATTCATGCTTCCAGAGATCCACCTCAACTTTGACCTCTCAGTATGACTATGACCTTGTGATCTTCAAGGGCTAAAACAAGGGTTGTAACCTAGAAACCATGAAAAGAGAAATGTTTAAAAATTTCATTGCCAATTAACCTAGAAAAGAAAACCAAGATCAGCTTTCACTTTCACAACTTGACCTTACACTTGTAGCAATTAATCAGTCTGTGCAGTCTCAAGTTATTTTTAACAGCTGCGGTAAAGTGCACCAACATCTTGGTAACTAATACACACCATTAAACTTTGTATGTACCGTAATTTTGATCTCTAACACAAAGTTCAAAGGGGCAGCAGGTAATAGTTCAAGACTACTTGAACATAGGTCTCAGATCCGCTCATGTGTTTTACATCCCACTTACAATAATCCAGTCATTTTCACCAGCAGGTCTGCAAATCTGCCTCATCATAAAACAGACAGGTGTCATGAACAAGCACAGAGACCTAATCCCTAGTTCAAACAAAACCCTGCTGAACACAGGCTGTTGGAAAAAGGATGGCATCTTGTATTATTAATATATTTTGTTGATTTTAGCACTGTTCTTTTAAACAACCAAAACTGATAATTGACTGACCGTTGAGAATAAACCCTTTACCTCATACATGACATCATAAATATCGATTTACTGAACTTTAAAAGGTGTATGAAACAATGGGTTTTTATTTATCTTACAGACTATGTAGAATCTTCGCTACAAAATTGTATGAGCAAACTGAGGAAACCCAGATCAGACATCTCCTGGAAGGAGTAATCTGATCTGGGTCTGCTCTTTTGCCAATGCATCAAATGGTGTCCATATGAGGTTACAATAAAGTCAATAAAATCTAGTTTTGACATGAAACAAAATCTGATACAAAAACAAAATCGTTAAATAGAACATCTGAGTGACAAAATCTGCTCCGTATTATCAAAATCAAGTACCGATCAGTAGTGCATGACCAAAAAAGAATAGGTTAAAGAGCAGTGGAGACCAATGTCTGAACAAAGTGCAAAGACGATAATATCATTCACCCCACCCTTTAAACCCTTACCTAGCTGGAACCATAAGTGCTAACCTTTGCCACCAGGCTGCAGGCTGGCCTGGCTCTTTACTGTTGGCTGACCAACTACAAGTTTTCATCTTGTCAGCCCTAAAATTGATAATGGACAGTTCCAAAAAAGAAGCCAGCTTAGTCCATGAGAAATTCAGCAGGTTAAGGGTTAATAGTGGTCAACCACATACACAGGGACCATGATACACTTCTGACTCATAAAACTGTTAAGTCCATAGAGCTAATATCACGGCATAGCTGAATATGTTAAACACAAAGAGGAGTTTTCAATGTCCATACTATAAGGGTTCAATGACCCTTGCTATCATTTGGCCATTTCTTACACACAGTTACCTTTATTTCTGACTTATACATGGCTGATTTTATAGAGTTTAATTCGTCTGAACACTGCATAGCATTACATTTAACCATTTACCTCAAACAGACATGTTTTAATTAATGCCTTAGCAAATAGCAAAAAGAGCTGGTGCAGATCGGAGAGCCCCTTTCAAGAACTGTCTGATCAGGGTCTCCTCTTACTCATATAATTCTGTGGCTCAGATTCTACACAGTCTACATGGCAAAGAATAACCCATTGATTAACCCTTTCCCTCATAGAGGAAATCATGTAAAGACCTATGCAAACAACATAAATCCAGATCAGCCTGCGAGTAACTCGCAGGCTGATCTGGTTTTATGCTGTTCGCTGCTCCTCAGTGGTCTGGAAATGAGAATTTTGTAATTAAATTTGGTAAGGTTTAACTGTGGTTTTCTGCAGATCAGGCTTTATGTGGTACCTATTGAGTGCGTCAAAATGAGTCTATATGAAGGAAAGGGTTAATATATCATTAAAAGTATTGAAGTAATAAATTTGTACATGAATATTCATGAGGTAATGGATTAAAAAAAGCAACCATCATGAAAAGCATAAAATTGCAGCTCTCACAGGCAAAACCGTTAACATGTATTCAATTAAGTAACTCATACATTTTTCAACACATTCTCAAATATCATGCCAACGAAATTATTTAAGATTATTTACCAAATTTCTAAGATCAGATTATTTTGATTAAAATGAAAACACGCAAATTAAGTTATCAAATGTGCAAATCAGTTCAAAATTATGTTTAACACATGACTGGTTCATTTTATTCTATATCCCTATTATCAAGAAGCGAAAATTTTAAAACCTTCAAAATACAAGCCTTTCCATTCACCCTGTGTAAGGATTTTTTTACCTCCGAAATTGGCCATGTACCCCAAAAATTGTAGGGACTCTCATTATACAGGGGTACAAACTCTTGAAATGAAACACAGCAAACCCCAGTTTCAAAACTCAGGTGGGAACCCTGGTGCTTTTTCAGGATATTTAAGTAAAATAGCACATGGAACCCTGCTATAATGTTTCTTTGTTTTACAAATAGCCAGAGTTTAGTTCAGTGATCAATACAAAGTGGGGGGGGGGGGAGGGGGGGAATGCAGTACAAACAATACATGTCATGCATGCATTAGTCAACAACATAATAACACTGGATCTTTGATGGAGGAGGTCAAGCTTGGTCACTATTTAATCAGTTACAGCAAAAAAAATCACAAATGTACCATATAACCATGTTTAAATGACCCAAGGGCAGTTTGCAATTTGTCCCTCACTAAACTAAGGTTGTAAAGCAAACCTCCAACCCCACCACCTCCCCATCCTACTGCACAAAATTGTTACTTCAACAAATTATAAGTACACACATGTACTGTGTTCCATTCTACCTAATTGATGACAATGATAACATACTTTTCTGGTTGGACAAAAAAACAAGAGGGCCATGATGGCCCTGAATCGCTCACCTGAGTACCATTGCTTCAACTGATGTCAAGGTTTTTAAACAGACAAGGATTCTGATATAACTTAATCTAAAACATTTTACCCCTGACAATACTACACACCAAATATCTAAGCAATGGGCCATATGGTTTCAGAGAAGACTTGGGCGCAGGGTCATTTATCACCGTAGGGCCAAGACTTTGAAAATCTTTGTAATGAACCATTAGATGCTACTACATACCAAAAATCTTAGCTCTAGGCCTTATTGGATTTTTTAAGATTTTCCTATTTAACTCTATGTAAAACAAGTGACCCCTGGTGTGGGGTCATTTATCACCATAGGGCTATGATTTGTACAATCTTGGTAGTGGCCCATAAGATGATGCTACATACTAAATATCTAAGCTCTAGGCCTTATGGATTCATAGAAGAAGATTTTTTAAGATTTTCCTATATAACTCTGTGTAAAACAAGTGACCCCTGGTGGGGGGTCATTTATCACCATAGGGCTATGATTTGTACAATCTTGGTAGTGGCCCATAAGATGATGCTTCATACTAAATATCTAAGCTCTAGGCCTTATGGATTCATAGAAGAAGATTTTTTAAGATTTTCCTATATAACTCTGTGTAAAACAAGTGACCCCTGGTGCGGGGTCATTTATCACCATAGGGCTATGATTTGTACAATCTTGGTAGTGGCCCATAAGATGATGCTACATACCAAATATCTAAGCTCTAGGCCTTATGGATTCATAGAAGAAGATTTTTTAAGATTTTTCTATATAACTCTATGTAAAACAAGTGACCCCTGGTGCGGGGTCATTTTAAAAAAAAAAAGGCCTTGTGGTTTCGGAGAAGAAGATTTTTTCAAGTTTTTCCTATATTAGCCTATGTGAAATCAAGTGACCCCTGGGGCGGGGCCAATTTTGACCCCAGGGTCATAATTTGTACAATCCTGGTAGACAGTCATAAGATCATGCTACATACCAAAAATCAAAAGGCTAGGCCTTGTGGTTTCAGAGAAGAAGATTTTTTAAATTTTCATTTTTAAAATCTATTTTTAGCTCCTGTGACCTAATTATGCGATGGACCAGAACCATTTATACAACTTTAGTAGAGCTTCATCCAAGGAACATTCCTGCAAAATATTTTTCAAATTGGCCAAGCCGTTTAGGAGGAGATGTTGTTTGAAGCAATTGTTGACGCCGGACGCACGCACGCACGCACGGACGCACGGACGCACGGACGACGGACGCCGGACAAAAGGCGATCAGAAAAGCTCACCTTGAGCACGTTGTGCTCATGTGAGCTAAAAAAAGGAAAAAAAAAGAAGGTTTTACCAATATGTATTATTCAAAGAAAGGAATACCATACTAGATATGGAGGGTAAGATTATGTGGGAAACATATTTTTCATGTAGAACGAAGATGACATCATTATCAAACCAATCCTTTTCATATACTTTTAGATTCACCAACACTAGTTCACCAATGGATCATCTATATGACATTTATAGGCAACCATACTGCCTCCAGCTAATACCTGTCAATACACACATACTGCAAGTATTATTTAGAGGAATATCTACATGAAATATCACCACATGAATGTAAGCTACCTTCTAAATGCAGATAAATGCAGATGACATAATGGCTACATGTATACCATACAGCTTCTCATGCAAGTTTCATGAAATGTTTATCTAATATATATGGGGAAAAAGGATAGGTGACCAAGCAATATTTCTTTTGATGATTCATTCACAGTAGTGACTGATATATGTTTATGATTTTGTTTCTTGTTTACTGCTGATTTTCAACATCTATTGTCATTTTATGGCAGTATCTCACCTTGAACTTCCCTTCTTTAGTGAACCAAAACTGGAGACAAAGCAGTTACAAGCAACTGACAGCCTTCTCATGTCAATAAAAAAGCAAAAGTTTTAAAAGCCAGAATGGTTCTGAAGATCATAGAAAATGGACAACCACACAGTTGCAAACCCTTCAAGAAAGTAAATTCAAAAGCTCTTACAACACAGAAAATAACATTACTTACAACTTCAAAGGCTATTGATGAAGCTAAAATAACTTTGCTGACCAAGAACTAAGAAGACACAACCCAAGTGTTCATTATGTTATGGTGGAGGAGCTCAGTGAGATGTAAGCAAACCCAGGTGGCTTTACTGGCTCCATCAACAGTCTCACCACTCCCAGAAATAAACAGTACCTGACAGATCACAATGTTTTCTTCTGCTGCAACATTCTCACAGCTTTGGGTATGGAAGAATACTCTAAAGCTATCGCTGAAGGTGATAAATACCCCTACAAAACCACCATGACTTAACAATATGAAAATAATTAAAAAAAAGATTCAACAGACAGAGTGTGACAAATGTGCCCAATTCCTCAATAACCCGTACATCATTTTACGAAGTGCGGATATAATAAAGTATTAATATTGTTCAAAACTGGAAGCTATGAAGACATTAACATCAAAGCTGATACAAAAACAGATCAAGATCTATTGCTAAATCTGATAAATACCCCCAGATACCACCTTGGAAGTTTCCATAACAATGTAAATGATAGTCTTAACACAGTTGATGCATGGAAAACACAGGTACTGCTGTGAAATTCTGACAAGAAAAGCTTTAGAACGTCAGTGATAAAGTAGAAATAGAAACACTTTATCAAAATGATATGCAAAGCTCCAAAATGCATGAAACATTTCAAATAACCATCATAGGCTTGATGATCAACCCAGTTATAACAAGAGTGCTCTTTGGAACATGTGTGTCACCTGCTGAAGCATGATGGGAAAAGTGTAATGGACAGACAGAAGGACAAATGTTAAGACAGACAGACTGACAACGGAAAAGTGATCCCTGCGTGTCACCTCTGCTTACAGCACATAACACAAAAAATATTAACAAAAAAATAAAGAGCATTAACTCGGTGAAAAGTTATCTAGGGTGTGATGATAATCATATGCACAAGAATGCATGGAAATAATAAGCCTTAAAGTTTCACTGAAATCCAGCCAAGGATAGCCAATAAATAGTACCAACAATTTTTGTCTACAATATGGTGGACAAACCAACCAACAGACTGGCTGAGGATGGATGGACTTATATATAGCCCCCATATACCTCATACTGAGAGATGCAAACTAACAATAAGTCAGGGATGTACTTAACAAAATTCATTCACAGTCACATTTAACTGATAATAGTCTATAGGTTTGTTCAAGGTCAATGGTTGATTTAAATGTCCTTCAAAACAGGATGATAAAATAAAATCATTTCAAGGTCTTACATGATATCTTATGTGGAGAATATCTATTTCAGGAAGAAATATGTATTATGTTAATGAAAAACTGTTAAACATTGTATCATATTTACTGAATTTTACAGAACATAATTGATACTCACTTCTTGTTCACCATTTCTCAAACTTAGCTTGCTAGGTCAATAAATTAAAAGCCAACCAAATAAGCAGAAGCCATTGACAGCAATTATAATTATAAAACTATGTAATTTTGATTTATACTGGTATAGATTTGACATAAATGCTTCAGGAAAGCTTCCATAGATTAACACCTGGTTTTATCTGTTCTGTGTTACAAATGTGCATGATTTTTAACATGATGGATACCATTCAATTATCATTCAATATTTTCTACTTTTGATGTCAAATGAAAAAAAAAAAAAAAAAAAAAGCTCCGAGAGTCGAAGCATAATA
>CM037778.1:54851494-54901494 GCA_021229015.1 Solen grandis
GATTTATGAAAGAGTTACTTATAATAGAATAAGTTATTATTTTCTTCACATTTAAGAAAGATTTTCATCCATGACATTTTCAACAACAACAAAACTGCTTCCCATTATGAAAAATAGTACTTTGTACTATGATACTGTCATAGGAATTTGCCTTCATGCATATATTGTCCCACTTTAGTGACACTCTTGTTATTTCATGATATTTTCAAATTTATGAAACCTTAATGCTGAGTTTTTAAAATTCTTTTGAATGATATGTATGTTGGTTACTCTATGTATTAGTCCCTGCTCTAATTCCTCAACCATACTTAGCACATAGTAATGCAAGATTGAATTGAGAATTTGAGTAGCAACACATTCCACCAGGTAAAATGCATGTACCAGTACTATGATGTTTCAATTCTTCACAAAAAGTCAGTAAAGTGTCTGTTTATATAAACCAAGTCATTTACTTAAATACTTTATGAAACAAGAAAAAAGGCACCATGGTCCAGTGGTATATGACTGGTCTTGGAATGTGGGTATGAACCCTATTGGAGGCAAAAATCTTATCCAGGTGAAAAGTACTGGTCCAACCCAAGAACTATTGAGACAGATTAGAATAAGCTGTGAGAATGAATAATAAAATAATAATAAAGGCAAAAAGATACAATTTTAAACCAAATAAGAACAGTAGTTTCTTGTTAGACAGCAGATGGCTTACAAATACAGTAAAAAAAGTACTTCAAAGGAACAGATGAGCTTTATTGGCCTCTTGAGTATTACTTCCCTTTACTTTCAATACTAAATTAGTGTATGTAATATAAAATGAGTAATTTGACAAATGTTTTCCTGTCATTTTTATGCCCCCAAAAGGATTTTGGGAGTCATATAGTAATCACACTGTCCATCCGTCATTACGTCTGTCTGTCTGCACAGCCAGATTAGAGTAAGGGCCACATTTACTTGGGAGTTATCGCCCTTTGTATGCTCTCAATCAAATGCTTGTACAGACAACTCCTCCTCTATAATTCTATGGATCTTCTTTGCACCTGTATGGACAATTGATATTGAAGTGCAGTTGGGCTTAAAGGTTAAATATAATATCAGTACTTTCTTTCAATCATTTGTTATAAAATATATTCATATTTGTGAATTATTGTATAATACCAAGTGCAGATAACATACTTTTGTCTTGGATGTTTTTCATGCAGTTATTTCTTATTATCATTTACAATTATACATGTAGTTGTTGTTTAAATTTGGAATATTAGATATACCATAATAAGAAATCCTCCACCATATTTGCTGAAATTTGCCCCCAGTGTTACAAATGACCCCATCAGAGTGGAACACTGTTTTAAATAGAGCTGTTACCATATAAGTACTTTCAGACAATTATTTTTAGGAAGTTCAGTTCTGTAATTAATTGAGTATGAAAATAACTCCAAGGAAAATATTGTATCGTTATTTATTATTTGCACATCTGTTCTTTTTCATCCTGACTTCTTAAGTCTCTTTGAGGAGTAGCTTGTCCTTTTGGTCTATTATACTCCAACTTGTTGTCCTCTTGTTGAGTAATACACACATAATTTTTATGTTGCCTATCTGTTCCTGAAGGTAGATAACTGATTGTTAAGAGAATGAAAGAAATGCGTTTTTGTGAAACTTTTTTCATGATAATTTTGTTCATACTCCAGATCCAACTTATGGTCTTCACTAAATCTTCATTTCTTGATTATTTTATAGAGAAAACGAGGATGCATTCACTGAAAATGATGTGTATGTATTATAAAACTGGCACATTTTTGCCTAATAAAAGTTACTTATTATACCTGGTAATGGTGTTTGCTTGCATGGTGACTTAACTCTTGCTTTCGAACACTGAACTTGATACTGTTTTATAAAGAACAACTTCTTTAGTGCCTATCAAATCCAGTTACTATACATACATTTGTTCAAGCGATAAGCTACTATATGACAATCCACAGTTAAGGTATTCCCATCCTAATAGCCATATTTCATATCTTGCCACGAGATGGTTATATTTCTATGAAATTTTGTCACTTTGAAGACATTCAAAAATAAAAATATTTCACCAAGAGTTTTTTCAAGTTTTATCTAATTTGGGGGAGATAATCCGCATATAAGTTAACATTGAAGCCTATGGAAAATATGTATTTTCTATGAATATAAAAATCTGAATTTGATTTATGAGAAAAACTCATGGTAGAAAGATGCATTTTATGATTTTGTAGTATCAATTTCCATGAAAAAAATCTTAACTTTACCACAAAAAATGGAGAAAAACACTTTTTTTTAGTTTTCAGGGGAGATAACTCATGGCAACAAAATAATTGAGGGGAGGTAATAAAAGAACTTCTGTCACTTATCATTACATGTTAATTTGCCCCTAAGATTACCATTGTTTGTCACTTTAAAAACTTATATACATGTGTATTGTTAAGTTATATGCATGGCTTTGATGAAATTGATCGCTATTAGGATGGGAATACCTTAAAGGGAAATTACTCTTGTCATCTTCATGATTGTTTCACTGCATACGCAGTTTATATCTTTAGTCTTTAGTCTTGCTAAATCAATTATTTGTATTGTTCCGAATTTTATGCCTCCAAAGGGAGGCATATAGTCTGTCTGTTTGTCTTTCCATCCATATGTCCCATTTTGTGTCTGCTCTGTAACTCCTACAAGCATGCGTGGTTTTTGGTGTAACCTGTTAGAAATGTTTACCATATTGAGACGATAAAGACCCAGGTTAGTACCTCAAAGGTCAAACTTACAAGCTAAGGGTCATAGCTAAAAAAAGGGAACATTTTGTCGTGTCCAGGTATGCATTTTGAAATATCTTTCATAAATGTTCTTCTGCTAGAGAAGACACTGTGTTTAGCAAGACACAGGTTTATTGTACAAAGGTCAAGGTCACAGTTTGTGGTGAAAAGTCAAAAAGGGGAACATTTAATTTGTGTCTGCGTTCTAACTCCATCATACATTTATGGATTTTTTAAATAACTTGACATAAATGTTCCTCTAGAGAAGACAATGTGTTGTGTGCAAGACTCAGGTCTGTAGCTCAAAGGTCACGGTCACAGTCAAGGGTCAAAAAGGGGAATATTGGTAAAAAAGTCAAACATTTTTGTCATCATTTTTTGTGGCCTGGCTCCCATCATGTATGAATTTTCAAATAACTTGGCACAAATGTGTCATATGCCAAACCCAGGCATTTATCATGTGCCTGTACCTCAAAAGTCAAGGTCACAATCACAAGTCAAAGGTTGAATAGTTGCTCCTTTTTTCTGTGCCCGGGCTTTCAATGTTGTTAAACATATAAGGATTTTGCAATAAATTGGCAGAAATAGGCTTCCAGATATATGGTACATGCAAGATCAATATCTGTAGCCTAAAAAAGTCCATACCACAATTAGTCCAAAAGAGAAGATGGTCCTGTCATACATATGACCCATGTTTTAATGTCGGTGATTATTTCCTTTGGAGGCATTTGTCACAGTGAACAGTTCTTTTTCTTTTTCTCTTCTTTTTTTAATTATGATGAAAATATTATTATATCCAATTATTGAATTTCTGTTTATGTACCTGCACTCAAAACCCTTTTAAAGACATTCTTACATATTATAACAATCATTATCATGTATAATCATTATAAAAAACAAGATGAACTATTGTTATATATTTTTTATTCATATAGAGTATGTATAGTTATATAATATATTTAAACCATTGAAATTCAGCTTATTTTCTAACCAAATCAAGATTAATCTTTAACTTTGAAGCATAGACTTCGAAAGGGATCAGTATAAGTTGTAAGAACTTGCTTTACAATCAGCAAGAAATAAATATAAAAAAAACTTGTTTGCTTTTTTGCTCATATCCTATCAAAAAACCACTATATGTTGCTTTTTTATTGCTTTTGATATCAAACATTATAGTAATTGCTTTTGCTTGCATATTTTTACTTTTATTTATAATTTATTGAACTACATGCTTAATCAAGCTTTTAATTAGAAATACATGTGCATTTTAAAGTTATCTTTTTCAAGTTAATACTCATTGTCCAAGCCTTAAATCAAATTTGAATAATGGCAAAATCTGAAATAAAAAAACCCAACATATTCCTGTTCTTCCTATTAAAGCCTTTTGTTATTTAAATCTTTAATTTCATAATGTCTTGAAATCTTGTTATGTCAGATATGTATTTAAAGTCTGAGTTGTTTATAATTAACAGTATATCAACAATGAATGATGTTAGATTCATGCTTTTCATTATTATATATTGATTGAAAAACTACATCCTCTTTATATTTGATGGCCTCTTGGAAGTGGGTTTAACCATATACCTCTTATAAACATGTTTTTACGCATTAGCAAACAGCAGACCCCGATCATAGAAACAACTTCCAGGACTGCCTGATCAGGGGCTCCTCTATTTTCCATACAGTATTGCAGCTTAGATTTACACAAAGTTCAGTATATTAATAAAGTCACCAATTTGTATGTCAATATTCTTGAGATTGATTATTAAACATAACTTTCAGAATCAGTCATAATTTGCTATCATATAAGAATCCAGCAAAATTTCTTTTAAAAAACATTTTTTACCTATATGCATATGTTTTGCAGTAGAATAATAGTTGAAAGTTGCAATTCAAAACGTTACTGTAACAAACTTTGTTAAAATGTAAGAAATATTTCAAGAGTGTTTTGTCTTTATTATTGTACAGTATGGAGATGAGTGGTTCCCTGACTCCTATCACCCCAAATGGGGAACCAGCCATTGATAATGACTCCCTACATGGAGATTCAGGCCTCAGTCAGTCATGTGAGTACTTCACCCCTTTTTTAAATATAAATATAGTTTATTGTCAAATATGAGGAAGCAATGTACCTTTACTATTGTCAAGTTCATATATGAGTTTCTCAGTACTTTCATCACTGCTAAGTACAAATGTGAGTATCTTAGGACTTTAATTTGTCCGTTTTTGAGTACTTATTTAATATCAGGTTCATGCATGGTACCTCAATACCTACCATATTTTGAAGTTCAAAATTATATGAATATCTCAGAAGTTCAATGCCAATGCTATTGCTAAGTACATTTTATCTCAGTACCATCCCTGCTATCAAGTAAATATGTGAGACTTCAGTGTTATATTGCCAGGTGTATATTTATCTCAGTGCCCTCTTTATTGTCAAGTGTATATGTGAGTATCACAGTACTTTATTGCAAGGTTTATTATATGAGTATTTCAATTTCTTCTTACTGTCAAGTGTATATGTTTTTTTTACCTTCTTAATTGTCAAATTTATATGTGAGTATCTCTGTGCTTTTTAGCCAGGTTTATTTTATGAGTATCATGATTTCATTTTTAGCTCGACTATTCGAAGAATATGAGAGCTATTGTAGTCGCCCTGGCGTCGGCGTTGGCGTTGCAGCTTTTGGTTAAAGTTTTGCATGCAAGTTACTATCAACCTTATATCTCAATAACCATTTATGGTATTGACTTGAAAGTTTATGAATATGTTTAGGGGCATCAGACAACCAAGGTAGATAACTCTTGATGGAATATATTACAAATTATGGCCCTTTTTAACTTAGAAATTTTGGTTAAAGTTTTGCATGCAAGATACTCTAATGCTTATATCTCAGTATCCAGGCATGGGATTGATTTGAAACATCTTTAATATGATTAGGGGTATCATACTTTCATGGTAGATAACTCTTGATAGAATATGTTACAAATTATGGCCCCTTTTTAACTTAGAAATTTTGGTTAAAGTTTTGCATGCAAGGTACTTTCATGCTAATATCTCAGTATCCAGGCATGGGATTGATTTGAAACATCTTTAATATGTTAAGGGGTATCATACTTTCGTGGTAGATAACTCTTGATAGAATATGTTACAAATTATGGCCCCTTTTCAACTTAAAAATTTTGGTTAAAGTTTTGCATGCAAAGTGCTTTCATGCTAATATCTCAGTATCCAGGCATGCAATTGATTGGAAACATCTTTAATATGTTTAGGGGTATCATACTTTCATGGTAGATAACTCTTAATGGAATATGTTACAAATTATTGCCCTTTTTTACTTAGAAATTTTGGTTAAAGTTTTGCATGCAAGGTTCTTTCATGCTTATATCTCAAGAGTCCAGGCATGGGATTGATTTGAAACATCTTTAATATGTTTAGGGGTATCATACTATAAAGGAAGATAACACTTGATGGAATATATTAAAAATTATTTCCCCCTTTTAACTTAGAATTTTGGTTAAATTTTTGCATTCAAGCTACTATCCAGCTTATATCTCAGAAATTGCTTGTGGAATTGACTAGAAAGTTAAGGAGTGTCTTCAGGGGCATCAAAAAACTAAGGAGGATAACAATTGGACTGAATTTTATACAAATTATGGCCCTTTTCTAACTTGGATTTTTGGTTAAAGTTTCGCATGCACAGTGTTATTGTGCTTATGTCTCAGTAACTAGGCATGGGATTGATTTTAGACATCATAAAAATATTAAGGGGTATCAGACTATCAAGGTATATCATTTTTCACTATTATTATGTACAGGGTATGTGAAAGGCAAGAATTGAAATAGATTTCATTTGATTTACTAACAAGCATTTTGAATAGTCGAGCGTGCTGTCCTCTGACAGCTCTTGTTTCTTGTTAAAGACATATATGAATTTCACAGTTCTCTCTTCATTTTCAAGTACTTGTACAGTTAACTATACATGGAACATTATTGAGAGGACCATAGGGATACTATTATTACATCTGAATATTTCAATATCTAATTTAGGCATAGTTTAAAATTATGGGTAGGCATATGTGTTATGTATTTCAAGTTAAAATATGTCTGATAAAAAGGAAAACAAATGAACACATGATAGATATTGAAGTATATCATGAAAAAACTATTTTAGATGTTGTTATTGGTAAAGAAAAAGAAAATCTTAATAAAAGGTCCATCAGTGAACCACATAATGCAAGTTATTATTTTTTGTACTAATTATCAAGCCTCTGAGAGAATCTAAATGTAGAATGGTGTCACATGATGTTGACTGCAGGGTACATATTTGTGTAAAAACACCATCGTGTCAGTATTATTGATAAAGACCACAGAGTAAATCTAAATAGGTTTTTATACAAATTTGCAGCTGAGTCCAACAATATGTCTGCCTACAACGGAGACGATATCCAGTCAGCCACCTTCGCTCTCAAGCAGGCTCAACAAAGCTTCAATGAAAGGTATGGTTACTATGACAACATTCTTCTCCTGTCTTCTTGACAGAATTTTCAGTCCACTCCATGTTACTGTTTTTGATCACCATTTGGTTTGAGAATTTCTTCTGAAAGAAATATGAAAATGAAGTTAGGTTGTCTTATGATATGGTAGCTTAAATTATATTGCCTTCATGTGTTTGGCGTGTTAAATTGGATCTTACACCTTACATTTAGCCACACAAAAGTATTCCGTGTAATGAAATGACTTTTGTGCAGTGTTTAAAATAGACAATTTCAATCATAGGTATAAATTAAGATAAAAAAATATTTTACTTTAACAATTTTATTTTGTAAAATGTTGAAAGAATACTAAAAAAACACTAGAAACGCTTCAATATTTAACCCTTTCCCTCATAGAAGGACACCATGAAAAGACCTATGCGAACAGCATAAAACCAGATCAGCCTGCGAGTAACTCGCAGGCTGATCAGGTTTTATGCTGTTCGCTGCTCCTCAGTGGTCTGGAAATGAGGATTTTGTAATTAAATTTGGTAAGGTTTAACTGTGGTTTTCTGCAGATCAGTCTTTATGTGGTACCTATTGAGTGCGTCAAAATGAGTCTATATGAGGGAAAGGGTTAATCCTTTTGAACTGTATTACAGCTACAGAACACAAGGGGATGGTGGAAATGTGACGGACAATGTCAACAGTGACAAGATGTCCACAGGTACATACTTAATATTCACTCCCATCAGTTACATTACTGCCTCAGAGAAATCCAGTGGCATATTTTCTACTAGATTCAAGCTTATTTATTTTATGTTGATTGGGAAACATGTTCTAAAAACTTAATTTAATTCCACTATACAGGTCCTGGGTTGGACCAGTACTAAGCTCCTGGAAGATCATTAAAAATCTTTGTCCCCATTTGGGGTCCAAACCCAAAACCTTTGAATCTGTAGTCAGGTACATAACAACAGAACCATGTCACTTTTATTCATTTTTTTTTTCTACTGTAAAGAAATGTTTTGCGTTTTCACCATGGGTAGTAATAAATATCATTTATGATACTTATACAAACATTAATTTATTAAAACTAAGGTTGTTTTATCCATATTAGTCATAAATGACATACAAAATGATAGGATAATGTATTAAGATAGTGTAACCTTTGTTAACAGAGGAACTGAAGAAGGCCGTGGTAACAATGATGCTGAGGAAGGATGAAGTAGAAGAGCAAAATAAGTAAGTACAGAATGACAGATTAGTGTTAGTGCAAATTGGAAATGTACCCCTCTTTTTTTAAGCAAATGGGTATGTTGGTGGATTTTCTTTTATTTTGAGTAATGTCGGTGGCCTTTAAAGATGCAATATTACAGATTCATCAATTTAGCTCAAATATTTTGAAACTTCAGTTTGTAACAAATCATGGACACTTATCATCTATGATGGACCTTTGGTATAGAAAACGTTCATAAAAACTCTTCTTATCCCTTATATTACCTACGGATTATCTACAATACCGTAATCAAATCAGCAAGTACGGATTTTCACAGCCACGATTCGGCTGTTTTTGACAAGTCCCGGAAACTGCCTTATTTACATAAATATAAAAACAAGCCATCTAAAATTAAAAGTGCATGCACCACTTCATCTGTGAGTACAGTGCTAAACTTTATTGAAATATTTCTCCGATGAAAAACAGATGTTATGCAACTAGGGAACACATTATTTCATTTTCTCTTAAGAACTATACTGAATTGTTTGGCCAGCATA
The DNA here is from genome assembly GCA_021229015.1 of Solen grandis. Lineage (NCBI taxonomy): Eukaryota > Metazoa > Mollusca > Bivalvia > Adapedonta > Solenidae > Solen > Solen grandis. The sequence goes on from CM037778.1 coordinate 54,860,512, forward strand.
CATATGATACATATATATACCATAGTATAAAAACACACCTCAACATTCACACCGTGCACGAATTATACATGAGGACACTTGCTAGATACCTATTTGGTTACAAACGCTTTTGATTATGCATGACCTACGAGGGCCAATCTGACAACATGACAGAGCTCAAATGATTCCGGAAGTCTTCGTGTAAATATTCAAGAAATCTTTGTGAAGACATAGAGGAATTAATTTTCTACAGTCATTAAATATATTGGTGATTCTGTTGACATCAGTCGGTCTAATTGTTTGACCTACAGAGACAATATTTTGCATAACGTCAAAAGAAAGATTGAATTTTCATATTTTCACCTAATTTTCTGTATTTATAGCATTGATTTTGGATAGCATTGCAACTTTAAAAGGAGTAACATGCTTACTTATCTAGTCACATCACCATTTTATGTGTAATTTGGCAACAAAAATATGAACAAACTCAATAAAATATCACTAATTTGCCCTACTTTTAATTTTGGCTATTATTCAAAGGTATTTGGTCTCCTATTTGGATGGGTAGGTTACCTCCAACATCTTGGACCACACAAAAGCCAGCATCATTTCTTAAGGGATGATATGGCCTTTTGTCCGCTGGACATTTCCAGTGTTTACAGATGTATTTAAACTGACTTAAGAGCTGTCTTATAGTTAACACTCAGATAATCGGTAGTCAGTGGTTGACCAGGTTTACTCAGAAGAACGCATGGTTTTGTTTGTGATACTGTTTGTTAGCAATTGAACTAAACTAGAAAAGGAAAGGTTGGGCTTATATTTTCACGCCTAAAGCCTGGAAAGATAAATTGTTGGAAAATTAATAAAAATTCTATTCTTTTTATACATTTAGGTCCTTACAAGGCATGTTGGAGCAAGAGATGGATACATCGTCAGTACTGCGGGCAGAGATAGAGCAGATGAAGCTGACGTCATCAGTCAGGCAGGAGAAGGAGCAAGCCAAGCTGCAGGCTCTTCAAAAGTAGGAGTCGTTTTGTCTATTGTCATATGTATTGTCTGAATCTGTACTTTTCTTTAATCTTTCCAGGGGCATGACCTAATTTTAACAATAATTTGGTATAATATTAATTTCATCTATTGTCACACTGTAGGATCATCAGAATTTGTGTTTCTATTTTAATATGAGATGACCCATCTTTATAAACAATCTTTAGTATCAAAGTGCATTGGACATTTGTGTTGATCCTTAAGTCATTAGTGGTTACATTATTTCTTTGATTTCACAACATTTGACATCTTTATCTGCCAATGTTTATTCTTGCAGGTATAAGTGTGTCCTAACTGACCAGAATTTTGATAAAGACTGAAAACTCTTCAACCCTTTCCCTCATAGAGGAAACCATGAAAAGACCTATGCGAACAACATAAAACCAGATCAGCCTGTGAGTAACTCGCAGGCTGATCAGGTTTTATGCTGTTCGCTGCTCCTCAGTGGTCTGGAAATGAGGATTTTGCAATTAAATTTGGTAAGATTTAACTGTGGTTTTCTGCAGATCAGTCTTTATGTGGTACCTGTTGAGTGCGTTCAAAATGAGTCTATATGAGGGAAAGGGTTAATGGCATTGTTTAGATTAGATGACTGTTGAAAGGGGATTAAATATGAATTCCTAATATCTTTTATCTACTGCATAAACAGAAATTGAATTGCTGGCAGTTACTTAAGATATGAAATAAGTGTTCATCTGAATCAAGGGAAATGGTCAGATGCATTGGAGGAGTTGCTGGTTTACTTAAACATGTTGATAAGGAAACAGGGTCTTAAATCTTATTCTAATCTCTTAGAATGGTTCCCGATATAGATAAGTAGATTGTATCTGAGTAAGTTTAAATGATAGGTCTTTAATATCAAATTCTAACATTGACTAGATTTTGACAATGTTGTTAAAAAGTTTATTTCTCACTAACAAGACATATATATAGGAATATATAGGAAATATCATGGAAAATGTCATCATGCATGACCTATAAACTACTTAATTATTACTCATCCTTTGAAAAAAAAATCACAGAGTATCACCTGAATGTATCATTTTCATGTAAGATTGAGAAACCCTAGGGTGTCTTGTTAACCCTTTCCCTCATATAGACTCATTTTGACGCACTCACTAGGTACCACATAAAACCTGATCTGCAGAAACCCACAGTTAAACCTTATCAAATTTTATTATAAAGTCCTCATTTCCAGACCACTGAGAAGCAGCGAACAGCATAAAACCTGATCAGCCTGCGAGTAACTCGCAGGCTGATCTGGTTTAATTTTGTTCACATAGGTCTTTTCATGGTTTCCTCTATGAGGGAAAGGGTTAAAATCAGAAACTCTTAGGTTTGACCCAGTCACTGTTATACCCTGAGAAAGGAATCTCCCTAATCTTTGACCTGACACAATGATGAAAAATTATAATACTGCTGAGCTGAGTGGATTGATATCAGATGCAATTACTGGTATCTAGCACTTATTTAGATCAAGTTTGTTTACATCTGTGAAGACTTATTGCTTTGGAACTGTTGTTCCAGTATAATGACATTATAATTGTGATCCAGCATAATGACATCTTAGTTTGGACCCAAATATTGCACTTTTATTATGTCACCTACTGTAAGCAGATGTGACACATAGGGATCACTTTTCCGTCATCTGTCAGTCTGTCACACTTTTTCTGTCACGCTTTAGCAGGTGACACACATGTTCCAAAGAACACTATTGTTTTATGTTAACTGATGAAATACTGTGTTCTATTAATGAGATAAAATCCATATCACACAGTATGAGAGATAAAGATCTGCCGGAACTACTTTTTTACTTATAAAGGATTGTTAATGGGTATATCACAGCATTTAGCTTGAAATATAAAATTCTTACTGTTTTGAGTGAATATGGAATATATCTCATCTCGAATTGATACAATTTCACTTGCAATATGCACTCACAAAAATGTTAAAATTGTATCAATTCTCAGTGAGATATATTTCCACTCAAAACAACCAAATATTCATTATACAATGGAGCAGCAAGGTATGCATAGTTCCATAACCCACCGATTAGCATATCTTAACAATAGATTACTGTTAGATTTTGTCCCACAAACACTATGTTAACAAAGGAGCACATATCATTGTTTTTGGCCAAACCTATATTTATTCAAATAAAAGTTAGGGTCAGGGAACTATCTACTTGGTTAAATCATGTCCCCAGTATGACCAGTAAGTAGTACAGTATATATCTGGGCCTCTTGTGTCTTGCAGGGAGAATGAGCTGTTGAAACACCAGTTGAGGAAGTATGTAAATGCCGTGCAGATGTTGAGGACAGAGGGATCCAGCAGTGAGGGTCAGTATCTCACATACACAGACATTTTTGAAACATTTTTTTTTCAAGCTTGTCTAGTTTGTTAAAACATACGTCTTTTTCATTAATTGGAAAACAAATTTTTACAGCTAACACTTAGCCCCTTTTGAGGATTCCTGAATGGAAATAGTACTTTGTGCCTAGAAAGGTAATTAAGGAGTTTTCCCCCACTGGGGTTCAAACACACAACCTCAGATCCATAGACAATACACACTTCCTTTTGATCATGGTTTTTATGACATTTTCCTCATTAGAAGTAGATTTAACAGGAAGACAGTTAGTTGCCATAGGTGTGTCTTGTCATTCCCATTTTCCCTAAAGTCTGAGATTCACCCCCCTAATATTTAAAGCTTACAATGCTGTTGGAACTTGGGACTTGGGACAAGTCCAATTAAAAAGTTTAGCATGGTAAGGGTTAACTGTTTCAGCCAATCTGGGTATCCATGTGGAGGAACCCCAGCCTGCCATCCCACCCGAGAAGCCCAAGACAGACTATAGTCATGAGGCAGAGGAGTACGAGAAGAAACTGATTCAGGTGGGGATTATCCATTGACTTAATACTGACTCATTTAAAGACATTGACAAACAGAGCTGACCCAGATCAGAGAGCCCCTTCCAGGAGCTGTCTGATCAGGGTCTCCTCTGTATATTCATACAATTTTGTAGTTCAGATTATACACAGTTTGCATTGCAAAGAGAAATCCATTGTTTCATATATCATTTAAAGTTCAGTCAATTAATATTCATTAAGTCATACATTTGTACATGAATTTTCATGAGGTAAAGAGTTAATGACATATCAAATTGAGATTTCTTCTACAGTTTCACGTGCATATCATTATATCTCTAGGCTGAAGCCCGATTTATATATTTATTTGCACTTGATTAATGAACATGTGGTTAATACACAACAAAACAAAGACAGACATTGATTACTTCGATTCTAACCCAGTATTTATCATTTTTCATCCATTCTATTTTCTTGAATGCCTACAGGTCAAATTAGTTCTAAATATACAAATGACGATAATAAATAAATAAATACACATTAATTTCATATTTTTTTATTACATTCTTCACTTACACTTTTGTAATTCGCTTGCCTTATTTTTATTATAATTATATCTCTAAAACCCCTATACTTGCAAAATAAACATCAAATGGTTTTTTGGCTACCAGTATATTATTTTATATTGTAAATTACGTCATTTTTTACATCAACGTGAGCATGTGTGGGAGCACTGAGACTTATGTACACACAGTTTTTTTACCTTCTCTCTGTATGGAGAGAAAGATGCAAGTCAAGTTAGAGTTATATGTAAAATATTTAAGTGATATCAAAACTACTCTTTGTAAGAACTTGCTAAAATATACGCAGATTTTCTTTTCTGACAGTTGATCAGGGCACTCTAGATTTTCAAATTTTGTGGAAAATTCTTAGTTTGAGATACTTAGCGAAATACAGACCAGATTAGACTTGAAAATTTTACACGGTCATAAAAGGTTTTATGGTGATACCTTTAATTCTTAAAAGTTTGAAGTGCATTGGTTTGATATTGATGTTTATTTACTTTATTGGAATGGATTATGTCATATTTGATCTACACTAGATAAAGATGAAATTAGTTTTGATAGAACTCTGTTGACTTACCTGAAAGCATTAACATTTTCATATGCTTCGAGTAGAAAGTTCCAGAAAATCAAAGACTTCACTTGATATTTGTGGCTGAATTAAATTTATAAATGTTTTCATAATGCAATTTGAGATGTGTGACTGAGCTGCAAGGTCCCGTGTTTCAGGTGGCTGAGATGCATGGTGAACTGATGGAGTTCAATGAATTATTACATCGACAGCTGAACATGAGGGAGAACATGCTCAAGCGACTACAGAACGAGCTGGTTGACTTGCGAGGACCGGTAGGTATCAGGCAAAAGTCGGAACCTGTCTAAGATACATTTAGAATAAGAAATCTTGGCCCATATCTATGTCTGGAACTGCATATTTTGAGTATAAGGTTCTCATATATACATGAAATATGTAACATTTAATAAGACTATTTGTGATAAAAATAGCCAAAGAAATCAAGGAGGATTACTTATACATGGTAAATGGTAGGATTAAAGTTTTACTTTTATGGAAAGAAATGCTATCAAAAAGAAGAGAATTTTTTCATATAATTACCCTGGTGTATGTTTATGTCTCAAGAATATACAACAGTTTACTTATCAAAATTCTAGAAATAGTTGGAATATGACTATGCATGTCCATATACTAGAAGCAGTAGGATATTGCCTGTATTCAGAGTCTTTTATGCTATATAAAGTTGTTATTCTGTTTCGTATATCTGTTTCAGCTTCCACATGATATCAACTTTACAGATGATCCAATGACAACTGGTCTTGATGGGTAGGTACCTGTGTCGTAATATATCCCGTCTTAATTTAGCTATGAATTCCACACCTTTTTTTTTTTTTTTGGTGGCGGGGGGGAGGATTAAACTATTGAAATTTTTCATTTGCCCTGTATGAACATTTTTTTTTTCAGAGGAAGGTACATAGTTGAAAATAAAAAAAAGAGCATTAACATTTTCTGCATTTCCTGTGGGTAGGCTAATTTGATAGTAGTGGTTTTGGGTGAGTAGCTTCAACAAAATCGACTATGTAAGTCATTGTTAGAAACCAATACATGACTCATTCTGTTACCCTCCATAATCTATCACACATAAGTAGTGAAATGTTAAAAACACTCAAGGGTGTCCAGTGATTGAAATAAGTCCGGAAATGTCAGTTACGGTACTGATTACTGATGCATCCAGGTAAAGCAAAGTAGATTTACTGATCACAGTTAATGAAAGATGTTTAAAATAAAATAGTCCAAAGTTCCATATAATCAATAATAAACTAATTTGATAAGTACAACTTGTATCTATAAATAATATGCTTATTATGGAAGTTAGTAAATGTTCGTCGTTGTTGTTTTTTTGTTCCAGACTGAATATGCAGTCCTCAACCCTGATCAATGTTTGGATCCCCTCAGCTTTCCTGAAAGGTTCCGCCTCAGACAGTCACCATGTGTACCAGGTAGGCTTAGATAAAACAAGGCACTGCATGTGACCAAACAGTCATCATGAAACAATCTACTGATTTCAGTTATCATCAAATATTGTCTTGAAAATATAAGATGATATTAACTCTTTAGCTCATGTTGAGGGCTGACTGCAAAAATGTTCCATTTCCTTCTGTTTCTACATGAACATGTTTTGTGGTCAGCCCTTAATATAGACTCATCTTGATGCATTGGCAAACAGAGCAGACTTAGATCAGACAGCTCCTGCAGGGAGCTATCTGATCAGGGTCTTCTTTATTTGCTCATACAATATTGAAGCTCAGATTCTACAGTCTGCAAAGCAGAGAAAAATATTGTTCCATAAACCACTGAAAGCCTGTGCTAACTTCATAGGCTGAGATTGCGAAATGGCTACCCTGAACTTGAAAAGACGACATGTTGCGGAACATGTAAGCACTGTAAGTACTGTAAGCACCTGGTTCAGGGATACCGTATTCTACATTAAACCAATTTTGCAGAAGTTTGCTTTTACCAAAATAGCCATGTAATGTGACCTGCACTTGCTTAGTTTATTTGTCAGGTAACAAAGACTTCATCAAGCTGAACGATGGAGAGTAGAATTTTTTTTTTTTTTTTTTTATATTTTAAGTACGTGAACAATTTTAAATTTTTTTTTAAAAAATATTATAGGTAAGGTTTAAATTTAAGCAATTTCATTGTCCATGCTTTTTTTCTTGTAATTCATAATGTCAGCATTATTAAATGCACACAATTTGTAAATAGTGTGTAAAATCAATTTACACAAATTATTTTGTTAAAAATACATATGCATTATGTATCTTTTTTTTTGTGTAGTTTCTGATTTTCCTGCAGGTGTATCTTCGGATAAAGGATGAAGAGTGGAATGTATACAAAAGATATAAACAGTTCAATGAACTACATGCTGTGATGAAGAAAAAATACCCCCTCACTTCCAAATTTGATTTTCCACCCAAAAAATCATTTGGAAAAAAGGTAATTATATTTTGTTCCATACATATCATTATTAAGGATAATTAGGGTAAGATGCTGGGGTATAAATTACCTTCAGTGATAGTTCTAGTTTCTTCCAATATCATTAAAATCAGCTTTTTGGTTTATCTCAAAAACTCAATGCAACAACGATCTGACACAGCCCCTGAAAGGTCGTCTCATGTTGACCTTTACATCATGACATGATGAATATCAATGAAAAAATAATATCCAATCTGAATGGGCTTTTCAAAACAATTTAAATTTGAAAATCAGAATACCCTGGTGATATCTGCAAAATTAAAATATCTGTTCGCTGCCGTTAACTTATGAATATTAACGAAGATATACCCAAGCATTTTGAAGCTGATTATTTAACTGGCTAATCAAAGGTCAATTTGAGACAACCTTTAATGTGATGTCATCAGATCCTACCTAGCAAGCATTAGTTAGGATATAGTTTTAATGTGATTGAGTTTCTTCTTACATTAATAAAGAAACATACTTATCTCTCTTGATATTTCCTGTATTACCGCATATATCGTCTGGCTTGCGGGTAGGCCAATGATTCTACCAAGGTGTCCCTGTTTACTCAGGGTCTTCCTCCACCAATAAATAGCTGGAGGTCTGAAATATTGTCCCATAAACAATAAACTCCCAACACAACAATAGCAACCAAAACCTGGGAAGGTCTTTTAAAACTTCTTGTCACACAGCAGGGTTCAAACTTGTGACCTTCTGATCTTGTTAATAAAAACTTACACTGGATAAGTGACCTTCATATTTTTGTGCCAGCTGCTGTAAGCAGAGGGGACACATAGGGATCATTTTTCCATCGTCTGTCTGTCCATCTGTCCACACAGCCAGATTGGAGTAAGGGGCCATATTACGGTAAAGAGAACAATAGACTTCTTTCTGTAACAGTAGAATAAGAGGCCATGTCACTTTAAAAATACAAAAGAAATGGCCCCTTACTCCAATCTGGCCATGTGTCCATCCGTCTATCTGTCTGTCACACTTTTTCCATCACACTTCAGCAGGTGACACATGTGTTCTAAAGAACACTCTTGTTTTTTCTATATATTCAAAACAAGATAGAATATGAAAATTTTGGAGACTCTTGTTTATTAGTGTATCAGGGTTGACGTCAGACTTAACAAACAATTCTCTGCATGCAGGACTCAAAGTTAGTTGAGAATAGACGACACATACTACAGACATACCTGCGGTGTCTAATCAATCACATTCTGGAAAAGAACCCATCCCTGTCATCCAGTGTTTGTAAGCAGACACTAGTGGAGTTTATAGACTTTTTCAGGTAAGTCTATAGACTTCTAAGGTAAGTCCAAATCTTGTTAAATTTTTCTCCCATTAAAATATCAAGTTCTTTGATAAATTACTCTTGATGGCATGGAGGATGGAAGATTTTGCTATTGCTGCTGGAGTTCCTGGAGAAAACCCACGTATATGGGTAAGTGATAACTGATCAAACAGTATATGACCTGGACATGAAAACGAGGTCCAAAGTGCATTGTCTCTACACCATTATAACTATAGAGTCTTATAGACTTTGGAAGCAACAATATAATGGAACATGTATCTTCTTAACACTTCTCTATATTACCTGGCAAGCATATATTTATAAAGAACATTCTCAATTTAACAACTCCCAAATTCTCTCCAGTTATAGAAATTGCATTAGGCTATCTAACCTATACTGTAGGTGTTTCAATGTGAGGGCAAATAGAGCTGAAGTATTTCTAAATACATAGTAGCATTTGTTATAAATCGCATAAACTAATCTGATTATATTTTTAGATTGAGACATAGAATTATTCAAATCAAACTTGATAGTGCTTGATTTTTATTATTAGCTTGACTATTCGAAGAATATGAGAGCTATTGTAGTCGCCCTTGCGTCGGCGTTGCAGCTTTTGGTTAAAGTTTTGCATGCAAGTTACTATCAACCTTATATCTAAATAACCATTTATGGTATTAACTTGAAAGTTTATAAATATGTTCAGGGGCATCAGACATCCAAGTCAGATAACTCTTGATGGAATATATTACAAATTATGGCCCCTTTTTAACTTAGAAATTTTGGTTAAAGTTTTGCATACAAGGTACTTTCATGCTAATATCTCAGTATCCAGGCATGCGATTGATTTAAACATCTTTAATATTTAGGGGATCATACTTTCATGGTAGATAACTCTTGATAGAATATGTTACAAATTATGGCCCCTTTTTAATTTAGAAATTTTGGTTAAAGTTTTGCATGAAAGTTACTTTCATGCTAATATCTCAGTATTCAGGCATGCGATTGATTTTAAACATCTTTAATATCTTTAGGAGAATCATACTATCAAGGTAGATAACTTTTGATGGAATATATTACAAGTTATGGCCCCTTTTTAACTTAGAAATTTTGGTTAATGTTTTGCATTTAAGCTACTATCCAGCTTATATCTCAGAAATTGCGTAAGGAATTGACTAGAAAGTTAAGGAGTGTCTTCAGGGGCATCAGAAAACTAAGGAGAATAACTTTTGGACTGAATTTTATGCAAATCATAGCCCTTTTCTAACTTGGATTTTTGGTTCAAGTTTTGCATGCACAGAGTTATTGTGCCTATGTCTCAGTAACTAGGCATGGGATTGATTATAGACATCATAATAATATTAAGGGGTATCAAGGTCTATCATTTTTGACTATTATTATGTACAGGGTATGTGAAGGGCAAGAATTGAAATAAATTTCATTTGATTTACCAACAAGCATTTTGAATAGTCGAGCGTGCTGTCCTCTGACAGCTCTTGTTTTTTCTGTTACCATGTCAATGAGGAAATATATTTCTTGCAGTGACAAAGTGTCTGAAAAGGATAAGAAGAAGCAGAAAAAGAAGACGGACGGTCAAAGAACGCCCCTGTCCTCCAGTCCACGTCAGGCTCCTGCCTTGCCCGAACAGTACGGGGGATTGTAGCACATGGAGGTGTGTCAGGGGGGGGGGGGGGGGGGGGGCTATCTGCCAGTCAAACATGTGTATCTTATTATAATTACATGTGTCTAATTAAAGCCAACCTTTAAACATGTGTCAGTAAGATAGAAGTGAGCTACAAGAAAGTGTCACTTTGTGACTGCTGAAACACGTTGTGACAAGCCAGTATAGGTTTAACTGTTTAAATGTACTCGTGTTTTAAATGTGAAAAAAATATGGATGCTGGTTTTTAAAAAAATTAGTATAGAAGAATTTTAATATTGTTTTATCTATTATTAAGTGCAAAAGGTTATATTTTAGTCATGTAAAGCTGTTTTGTGATAGTAGACATAAAAAGTGTGCATATACTGTAAACCAAAGTTGCAGACTTAAATATTTGCTTTTCATCTATGGCTGGCAAAATTAAGGCTAGAAAAGTTTCAGCACTTATATTACAGTGTCATTTTATTTATTGTTGTGAATATTAATTTATGGCAATGCAACTATTATCCTTCTAAATTTGCCATGTAACTTCACTCTCTTTTTTAAAATTGAAACAATATTTCAATAAAAGTATCTTAGACTTTCTGTTCATGTAGACATTCATGACTGTATGATTTCATTATCAGTGTGCCATTATCATTTAATTCATTTATAAAACAAATTACATGCTATGTCCATATTACACAATAAAGAAGATACCCTTACATACTGACATTAAAATTTATTTAACACTTTCCCTCATATAGACTCATTTTGACGCACTCAATAGGTACCACATAAAGCCTGATCTACAGAAAACCAGTTAAACCTTTCCAAATTTAGTTACAAAATCCTCATTTCCAGACCACTGAGGAGCAGCGAACAGCATAAAACCTGATCAGCCTGTGAGTTACTCGCAGGCTGATTTGGTTTTATGCTGTTCGCATAGGTCTTTTCATGGTGTCCTCTATGAGGGAAAGGGTTAAGCAAAGTGAGGAAATAAATAGGTGTGTGTTTTAGATAGGTACATACAATGTTTTAGTTTCAGTCATGCCATGCATCAACAAATGCATCATCCTAGTTATTGAAATTCAATTAAAATCTTCAAAGGCTTGTTTGTACATGTACCTAAGACTGAGATAAGTTAACTCTTTCCCTCATAGAGGAAACCATGAAAAGACCTATGCGAACAACATAAAACCAGATTAGCCTGCGAGTAACTCGCAGACTGATCTGGTTTTATGTTGTTCGCTGCTCCTCAGTGGTCTGGAAATGAGGATTTTATAATTAAATTTGGTAAGGTTTAACTGTGGTTTTCTGTAGATCAGGCTTTATGTGGTACCTACTGAGTGTGTCAAAATGAGTATATGAAGGAAAGGGTTAAGACACTTTAATATTAGTACATGTAGTTTCTCTTTGGAAAATCAATAAAATAAGTACATTGTTTATTATTGTGACATAAATCATTTTTCAATAGTATACAAATATGTACACAATAATTTTGAATATTACAACCGGACTGTCGGGTCTACACACAAAGTACTGTAAAATCAATCATTTTCCTTGACATAAATTTTCATTACTAATGTCATTTTGTATGAATTTTATGGGCACATTTATTTGTGGACTCATGTTTTAAAAAACACAAGGTCTAAGAAATGAACTGTTTTCTTGGAGATAATACCCTCAGCAAAAATTAATGCCCCATGAAAATAATTATTTCACTGTATATCACAATAGCAGCATTTGTGGTATAGTAAGATGGCATACGACAGATGAGACTTTAACAGAAACTGGGAGATCATGCTCAATTAGATGCTTCCAGAGTGTATTACATGTATAGGATGTTGAAGAGGAATAAAGGTGATTTATTTCTTGATTTTCTGTCATTATGACATACTAATTCCTATACCAGCATACAGTCCTGATGGAGAGCAGCCATTGTTGGAAAAAAGGCTAACCAAGGTCATCCTTGGCATTGATGATGATGATAAAAGATTACCTTTTTTCTTTGTCATACAAAGGTGTTTTTTTTTTGTGTTTTTTTTGGCATGCTCAATGGCTACTCAGAGGTTTAAATGCTTGTATAAATTTACAGGTTTTGGCGCCATAGTGTTAACTTTCATGGAACATTTGAAAATGAATTTGTTGTGAATGACATTATCAATGTATAACCTGTATTATTTTGAGCAGTATGAGCTTTACTGTAATTATGTCCCATTTCAAAGTGTGGAGACTCATCCCCTGACACTTTTATGTCTCCAGTGCAGTTAATTGACAGATCCAAGTGAAACTTGTAATCTGGTGACAAAAGAACTTCCTGGCAAATATTTCCATGCAGCGGGGTGTTCAAAAAGTATATTGATATTGTGTGGTCGGCAATATCATTCTTGAAGATGTTGAACCTCTCATATCTACTGGTTTTCTTTATTTAACTTTTGCCATAAGTATCAATTATCAAGGAGAGTATCTTTGATTTCATTTTTAACATTATTACAAAAAAAAAAAAAAAAGGGCTGTTCTAGTGACATATTCGTTGTTTTCTTAAAACAATTGTTCTCTAAGTCCCTTCCTTGTGGAAATGACGTCAGATTCCAGCCCATGACATTATTTAGGCTTTGAGAAAAGGAAACGGAAAAGGAAACATATATTTTAGGCATTTTTTGATGTTGGAAATATGTCTTTATATAATGTTTAAAGACAAATAAACATGTGGGGAGTTTAAAGATTTTCAAAATATGCCCCACTCATCATTACCAGATGTTACCATAGTGACTGTGGATTTTGCATCAGTGCAACCTGTATCATTTTTCTTTCGGATTAAATTAAAAATATATCAAACTATCACTTTCAAAATTTTTATTTTAATATCCGTATTTATATATAAAAGTTATGGAACTTTTCCAGATACTTTTTGAACACCCTTCGTATTGTTCTTTTTATTTTTGATGAGAATTTACCTGCAATTCTCTGACAGATAATTCAATTTAAAAAGTCTTGGATCTGTCTATTGTACTACAGTGAGACTCCTCAAAGTGCTGTATCTCAGAAGCCTGTTGTGTGTTCAACTGCCAGTCTAGTCACTCAAGAGTTTTCAGTTGCGGAAGCATTCCGGTTGGCTTTGGGTAGCTCACTTGTTCTACCCAGGTGTCTCTGTGTACTCCGGGTCTTCTGCCACCTGTAATGAGCTAGATGTCACTATTTGACTTAAATATTGCCAAAGGTGACAGTAATTTCCAGAACAGCATAAAGTGGCTGTAGATAGTTTTTGGGTGAGGTGAAAATAGATAACTGGAAATACTATTTAGTGTGACTTTTAAGAAAATATCAAACATCTTCCTAGATAGCATTTGTATTATTTCAGTTAGATTGAAATGTTCATACATATGTAAATAAAATATGTTATAATATGCAATATGCTAAAATGGAAAATGATATATGTGATGAAAGACAAGTATATAAAGTGACTCAGTCAATTGTTTGTAAGGGGGATGGGGTATTCCAAAGTATGTGCTGTTTTACTATTTTAAGTTGTGTTTTATCATGATTTTATTGTGGCAGTTGGTGCTATTTTTGTGAGATATTTGTATTTTAAGCATTTACTCAGTATTCTTTTTTTGATATACATTAATATTTAAAAATTTTAATGTAATGACTGGAAACTGATGGAAGGTTTGTAATAATGTAAAGATTGTTGTTATTGTGTTAAAAATAGGTCAGCTTAGAATTATTCAGTCAAACTATTTGGGAAACTTCATGCTTGAACCACATTCATTGATTTACCATTGTGTATTAGAAAGTATCACATATTATCACTTCTTGGGGAAAATGTATGTGTTACTGACTAGACTATTAGTCAATATAATGAATCATTTCTGTTAAGGATAAAATAACTATATATGTTATATTGTAACTCTATTTTGTGAAATCAAGAGATAACTGTCTATTTACATTATATATTTTGGATAGTGTACTGTTCAGTAATGAAACCTGGTAATTTGGTGTAATTGCACTTTGTTGACTGGTTGAGAAAGTTGAGAATCCTTGGCCGTTAGGTCTAAAATTTGGCCATAATAATCCGAAAATGATTGCTGGCCATTAAAATAAAAGAAGAAGAGAAATAAAAGACTATGTTTTAACACAGGTATATCTATAAACTCCAGCTTAATTGATAGACGTAATTGAACCATACAGATGAACATTTTGTCATCTTTTGTGTTCCATTTTGTACATGATTTTGATCCCCACATTTGATCTGTATATATTGATTATTTCATACAGGAGCCATTTTTAAATAAAAAAAAATTCTGCTTTTGTTTCCTAGACATGTTATTTTTATTTTACACTACTCATTTTTAGCACACACCAAGAATTTATTGTTTGTATAGAAGAATCTAGAAATAAGAGTTCATGTAACTTATGTGAGAGCTTTACATAGACTATATGGTTATGCAGATATATGAGCAGGCTTTCCCATGATAAGTTACCACCATACATTTAGACCCATACTCTTGCCTTGCACATCCCCCACCACTAACTTACAATTTCATGTGTGTCCTATGGACATAGTTTTAGACAAATAAAGTGCTCTCTTTCTCGCTCAATCTTTTGCTTGTCTGTCCCATTATCTTGATAATTAGTGATCTGCCATTAAATTTTTTTAATAAACCTCAAAGGAATCATATGGTATGGGACCAGTGCAATTACATTTTGTCTGCATCATGATTTCAATCATTTTTATTGCAGCCTTTTAAAATGTAAAGGAGAGTTAATATTTGACATAATTATATTTTATTGTGTATGTTTTAATTGAATCAATAATTTTAAACACAAAGTAGATGAGTTTAGTTTCTCATCCAAAGCCATTTTTCTGTGTCACCTGCTGTAAACAGAGGTGACACTTAGGGATCACTTTTCCAGACTGTCAGTCCATCTGTTTGCCCATCACACATTTTCTGTCACGCTCCAGCAGGTGACACATGTTCCAGAGAACACTTTTGTTTTTATTTATCTATGGTTTCCAATCATCTTAAATCCAAATTATTTAGAAAGTTTTGAGTTTGTTTGTTGTTGTTGTTTTTTTTGTACAATTAAAAATCATTGTTGTACATGTATGTAAATTAACATAGCAATGTAACTGAAAGGATTTTATTTATACTGCAAAAAAAGACTTTAAATAAAAAAGTGGTTCCAAATGTAACAGTAACCAAAGGATAACAGTATTTATATAGAAAAAAAAACAATTTTAAAAAAAGAATATTGTCAGAATTATCAAGAACTGTTCATCAACTCATTACTAATACTGCATTCAATTTACTTAGCTTGTATCATTAAACCAGCAATTTGGAGACTCTCCTATATTCAACAATTAATGATAATGTTTTGATTGAAAGAGACATCTTTTGCCAAAAGATAAGTACTACCTGATTTTAGCTATATCTTATAATTTAATGTAACATGATTTAAAATATAAGAAATGTAAAATGTATTTGGGACTGCTCAGTTATGATATGGCCAGTTTGGTCCCAAACTAGGTACATGCAGGGGATTCTATATAGAGAGTCCCTGGTACAGGCTAAATCTGTAACAAACATGGAAATAATATACTTTAAAGGTAAGTAATGTTTAGGGTGATGGTTGTTTCGTTGATCAACCATTTCGTCAAACTGATTATGTGTAGTAAATTAAAGTCAATTTGTTGCCTTGAATATTCAATAGGCGGAAAGTGTGAAATACTTAATTCACAACCAATTACCATGCATTACTAATGGTATTGTTTAATGCAGGTGTATTTTGCGATTAATTATGTATGAATGATCCTCTCCCATTTGGAAAACAATAATATATATATGTACATTAAACAACTCTGTCGTCATCATCATCTTTATATAGAACAGAACAGAACTTATATTTTATTGATTTGTACCATATACATCATCAAGTGTATAAACATTCAATATTTTGAAGCATAATATACAATATATATATTTCTCATCAAATTTCACCAATTGCACTCCAAACTATGATAATAACATGCTGTCACGTAATAAAATAATTCTTTGTGCATGTTGCAATTCTGTTTTATAAATGGGACACACACACCACATACAAACACACTAAATTCCATATAAAGTAATTTTCTAAACCAGTTATTTAAAGAGGATGAACCATAATATTCAATCTTTATTTATATTTATACTTTAGATCTTAAAGATAATGCATCCTTCATATAATGAGCTAAATTTATCAGAGTTACTTTGCTACTTGAATTCATCAATTCCCCTAACTTATGTATATTTGGACGATTATAATAATAATGTTTTATATAATTTTTTCTAATATCCTTATAACAAGAACAGATAAGTATAAAATGTAATTCATCTTCGACATAATTACCATTACAGCATTGACAAAGTCTATCTTCTCTTGGTACTCTATTTTTTGCATATCTTCCTGTCTGAATCCTTAACGAATGAAACAATAATCTAAACTTCGTAATGAAAGATCGTAATGAATAAGGAATAGCATCTAAATACACTGAGTATTCAAAATGTGTTTTAACAGAGTTAAACAATGATAAAACACTATTTTCTTTTGCGGTGTACCAATTTTGTATAAAATTGTCTTTTGATGTTTGTTCGAATAGGCATAAAAACATGTTAACATTAACATTTTCCGGATTATTCCATACATATGCAAGTACATATACAACAGAGACCAAATAATGAGTGATAAAAAGTGTTTATTCATCCTAATGTGCCTAATTATGTTAAACAGTTACACATGTGCGAGTAATTAGGTGTGAATGACCCTACAAAAGTATTTTACACCTTCCGCCTACTGAATATTCAGAGCGACGAAACTAATTTTCATTTACTATATATAACCAGTTCGACAAAACAGTTGGTCGATGAAATGACTGTAATTCAATGTTTACAGTATTAAAATAAGTATATTTATCTATTGTATAACAATGGTATGAACAAACAGGTGCATGTATATTTTGTATGCTAGAGGCATTGAATTTGGATATCCGGTATTGAAATTCCCATGGTCAGTTGTAATATGTTGCGTTGTGAACAATGCAACATAAAAAGACAATGATTATAATATTTTGAAAAACCAAATACTAAAATTCAATTTTATTTTCAAAATCAATTTCACACTGTACTTAATTTTTCAGAAATGCCAAGTTTACATGTTTTTAAATCTTCATAATGATATGGGGAAACTAGCAATACATAGTAATTGTTCATGTATATAGGTTTACGCTGTAATTAATATTTAATACTCTGTGACAATTTTGCTCCATACATATTTACTATCAAATTAATTATGATGCCATGTTAAATGTCAAAAAATAAACTATTACAGCTTTTATAACGTTTTTTTATTACTTCACTCCAAATTAGCGGTTACAGTCGTGGACTACAAATCTCCCAGCCCCTCACCGCTGTGGGTTCGAATCCCGGTAGGGACTTCGGATTTTTCATGTGAGGAAGCCTTCCAGCTTGCTTGCGGTAGGTCGGTGGTTCTACCCGGGTACCTCTGTGTACTCGGGGTCTTCCTCCACCTGTAATTAGCTGGACGTCGCTATATGATTGAAATACTAACGCAGCGACGGTAAACCCCAATACAACAACAACAAATTAATTCATGTTGTAAGAACCACCTGCTCACCGTCTAGGATAGCTTAGTGCTCGTGCTCTCTCTCTGTCTCTCTCTTGATAGCTCGTCTGTTTCGAAGAAAAAGTCGAGCTGTTATGCTCCCTTGGTCATCGTTGTCGTCGTCATTGTACTTAAACTTTGATGTAGGCCATTACTCAAACTCCTCTAACAGACGAGCGTTGGCATCCGCATGCGGTGCTCTTGTAAGTGTTCATGTGTGTATAAATATTCAATTTACGATACAAAATAATATCCAGTGTATACAAAATGATGATAACAAAAAGAAAACTGAGTGATGATTCCAGATGGCACTGCGCTTAAAGACCACATCCGACTTAAGACCGACCCGCTATTGAAACCAATCTGATTAAAATCAGCTCTTTAAGACGCTTTTCTTTACTTCGCTTTTTTAATGTACTACTGCAGCGTAGCATAGCGGAGTGTCTTTATGAGCTGGTTTTAAGTTTAAAAAGGTTTAAAACGTTGTTTATTTTACATCCATTACGAAATAAGTTCGTCCTAAACTTTTTAGCGAAGTGAATAAACTATGTGAAATAACCCTAAATAATCTTCTTTTTGGAAACAGAAACTTGTCAACCGATGAAAATATTAAACTTTTTTCCGCAGTGCATCTATATATTGAAAAATCTAAACGTTTCTCCTGATTAACCTTTCCGGTCCTTACTTTACGTATTTCTAATAAGTAAATATGACATGTTTTCATACTCGTATGTCATCAGTAAATGTCTATGTTCAAGAATATGGCTTCACTTCCCCGTTCTACAAAACATCTCTCCCACTCTCCCTCTCCCTCTCTCTACCCCTCTCTAAATGAGTATGAGTGTTCTTATTTATGTTTTCCTTTTTTCTTTTTCTATTTTTCCCATATTTCCTTTTGTTTTTATATGTTTATGTAAAAATTATTTGTAATTCTTAATGAATTCGCCATATTAATTTAAAAGGAGAAAATCTCAATAAGCTTTTAGCTTTCGATTTCATCCTATTTTGTACTATGTTTAAATGAATTTTATATGTAAAATATATCAATAAAATATGTTTAAACTAAATAAGTTCTCACAACTTATACTAATCACCCTCTATGGCTCTGATGACGGCGTATGTGGTCATTAGTGTAGGCGGAAACCTGAGAAAAGCCACGTGTCTGGACCTGCGACCACTGTACCCTCTCGCGTACGTGACCAGGAATCGAACCCGGGATGCAATGGCGAGAAGCGGGCACCCCTGATTTTAATCAGATTATTTTGAGACCAGTCATTTTCAGAGCTAATAATTAAATGGGTGAAACAATAGAAATTATTCATTCATTATTACAGATTAGGACATATTCGTTGAATTATGTAAAAGTATTGTGCGCATTTTAATTTCAAGGGGATATGGTTTTATGCTATTAAAATGTCATGTTTCTTTATCTCATATGTTAGATAAGGGCTTTAAAATCAAACTAGTGAAACGGAACATTGGTAATATATTAATTTAATATAAAATACTCAGGAACAATAAAAGCTTTTTCTTTAGGTGACTAGCTTTGATTCCGTTTAATGTAACGGAAATGACGCACTCTGAAAAAAAGGACACCTCTGCTCATCAAAACGCGTCTGACAATGTTTTGGGTTATAAAGATATCTCTTGTGAGTAATATTTCAATATAACGTATCAAAGATTTGGGCGGTTTGAACACACTGTAGACTTCGATATCGGGGTTACTTGTAACGCTCTTCAAATAATTGGGGGGGGGGGGGGGGGGGTATTCCACGAAGATGGTATGTTAAAAGGACAAGCTACCGCGAGTTTTACTTCTTCATCTATATAACATTATTCAGCACAAATTAAGTTTCGTTTCTACACTTTATGTTTCAACATGTTTCAGCATGGGTGAACATTTCTAACAGAACAGTTTTACTTCATTTAGATCAATTAAGTAAATGTAACACATTGTATTTTGCAATTATATTAAAAAGTTAGAATCTCGCTAGCTTTTCAGATAAAATTGATCAATTTGATAAATAAAAAGAAATCTACAGCTCTAGCCTGGCTTTAAAAGGCATTTAATCCTTTCCCTCCTATAGACTCATTTTAACGCACTCAGTAGGTACCACATAAAGCCTGATCTACAGAAAACCACACTTAAACCTTATCAAATTGAATTACAAAATCCTCATTTCCAGACCACTAAGGAGCAGCGAACAGCATAAAACCTGATCAGCCTGCGAGTTACTCGCAGGCTGATCTGGTTTTATGCTGTTCGCATAGGTCTTTTCATGGTGTCCTCTGAGGGAAAGGGTTAAACTTCCTTCGTGCTTTAAATTTTGGGCCCTACAATGAAACATGAACAACAAATATTGCAAATTGTTGTGGCATCTTTCGATACGCCCATATAACAGAACATTTGTCTTCAATAAATATATTTATTAATGATGAGGACACCACAGATTATTTTATCAAAAATCTTACTTCTTTCTTTGTGTTATTACCTGTATTTATACATAGGATTGCTATCGTTTTCCGTTATGTCGTCCATTTGTATCTCCAAACTTATTGGTACTGTTTTGGGTTGGCGTCGATCTCAATTACGGTGTTAATCTTTTCAAAAAACACAATGTTTTTCTTCATTTTATTTTACTGCTATTTTTTCTCAGTTCATATGTTTACACTCAAAGGGATTTCTAAACGTCCACCTAGATGTTTCATGAATTTATAGAAATTTAGTGGGGTTATGCATTTAATTCAAACTAAGAATAAAAAATATAAGCCAATATCTATAAAATTACGAAAAATCTTGGTGGACGTTCAGAAATTCCTGTGAGAGTATAGGTTGCGAGTGTGAAAAAAAAAAGGTATACAGTAGCTTTGCATTGATCAGAAAAAATACAGAAGGCTGTACAGGCCTTGTATCATTATCATATATATCAGCGATCAGGTCTTTTCATTCCGGTCCCATCTATGTATTGCTTTGTCCATGAATTAAACAGGCTTCTATTACATTTTTTACAATGACATTTTCATCATGTAAATATAACAAATACCAAACAGGCATCAAATGATTCCATATCTTAACTGCAGTTGTCAGTCTGATATGCCATGATATTGAAGAAATAAAAAAAGAAAAGTGCTTTTAAATATTTATTCATTTATAAATGCTATAACTATTTTAGACTGGCATTGCACACATGTATTATTAGAAAATTACTCGTTAAATATTATGAAAATACATATTTATTCATGTATCCTCGCACATTTAGTATCTTAATTAGCACTTTTGCAACTCATACGATCATCATAAAACCGATGTCATATAGCACAGAACGATTCTCTCCAAGCGATAGCCGAATATTTACCATATATCAAACTTTAAGCTGACCAAATGCAATTGTCCAACATCGTTTTTAAAAGATCTATAACTTCATTAATTGTCCTTGGTGTGAGATCATTCTTAAAAAGAAAATGAATTTGGCCATTTATTTCAAAACTGATTT
Organism: Solen grandis; assembly: GCA_021229015.1. NCBI lineage: Eukaryota > Metazoa > Mollusca > Bivalvia > Adapedonta > Solenidae > Solen > Solen grandis. Next base: position 54,882,092 of record CM037778.1, read on the forward strand.
TTCCATAAGCTGAGATTTTTATATCAGGATAATCTCAATTCGATAGGTTCTTTGAAAAACAGATAATGTTGGGGGTGGCACAGTGGTGATGTTGTTTTGTTTTTTTTACATTTTTACGGGGATTGTCGGGTAGATATGTTTATGTTTGACGTCATCCGTAATCTCCCCGACATCATACGAATCCGGAAATAGGCGTAGTAACACGATTGCGGTCGTTCCCAGTGACACCATATCACGTGTCTATGCGTGCCTATGAAACACACAGAATGTATTTGACCATATAGCGGCCGCCTTGTCTGTCTTATATCTGCCACCAATCATGTGGGGAATAACGAGGTCCACCGCTTTGATGTGATGGTGATGTCTGTACGGATCTCTCTGAGTTGACTTCAGGTGGAAGAACCGAGTCCTGTTTGGCTGCTTTCTCCAGTGCCTGTAAAAAAATGAAAAAACGTTGATATTGCTACACGTGTAATTCTGACATACATTTGTGTGTGTGTGTTGTATCCCACTAGCATTTTACTAGCCACCTCCCCCTAAATCTTTCGCGAAGTCTGGAAATCATTCTGAATTAACTTTTTTTATACAATATACTTAGCTTTGCTTTGAGCAGTGATTTGAATTAGTCGAAACGTCTTACCAAATCTCGCGCCTCTTGTTTCCGCTTTTCCTGGTACTCGGCTAACATGTGCCGGACCCCCTCAGAGACTGAAAGTCGAAGCAAGAGACGTAACAGCTGGGCCTGGTTTTCACCTACTGTCAAGCGTAGGTGCTCGTGTCCCATTTCTGCTATACGGGCATCTGAAAATATAAATAGTTAAAAAGCTTTATTTTCCGTTCTGGCATATGCACAAAACATGTGATAAGAAAAAGTTAACACTGTACCAGTCCCGGTAATCGGGGTGGTCAGGGCATCTGTCCAGTAACCGGGGGGTCATTGATTCAATCCCCGAACACGAAAAGTCCTACAGATGTAATGGTTTGGTTCAGTGTCAGGATAATGTGATTGGGCGTGAAATCATGTCACGTGTGAATATCTGTCTCATGTAGACTTAAACACTAGCCGTGGGACATGTAACAAATTTATATGAAAAACAACAACAACAACAACAACAAAACAATATATAGGCTTTCTATTATTTTGTTGGTCTTTGTAATATTCATGTCTATTTTAAACAATTGTTGATCAGACTTGTCTTTTTTTATAAACAGAAAGATCAAATATCAAGACAATGTATTTCAAGCCAAATAAATGATATTGAAGATGCTTGAAGATGATTACCATTTATGTTGTTTTTTTCCCATACATCTCGAACTTCAGTAAGTCATATAAAGGAGACCAAATTTTATACAATTCACGGTCAGAAAATTGCAATTGGTTTTAAATTATTTTATAAAACTTTTTCTCTCAAAATGTAACAACTGATTATTTACCTATATTTTCAACATCAGTTATTTTACTTTTTCCTAGTAATTTGTAATATTTTTCGCAATCAGAAACCGCATTTTTCAACTCTCTCAAAATCACACATGGATATGATAAAAAAATAAATTCAACTGCGATGTTTTGTCTATCCTTGAATAAAAATCTATACCTGACAACGTTAAACAACTCATATAAAATATGTACGGTTGGTGATCGAACTCCGAAAAGGAACCAATTAACGGTATGAGAGTTTGCCTATTACCTGATACCCTTATTACATATATTAGCATAACTTCACTATTGGCTTATTCTCTCGGTATAATTGTCAGCTTTCTTAATTCGATAAACATTTTATTTTCACTTTATATTACGACCATACGTATATCGACAATCAATAATGATCCTGACCTTTAGGCATGCATGTTCCACGATTAAACCGGTGTATTTCCTTGAGATAACCGTGTATATTCATAGTTAATCCTTTCCCTCATATAGACTCATTTTGACGCACTCAGTAGGTACCACATAAAGCCTGATCTGCAGAAAACCACAGTTAAACCTTACCAAATTTAATTATAAAATCCTCATTTCCAGACCACTGAGGAGCAGCGGACAGCATAAAACCTGATCAGCCTGCGAGTTACTCGCAGGCTGATCTGGTTTTATGTTGTTCGAATAGGTCTTTTCATGGTTTCCTCTATGAGGGAAAGGGTTAATTAATATACTATTTAATCGGAATGACAAAATAAACAAAGAAATCTAGCTTACCTATGACGATCAGTTGTTGCTCAGTTGATTCAATAATCCGTAAGATTTTTCGTAGGCTTTTTCCTGCAGATTTTGTCTCCATCGCCATTGTGACCAATGCTTTACATACAACTTAGACTAACTGGCCCTAAAGAACCATCTGCAACCTCTTATAGTGGACATTCACGACCTAACAATTCAAGATAACGATCTTCTAGTGTAAGCGTGCAAGGTGCGTACTTCGTTAATGACCCACGTGAGCTATGTAAAGGATGTGTTAATTTCAGTAAATCTCAGTAAAGTGCATGATGGTAACTGATAAGAACATTTTTGAATTTTTCAATTATCACCTCTTTACAGGCAAGTGGTTGTTATAATTGAATGTTACGTAAGTTACAGGAAGCACCGTATCACATCAAAGAAATTCCTTTACATGCTGTCTGATAGTCAAACATCGTAAATCGGTCATCGTTACAAGTTAAAGTGCTGTATCGGCAGTGACAATCTTTGTTTATCTTTATACATCTTAATCTATCCTATATACATAATGCATGGCTATATATTTCCATTAAGCAACAGATATTTTTTCAGTGATGCTAAATGAATATAATATACGACTTTTATATATACTACTCAGTGCTCTTGTTCATTGCAGATCAGACACTCAAATGATTGAATATAATGATTGAAAAGGTTGCTTTTAAAATTTATTTATCCAAAACAACCAAATATAAACCATCATTGAAAGAGATTCAAAATGGTCAAAAACAAATACACTGCATATTTAATACAAGAAATGGGATTTCACTATTTGAACCTTAGCCTATTTGGAGTAGTTTATTTAGCATTTAAATGCCACATACAGAATGTAAGGGCATATCTTTTACCTTGTCAGCAGAGGTGCTAAATGAATAAATCGAGACTTTTATATATCAAGCAATCATACTTATTTTGGCAATCGTTTATAATATTCTTCTTCAATCATTTTCTGATTAATGTTTTTGCTGAAGAATGAGCATTAGAAGAGACGGAAGTTGGATGCAAGGGAGTCCTGGTGCGATACCCTAGCTCATTTTCTGAATAAGAAGACAAGTTCCTAAGTACTCAGAGTTTCCATGACAACTTCATTTTGCCGAGTGCCAGGCAAGGGTGCATATGGTACCAATTTTATACGTCTTTGGTTTGACGCAGTCCCTGGAGGAAAGTGTCAAACTGGGTTTTGAACCCCCCAGACCTCCCGAACGCAAAGGAGACATTCTAACACTGAAATATTGCGCTGGTTTGTATGTGTTCTGAAACCTTAACTATGCAGCAGTATCGTTGGGAAGTAACCAGACTGGCTCTTAACATATATGAAGCAAGTTTACAATAGATGTCAGCTTACTCTTCCACTACCAGTAAAACTAGTTATATCAAGTTGAGGAAAATAAATATAAAAGTACACCTTTCTCTTAAAAGTAGTTTTACTTTAAAATCATAAGAATTTATTTTGCATGATAAAATCGCAATAAATAACATACAGGAAATTTAACAGATATGATAAAAATATATACAGATCTCTTTATAACAACATACTGAATGGAAAGAAAATGTACAAACAGAAACTGATAAGCTGAAACCGGTTTATAACATGCCGTAAGTGTACATGTTTTCCATAAAATAAACATGCAAAACAAAAAAATATAATTTCTGAGAAGTTTGCTGTATAATTAAATAAAAACAGAGCAATGTATTGAATTAACAGTATATCTGTTTAACTCTAAATACATACACTCTAACTGCAATTTCTGACTTTAGGAACGTTATTTGGGTACATGAAACACCCTAAGAACAATGACAGATGTTCTGGAAAAACATGTATGTGCTAGACAATGCATGCTTTTCAATGTTGAAATAAGTAATCACTTCAGATTAATTAACAACCGATTAAAGTAATGCTTGATTAATGTTACCTATGATTTTTTCCTGCTATAGCAGATTTTTCATTTACCCTTTTTACCAATCAGATTTGGTTCAAATATGGGCGGTCTTTAGTTTGAATTTCAATTATTGGTAAACTTAACTGGTTTATCCTTAATCCTTTACTTCATGAATATTCATGTATATATTTATGACTTCATAAATGTTAATTTACTGAACTTTCGTTGTATATAAAACAATGGATTTTTCTTTGCCATGCAGACTGAATCTGTGTAGAATATGAGCAACAATCCTGCATGGGCAAACAGAGGAGACCCTGATCAGATGGGTGTCTACCCTGGGTCTATACTGTTTGCCAATGTGTCAAAATGAGTTTAGGTAAGGTTAAGGGTCAAAATGTCAAGCTTTGTAAATATATAACAGGTAAAAAATATTCAGAAATAAAATACTAGGCCATGATAATGCCAACAAATGAAACTTAAGGACGGATACTCAACAAAATCAACAAAAATACCAATTTAACATAATACTACATTTCACAATATATAGCTTGCCAAATATTTAAAAAAAATACAAAGAGTATTTCTTATAAACTAAGCTAAAATATCAATATCAATAATGAAATTACTATTTCACACTTGTAACATAAATTGCACTAAAGTCTAGATGCCTAGAACTAACTACATCCGCCTTGAATTCAACCAACAATACTTGGCACTAGCAATACATGTAATAGTAAATTCACAAATTTGGTAGATACTCGTTCCACCATTCCTGTTTTAGGATAATTCAAGTACATGACTTAAGTTGACATAAATTCCAATCTTAATAACAAATAATAATTGTTAAAGCTGATCGTTCACAGATGTTCATTGACTAAGAATTTGGTTTTTAACTATATGTGTGTATCATGTCTATCAATACCCATCTAAAGACGCAATGTCAATCAATGCAACCATCCATGATCATAGAAAAAAAAGGGTGATGTCCCCATCGCAGGCAATACCTACAGAGACGGTATTGAAACTATATTTAGACTGATAAAACCTATATTTAGATTCATTCACTGTTCCTGCATGGTCTAACTTCATAGGATGAACTTAAGAAATCACTACCCTGAACTGGTGGAGATGCCATGTTTCAGAACATGTCCTTCGGGAATATCGTATTCTTAATTTAACCTATTTTGTCAAAGTTGTGTTTACAAAAATAACGTTTTTCTGCGCAATTAGACCTACACTTTCCGAGTTCATTTGTCTGGAAACAAAAACTTCACCAACATGAACAAGACCGAGTAGAATATTATTTTTTAAAAATTCTACCGATCATCTCTGAACAAGCTGAATTAAGAATATCTAGATATTTTCAATAGAGAATTAAAAATGATGAAATTCCCTAAGTATTAAAGTATTACTTGGCACACAGTATGGTTGAAGGAATTCAAGCCAATTTGTTATACAGACTAAGTTGTAGCATCAGTGAATCATGGATAGCAAAAAGTATTAAAAAATAATATGATAATGCTATATATAATATAAAGACCTCTACTAAAAGGTCAATTGAAAGATTAAAAACATCCTCCAAACCTTCAAAGTGGGGAGCATGAAAATGATATTAACACAGTTCAATATTCTTTGGAATAATGAACACTGTTAGATTTATACAGAATTCATATCAAACAGGCAACAGCTCTGTCTGACCTCTTGTATTTAAAAACATTATCCCTACACAACACTTCAGCTAATATATCTTCCAAGATATAGGGTAGTATATACTTCGTTTTTCATAATACAATGTAATGAAACAACAAATATTTATCTGGTTTATAATGCTAATATTATGTGCCAGGACATTCATAACATATTGTTCATAAAACATTTGGTACTTCCTTTTCAGCAAGGAAACATTTTATCTATGTACAAGAGAAAATATAACCTCAGATACAGAAATAAATGTCTGATGTAGTTTTTCTCTATTAAATATTATGCAGAGCTATAGAAACAGAGCTATAACTGTTCCTTGCTTTCTTGTTAAAGATCTTTCATACTAATGTCCTTGAACGACTTTCTTCCCCAGTATGACTGGAAGAAGTGAAAAAAAAACATGCATATAATTTCTAAATAATCTTTTGGTTTGAATGTTACTATGGCACCTGATGCACTATCCTTTTGTAAGCAAAATTAAATTTGTATTTCATACAAACAGATAAATATTCCTCCGAAATGGTACGAAACACAACATTACTGCTTTAGAAAATATGCCAACATCTCTCTCTCTCTCTTCTGTAAATCAGTTCTGTAAACATGTGGTTCACTTATAAATACAGAAAAAAATTGCTCTACAACTCCATCCATGTTACTCTCAGTAAATTCAGATACTTCAGTCAATATATCACAGCCAGAGCTCATGTAAGAAGACTCATGTCATACCACTATGGCCAGCTGGGAAAAAAATGCAGGCCAAAGCATATGGTCAAATATTTCACACAGCTACTTGTGTCACAAAGGTTTTCGAGTATGACGTCACAGGTAAGTAGGTCACATCACTATTTGCCCAGCAGCTGTTTCCGCTGTTGCTGTAGCAACCCCTCCAAGTGGTCTGCCCGTTTCTGAGCGGCCTGGTACTGCTGCTTCAGTGTGTTGACCACCTCCTCTTTTTTCACAATGGCCTGCTTCACCCTGCAAATGACACAAATAAATACTTCAGTCCTTTGAACAATGAACATGTAAATAGGAAACACAAGCCCCCCTTTTGTGTCAAAATCACTAACCCAGCGGCCATGACTCTGTTAAAACAAAATACCCAGGTGCTGGTAAACATTCTTGTTTAAGTTTAATGATACCAACTCATATAATTTTGTAGGTATGCATGATACAAATCTGACAGGAGAAAAGACCAGGACCAGGGCAAATTTATATGCCCCACCCCTTCAAAGTTGTGTCGTACAAATGGGAATGGAAAATAAAATTTTACATTTGGAATTACTGAGCAACTGACAGATCACCAACAATATCAGCTGACATCAACGTAAGAGAAAGATATCACTGAAGTTGATAAGCACTATGCCACACCAGCTTGTCTCACATATGAAGATATATTGATTTTTTTTTAACAAAAAGAAAGTGTTCTTTGGAACATATGTGTCACCTGCTGAAAGAATTGTGACAGTAAAAGTGGGACAGACAAAATGTGACTGACAGAAGAATAGGCAATAAGTGTCACCTCTGCTTACAGTAGGTGACACAAAAAAAAAATGGAATGGGACAGGACTTGACACTGCGCAGGATTCCTATATAGCCACAATGTCAGTTTGTGAACCGGGGGTTATCATCAATGTTCACTGATCATTACACTTCCAACAGTTTGACAAGATTGTTTTTCCTCTTCTCTTGACATCAAATTATACAGTTCATTATAAAATCTGCAGCAACATCAATGTACCTTTTGTGTACTTCCTCCATTTCTTCGTCTTTCTGTCGCTTAATCTCCTCTTTTTCCTCCTTTGACTTCTCCAACTCTATCCTTTGTTTTGCCTTCAGTTCTGAGATCTCATTCTTGATCCTTCTGTTTTCCTCATCGGTAAACACAAGCCTGTCAGCAAACTCTTGCCGTATTATGTCTGACACCCTATCTCTCTCCTTGTGCATCTTGTCTGTCAACTAACCAGCAAAATGTTTTGAAATTTTCAGTTTAATATTGAAATGAAAAAATAATCAACATTCACACTATTAAATCATTACCTAAGTAAATATCTATTACGTTACATATTACAAAACCTTACAATACTGTATTAAGGGTCCAAACCTATATACTGGTGGGCTATTGTTCCCTAAAATTTCTGATATGCAGGGATATACAGATGCTTCAAACAATAAAAACAAATTTATAAATGATCTTTGAGATGATCACAACTCACTTTCTGTAGTTCCCTAATTTCCTGTTCTTTCTGCTTCATCTGTACCTTCAAGCACTCATTCTCTCCTTCAACCTCTGTGAGCCTGGCCTGTAATAACAACCATATCAGGGGTAAGTTGCATACACAGAGAGTTTCAATAAGTTTTGATGTACTTTTCACTTAATTTGTTTGCAACCGGATGTTGCCAAAATAAGTTTTTGTGACAGAGGAAGGTACTTCTCAAAGGTGCCTCACGAAGTAACATAGTAAAGAAATATGGCCGACAAGGTTTTGGATTTTCAAATTCGGAATGGATATTACTTAAAAGCTCATTAAATGTGGACATATATAATGTTTTGTTTGTCTTTTCTGTTTGGATTAATAAAATTAGTGTTCATATGCCAATTAAATGCATTGATTATTTGCTTAATCTTTAAAATTGATATTAGTTTCAAATTGAAGATAAATATGGTCTACATTAAACGCCATCTTGAAAACACTTTCTTTGCAACAAAATAGTCAAATCGCTACATAGAGCAAGAAGAAAACGGGACATTGCAACACTTTGTCTGAGCAACTTAGCCCTGATCTGTATATTTTTAACAAAAACAATTACAAAAACATTATGAAAACTGACATAGGAGCTGCAATAAATCCAAGCATTATCCTCTACTACTTTGTTTCAGTAAGTTTGGTAGAGGGCCATGAGGTGATCATTTTTATGTCTCATAAAATCAATTTCTGGTCATAAGTTTCAGAGACAATTTTAACATTTTCTATACAGATTAGGAAACTAGCCTCATTTTTCAAGGTCTTTCAATTTTGGAAAAGAGTTGTTAGGTGATGAAATGATGTTAGATTCTGGACATTGGTTTCAGATAAAAAGATGTTTTTCCATATTTCGTTAGGTAAAAATTCCTTAGGTGAAATTCAAAGACATGCAGCAAGCTGATTTTAAAACATCTGTGAAGTATCACCAAAGGAACATCCATGAAAAGTTTCACAAATATCTGTCCTGTGGTTTCAGAGGAGATGTCATTAAAAGCAATCTTTGATTTCAGATGTCAATGGATGACATACAGTGTGATCTCAATAGCTCAAAAATCAAAATAGACAGAAAACAAACTCCACGGAAACAAGGTGAAGCCTAGGTATCAACAAAATTAGCCTCCAAGTTGCTTGGGTGTCCTCTCTTATCAAGGACCACTCAAACACCATATCAGTGCCAATAAGATATGTATTGCTTTCTGTCTAAATATTGTGATCTAAGTCTGAACTTTGACCTTACCTTCATCTCCGTGTATTTCTCCATGGCGTGCCTCTCAGAAATTTCCACCTCCTTCATCTCTGCCTCGTACTTCTCCCGGATCCTCCTGTAACACACCACACAACTCATATCAACTATCATAACTGACCAATCATGAAACCAGCTACTTAATATCCAAAATAACCATACAATTACTTCCCAACAGTTTTTTCATATGTACTTAATTGTTCATATATTTTTTTTTTACAAAAACAGCTCAAACAAAGCCTATGTAAGTAAGTAAAGTAAGTAAGTAAATGCATTTTACAGTCTAAGTTTCATGCCTTGGGCACGTTCACCGACTTTACAGCTTTTACCCCTGGTCATCGGGCTACTTGTATCTATCTATCGATCTCCCTGGGGAGTCTTCACTCCGCTTATGGCAGCCCACACCATGGCGCCACGGAATTATACCACCCTCTCAGGTACCCATTTACACCTGGGTGAAGTGAAACAATGCGGGATAAATTTCTTGTTCAAGGAAATTGGCAGTGTCCTTGGCAGGACTTGAACCCGGGACCCCTCGATCCCGAAGCGCGTGTCCTACCACTGGACCACTGCTCCCCACAATGTAAGTGATCATTACATTCATACAAGGTAGGTAACAACCAGACTGTCTCTGTGTGACAGACACAGATGGGGTGGTAGATCCAATGTACATATTGCCCTGGTTGACGCATAATCACTTGGGAACAAATGGTTGTACACAGGTATGCCCTTATACAAATATGTTCTTTCTTTTGAAAAATATTTTTTTTGGGGGGTGGGGGGGGGGGGATTTTTTCAGAAATCACAGTGTTAACTTACAGTCCACAAAAACTGCCATCATATGAACACTTTAGACTGAATTTATTCACCACATGCATTGCATTTCCATTACAACACCTTATTTTAAGGGTTTACCACAAAACTGTGTTCTAAACTTAGATACTGCAATATATTTGACAAACCATACAGTAATTTATAGACAATAGAAACTTAATCATGTTATACATATCAGCATTCACAACCAAACAGTATGTGTAGTAATGGATCTACACCAGACACTCTATCAGAACGTACTTGATCCTGTTCTCGGCTACACGTTCACACTCCTCCCGTGAGGCGGTGGCGTCCTCCTCTAGCTGCCGGATGACCAGCTCAATCTCCTTGTTCCGTTCCTTCTTCACGTTCCCCTTCAGCTCCCGCTCCTTGGCCATCAGATAGTTCTCCTGTTTCTTGCGATAGTTTTCTTCCCATGCTTCCTTCTCTATCTCCATACGTTCCTTCATCTCACGTATCTCCGTCTGAACATACAAATCATTGCTTAACATCAATATTGTCTATCAGAAACATATTTCTACAACATGAATATCACTGCTTATTGTAATTATTGAAGGTGGGAAAACATACACACAAAAAGACTTGTTCTTGTATATAACTGGAAAATATTAAGGATTTTTTTAAATAATAGTAGCCCTCTTTATACTTGTTTTTCCAGCTATTTATCTTGTTTAATATTTGTATCAAAAGAACTCACAGGATCCAAACAATAAATCACCTGACTGCTTCTCTCACTACTATTTAAAAACCCAGTTTCCATTTTATAAAATCCTCTACTGTAAAAACCCAATTTTTTTGTATAAAGGCTAGTGTTGGGATCTACAACGTATGACAACTATTGCCCACAACACTTACAGCATGTCTCCGCTCCTGTTCCTCCCTTGCCTTATCAAACTCGGTCTTCATGGCTTCCAGAGCATAGCCATGTTTGTCCTGCAGTTGTTGCTGCAGTTTGTCCACCTCTGCACGTTGCCGGGAGGCCTGCTGAGCCAGGCGGTCCTTCTCTTCTTGTACCTCTGCCAACATGCGACGCCGCTGCTGCTGATATGCCTCCTCCTCCTGGTGAATCTGCTTCTCATACCTGATTCCAACCAACCAGAAAGATTTACTACATCTGTTTAATGGTGAAACATGGTTTAAAAGGTAAAAGTTAAAGTTTCAGAAAACATTAATTCATGCCTATAATATTTTGTCCACAATATCATTTACTGAAACAGACTATAGCCCAGCCTCCCTACTACTTTGCCAATGACCATGCATGCTTAATTGGTTTCACCTGCTTGCATACACCAGCATTGCATTCAGTTGCCTCTAAAAGTCTGTAACGCTCGCAACACAAATAAAAACACATCATAACATTAAATAAAACCATTAAAGTATGCATACACCCAGTTTCATTTGCTTATAATGGATTATTCAAATGGATGCTTTATTTGAAGTGAAATGTCGGTCCCGACGACTTCGAATAACCAAAACCCTACTGTATGTAGAAAATGGATCTAAACCTATACATGGAACCTCACCTCTGTTTAGCCAACTCTCTCTCCCGGCCACAAGCTAGTTCCTTCTCCTCTGCCAGCTGGTCTCGTAACTCCTCCGTCATCCTCACATACTTCTGAGCAGCCCTCTCATCTGATTCAAGAAGTTCTGCCTCATGGATCTGCTTGATTTTCTTTATCTCTGTCTTGTGTTTGGCAATCAGCCGCTGAATCTCTGGCTCCAGTCCCTTCACTGTCATCTCCTTTGAAACAGAGTGCCAAGCAAGAATGAGTGTATCGAGGTCTCATTCAAAATCTTTTTAACTGACATAAACAAATGTTATCTGAACCATCTGCTCCTGGAAGAACCAATACTGGAGAATAAGTATATTCAAGTCATTGACAGCTTACCCACATAAATCAGAGGTTTAAGATTTTGAGAAGTCTCAAAAATTATAGATTGTCAGCAGCCTAAGACCTTCAGGCTACTTAAATGGTGCTTTATCATATTGTCAACAAGGCTAGCAAGCCTTTAAAGTATTTTCTCTGATTGAGCTTTAAACCATTTTGCAGTCTGTACTTAATTTACTTCATTTACAGATGTTGTTGTTTTTTTTGGAAAAAATTTCATGACAATTTACAAGGGAAAAAAACTCCTGCAAAAAATTTATTAAAGAGCATAAGATCTTTCCTCTTGGTATTCAGAGTGAGAACATGAACAAATAAAGTTTGTGTATCTATGTTATGTACTATGTAAAATTGTTGTAAATATTAAACTCAGAAATGATACCTTGATTTTCTTTGTTTTCTCCTCTATCCATTTCTCTCGTCTTAACTTCTCAGCAGCTTCATGCATATCCTTCAGTTTCTGCATCTCAACTGAATGTCTGTATCACAGGAAAGTATCTTTAAGTCAGGAAATTAATATTGTTAAGTCTTCATGTTTCTCTTTTAAAATTATAATAAACAGTAAGAGGATCTGGATGCTCACACCACAATACAGAAATGTAGGGTAAAAGTTAAGACTTTGAAACAAGATACAAACATCTCTTTTCCCAACAAAGATGTTGTTTTACTTAACAACACAGTCTACTAGGAATCATCCAAACCAACTTCAGAAAAGTTCAATGCAAGGTGATTTCAGACCAAATTTGGTTAATTTTTGCAGGGAAGTTGCATGAAGTCAATTTTGGTTGATGTTGATTTTTTCCCCTTCAATTTTGTGAAGTTAGCCTCTGTTTAGGGTGCAAATGACCCACATATATGTCATACTATCTACTTACTTATCAACCAGGCCCTTTAGTTTGTCTTGATACTTTTTGTCCACTTGCTTTAATTCCTTCACCAGAGTCTCGCATCTCTCACTCAAATTCTTCTTGTCATCAATGAGCTGGATAAAAAGATTCATACACTTAAAGAATGCTCCCAATTCAACTGGCAGATGAGATTAGTGTTTGTACAAATAAACAAATAATATCAGCCAATGAATAAAAGGAGGTAAGTAACCTCATACCTGGAGAAGTAACTTCAAGATAGGGACATGGGAATCAATCCTGTTTATCAATGAAGGTCATTAAAAACCCCGCTACACTGTTTTGACTCAATAAAATATAGTTATTTGACTTTTTGAGCACAATTCCTCTATCACCCTGACCCATCTTCACTTCGTGAAACAAGGATGTTAATCTTTGTGATAAATGCCATGCATAATATATACAGTAACCACTACATCAAAGAGATAAGTTACAGAGATGATAGGACTTTTGTATGTATGTGAAGTACCTGATCAATGAAAGACAGGTGGCGTTTAATTGCCTCCTCAGATTCTCCCTTCTGCATATCCAGTCTCCTCTTCATTTCCTTCTCTGTCTCTTTGGCATGTCTCACTGTCAGCTCCCTCTGTTGGTTCTGGTGAATATAGAGATATAATCATCTTGTTAAATCTACATTCATTTCAAGACTTTCCTTACTAGATACATGCTTATCATCTTTACTTACATACTATTTTTCAACAACTACCAGTTTGGTTATTCAACAGCATTTACTTCCCATTTTAAAAGCATTTGCTATCAACTGATTGCTTGCCAAATTTTATCGGAAATGAGTCAAAACTCACTAGAGCCTTCTGTAACATGGCAACTGTCCTGCGTTTCTCCTCCAGTTCCAGCCTCTGACTCAGCACTGTGTTGGTCACCTCTGATGCCACATTGTTGGCCTGTTCTAATTCAGATAGCTCCTCTGCAGTGGGGCCTAGCAATGGTGGGTGTTCCAACTCAAGGCTCAACTTAGAAATCTCCTGCAAAACATATTCACATGATTATTATGATTGATTGATTGACTGATTTTAGTTAACCATTGCTACATCAGTATTTCAGATAATTACAGGTGAAGGAAGACCCCAGCATCCGAGTAAAACCACCAATCTACCGCAAGCCAGCTGAAGGCTTCCTCACATGAAAAGTTGTATGACCCTGCCAGGACTCGAACACACAGAGTGAGGGGCTGAGTGAGAGTTAAAGTCAGCAACTTTGCCCTCTCAACCACAAAGGCCATCTTATTATGACAAGATAAACTAAAATGTCCAGGGGAAAAATGGCTATGGATGGGTGCCTTTTGGTGCATAACATGGATTTAAAAATGCAAATCCAAACTCCATATCCAAAAACTTACTGCTGCAAAACTATCATGAAAACGGCTTGCTACAACTTTATATGAAAGAACAGCACCTGATTATTTAATATTATCAACAGCATTAGAATCCATCTTTAATAAGAAAGCTCTTGTGGTATACAAAGATTGTATTCAATAGAATAAAAGGAAGCATTAACACAATACTTAAAAAGAAAGCTACACTATTTCAGAAATCCACCTTATTTGAGAAACATAAAAAAATGGCTTTTTGGGTGAAATAGTGTCTTAGTGAAGAGAGAAGCCGGGAGGTGTCATGAGACACACCTGGTCGACACTGCTGAGCCTCTCAGTGACCTGGACTTCGTCAAGGAAGGCCATGATGCTCTTCATCTTGTCGTCAGAGAGGAGACTGGACTTGGTGGGCAGCTCCACCTTTTGGCTGTTCAGTCGCTGCAGGTTCTCAGCGTTCAGGCTGTGGCTGTCACTGTCCCCATCCTTGCCTTTCTCCAGCTCATCCACTGTAATCATTTGTAAACATTCAGACTGATGTTTATTTGCTGGGTTTAACATCCCGCAGACAGTATTTCAGTCATTTTGAGACAATGTCTACTTGAGACAGATAAAATACTGCCACACTGTAGTATTATGCTGTAGACATTTTGCATGATACCATAATTTGTCACTTTTTCTGACACCAGGCCATCCAGTCCTGAAACCATCCTTGTATGCTGAGTGACAAGCAAATTAACTACCTGTATACCAGTACAATTTTTGAAGAAGATGTGTTCAAAAAACACTATGCCCCCGTGGGTCAGACGTCAAATAATTTATGTCAACTGAAACAAATAATTTATATCAACTAAAAGCCATTCATGAGTGGAGTAAGTATGTTAAATATATAGACTTTACTCCATATAGTAATGGAGTATTGCTAAAGACAAAGAAAAAAATCACTAAAAAAATATAGGGAGCTTATTTAAACAAGAGGGCCATGATGGCCCTGGATCGCTCACCTGAGTACCATTGCTACAACTGATTACAAGGTTTTTAAACAGACAAGAATTCTGATATAACTCAATCTTAAACATTTTAGCCCTGACAATACTACACATCAAATATATAAGCACTGGGCCTTATGGTTTCAGAGGAGAAGACTTAGTGCGGGGTCATTTATCTCCAAAGGGCCACCATTTTGAAAATCTTGATAATGAACCATTAGATGATGCTACATACCAAATATCTAAGCTCTAGGCCTAATGGTTAAAATTTTTAAATTTTCCAACTCTAAAGTGACCCCTGGTGCGGGGGTTTCCTTTATAAACCATAAGATGATGCTTCATACCAAATATCTAATCTCTAGGCCTTATGGCTTCATAGAAGAAGATTTTTAAAGATTTTCCTATATAACTCTATGTAAAACAAGTGACCCCTGGTGCGGGGTCATTTATCATCGTAGGGCTATGATTTGTACAATCTTGGTAATGGACCATAAGATGATGCTACATACCAAATATCTAAGCTCTAGGCCTAATGGATTCATAGAAGAAGATTTTTAAAGATTTTCCTATATAACTCTATGTAAAACAAGTGACCCCTGGTGCGGGGTCATTTATCATCGTAGGGATATGATTTGTACAATCTTGGTAATGGCCCATAAGATGATGCTACATACCAAATATCTAAGCTCTAGGCCTAATGGATTCATAGAAGAAGATTTTTAAAGATTTTCCTATATAACTCTATGTTAAACAAGTGACCCCTGGTGCGGGGGCATTTATCACCATAGGGTCATGATTTGTACAATCTTGGTAATAAACCATAAGATGATGCTTCATACCAAATATCTAATCTCTAGGCCTTATGGCTTCATAGAAGAAGATTTTTAAAGATTTTCCTATATAACTCTATGTAAAACAAGTGACCCCTGGTGCGGGGTCATTTATCACCATAGGGCTATGATTTGTACAATCTTGGTAATGAACCATAAGATGATGCTACATACCAAATATCTAAGCTCTAGGCCTAATGGATTCATAGAAGAAGATTTTTAAAGATTTTCCTATATAACTCTATGTAAAACAAGTAACCCCTGGTGCGGGGTCATTTATCATCGTAGGGCTATGATTTGTACAATCTTGGTAATGACCCATAAGATGATGCTACATACCAAATATCTAAGCTCTAGGCCTAATGGATTCATAGAAGAAGATTTTTAAAGTTTTTCTATATAACTCTATGTAAAACAAGTGACCCCTGGTGCGGGGGCATTTATCACCATAGGGCTATGATTTGAACAATCTTGGTAATGAACCATAAGATGATGCTACATACCAAATATCTAAGCTCTAGGCCTAATGGATTCATAGAAGAAGATTTTTAAACATTTTCCTATATAACTCTATGTAAAACAAGTGACCCCTGGTGCGGGGGCATTTATCACCATAGGGCTATGATTTGAACAATCTTGGTAATGAACCATTAGATGATGCTACATACCAAATATCTAAGCTCTAGGCCTTGCAGTTTTGCAGAAGAAGATTTTCAAAGTTTGCATTTTTAAAATCTATTTTTAGCTCCTGTGACCTACTTTTTTAACCAATCTGAATAATTTGTACAACTTTGATAGAGGGCATCATAAGGATGATTCCTGTGAAGTTTGGTCAAAATCCCTTCAGCGGTTTATGAGGAGATGTTGTTTAAAGCAAATTGTTGACTACGGACGGACGCACGCACGCACGCACGCACGGACGACGGACGACGGACAAAAGGCGATCACAATAGCTCACCATGAGCACGTTGTGCTCAGGTGAGCTAAAAACAACAACAATCGAACCAGACAGAGTTCTATTTCATAATCTTTAGACTTCTGCTATTCACTATCTATTTATATCTTAAGTTTGAAATCAATACCTGGAAAAGTTCAAGAGTTATGTTCTTGACAAAAATAGATATATAAAATAAAGGGAGATACTCAGAATCAGACCAGGAAGAGTAATGGTTCTTGGTTACTGCACTGATCCTACTAGTTATCATATTATGTTTCAAATTTCAAGTCCTTTCAGTCTTTTGTATATGAGTTTTGCTCCAAAAAGAAGAATATAAAAAAATAAACAAGAGGGCCATGATGGCCCTGAATCGCTCACCTGAGTACCATTGCTTCAACTGATGTCAAGGTTTTTAAACAGACAAGGATTCTGATATAACTTAATCTAAAACATTTTACCCCTGACAATACTACACACCAAATATCTAAGCAATGGGCCATATGGTTTCAGAGAAGACTTGGGCGCAGGGTCATTTATCACCGTAGGGCCAAGACTTTGAAAATCTTTGTAATGAACCATTAGATGCTACTACATACCAAAAATCTTAGCTCTAGGCCTTACTGGTTCATAGAAGAAGATTTTTTAAGATTTTCCTATTTAACTCTATGTAAAACAAGTGACCCCTGGTGTGGGGTCATTTATCACCATAGGGCTATGATTTGTACAATCTTGGTAGTGGCCCATAAGATGATGCTTCATACCAAATATCTAAGCTCTAGGCCATATGCATTCATGGAAGAAGATTTTTTAAGATTTTCCTATATAACTCTGTGTAAAACAAGTGACCCCTGGTGTGGGGTCATTTATCACCATAGGGCTATGATTTGTACAATCTTGGTAGTGGCCCATAAGATGATGCTCATACCAAATATCTAAGCTCTAGGCCTATGATTCATGGAAGAAGATTTTTTAAGATTTTCCTATATAACTCTATGTAAAACAAGTGACCCCTGGTGCGGGGTCATTTATCACCATAGGGCTATGATTTGTACAATCTTGGTAGTGGCCCATAAGATGATGCTACATACCAAATATCTAAGCTCTAGGCCTTATGGATTCATAGAAGAAGATTTTTTAAGATTTTCCTATATAACTCTATGTAAAACAAGTGACCCCTGGTGCGGGGTCATTTATCACCATAGGGCTATGATTTGTACAATCTTGGTAGTGGCCCATAAGATGATGCTTCATACCAAATATCAAAGCTCTAGGCCTTATGGATTCATAGAAGAAGATTTTTTAAGATTTTCCTATATAACTCTATGTAAAACAAGTGACCCCTGGTGCGGGGTCATTTATCACCATAGGGCTATGATTTGTACAATCTTGGTAGTGGCCCATAAGATGATGCTACATACCAAATATCAAAGCTCTAGGCCTTATGGATTCATAGAAGAAGATTTTTTAAGATTTTTCTATATAACTCTATGTAAAACAAGTGACCCCTGGTGCGGGGTCATTTATCACCATAGGGCTATGATTTGTACAATCTTGATAGTGGCCCATAAGATGATGCTACATACCAAATATCTAAGCTCTAGGCCTTGCAGTTTTGCAGAAGAAGATTTTCAAAGTTTGCATTTTTAAAATCTATTTTTAGCTCCTGTGACCTAATTATGCAATGGACCAGAACCATTTATACAACTTTAGTAGAGCTTCATCCAAGGAACATTCTTGCAAAATATTTTTCAAATTGGCCAAGCCGTTTAGGAGGAGATGTTGTTTGAAGCAATTGTTGACGCCGGACGCACGCACGCACGGACGCACGGACGACGGACAAAAGGCGATCAGAAAAGCTCACCTTGAGCACGTTGTGCTCATGTGAGCTAAAAAGAGATAATCAAAAGCCAGACTTTGAAGAGTTCTCATCACTGCACTATTCCTCGTTGTCATCTTATATATGAAGTTTCAAGTCAATACCTTGTATAGTTTTGAAGTATATAGTAAATAAGTTATTCTATGGACAGAAATTCATTGTAAAATTAAATGAAGGGAAATAATTTAAAAACTGGTCCACTTAGAGTTATGGTTCTTGGTTACAGCACTTTCAAATCTCACAATCTAATTAAATTTAAGTTTCATGGTAATACCTTGGATAGTTTATTAGTTATGGTCCCGCCAAAAATTGAAAAAATAAATGATAAAAAGGGGAGATAATTCCAAACTTGGGCCAGATAGAGTTATGATTCTTAGTCAATGTCCTTCTCCTCGTCACATTCTATTCATATATGAAGTTTCAAGTCAATACCTTGTATTGTTTTCAAGTAATGTCCAATGTTAAAGTTGTTGACAAACCAACAAACAAACCAACAGACGAGACAAATACAAAATGCCACCGATCCCAGATATCGGG
>CM037778.1:54905774-54955774 GCA_021229015.1 Solen grandis
CTATACTTTATGGTTCTAATGAAATTCTGAGCAAACTCTATAGAACTAGAAAGAAAGAAAGAAAGAAAGAAAGAAAGAATGAATGAATGAATGAATGAATGATCTAGCTGTATGATTATACATGCACCAACACTTTTTTAAAACCAGGAATGTGTTCGAAGAACACAAATGCCCCCACCATTTTGATTCTTAGATTGATATTTTTTTCAGTGAATATGATGAGAAATATGATATAAAAGAAGATGATTGATCAAATAAGGCTGTGACCCTGACTTCAACCAAGTGATGTGACATTGACCGTTAAGCTTGCAACCTGGTTCTTGTTCGCAACACATAAACATCATCATCTTGTCCTAAGGATCGCTTGTGCCAAGTTATTTCAAAGCATGACCATACACAGCAAAGTTATAGCCAGGACACAATTTCTTGCAAGCACACACATGGACAGGTGTAACACTATGATTAAATTTGCCCGTCACCATTTCATGGATGAGGAATTGAGAAATATGTACCATTTTCATCACAAATAATTCCAAACCAATTTTGGTCAGAGTATTCTGTTAACACTTTACCGTTTGATCAGGGTAGTCAATTCATCCTAACCATTTGTAACCCTTAACTCTTCACCATTTGATCAGTTTAAGTCAGCATTTTTAATTCAATCAGAACAGTCAAACAACCTATGACATCAATGATCAACTTGCAGTTTGTTCAGGTTTTATACTGTTTGCTTTTCCTAAATACTTACTTTTCTTCTGATTTTTCACTGCTTATGCTGTTGGACTTGCTTCTGGAATTAAAAAGCCAGTATCAGTTAAAACATTCAAGCAAAGCCGTCAGTTGAGTAAAAACTGCATAAACATCACTATACACAATCAATTAATAATTAAGAAAATTTAGCTTTGTTGCGTTTAACATCGAACCGACAGTATTTAAGTTTGTTGGAAACTACGTCTACTTGAGGCAGATATAGTGCTGACACACTGCAATATCACGCTGTAGACATGTGGCATAATACTATCCCTTTCCCTCATAGAGGACACCATGAAAAGACCTATGCGAACAGCATAAAACCAGATCAGCCTGCGAGTAACTCGCAGGCTGATCAGGTTTTATGCTGTTCGCTGCTCCTCAGTAGTCTGGAAATGAGGATTTTGTAATTAAATTTGGTAAGGTTTAACTGTGGTTTTCTGCAGATCAGGCTTTATGTGATACCTATTGAGGGCGTCAAAATGGGTATATATGAGGGAAAGGGCTATACTCAGTCACATTATCCTGACACCTGGCCAACAAGTCCTGGAACTACCCTGTATATATGCTGAATGCCAAGCAAGATGCTACCTAATACAGTGAAATAACTGCAAATCTATTCATACATGTATTACGTTTTATTCTCATATGCTAGGTGTCTATTCTCGAAACTACAGCATTGACCCTACAACCATGATAAAATGGCGTTACACTTTATTAACCCTTTGAATATCCATTTACAAATTCATGACTTGATGAATATTAATTGAATGAAATTCAAATGGCATATGAAGCAATGAATTTTCTTTGATGTGCAGAATGTGTAACGTCAGAGCTGCAATGTTGAAAGAGCAAATAGATAAGACTTCTTCCAGTAGCTGTCTGATCTGGGTCTACTCTGTTTGCCAATGAATCAAAATGAGTCTTTATGAAGTAAAGGTTTAGGTCGCCTTTAATAATGTTAAGAATCAGTCACAGAGAGGTCCAGAAATAAAATATCTCTAAAATATATATATTTGTTTTGATCAATATTTTTTGTTTTGATCAATATTTAATTTAAAGCCTGTATGGACTGGAAAAATATGATACTGATAATCTTAAATCATGTAAAGTACATTCCACAATTCTGGTTTTACGAAATATTGGAGTACATGAATAAGGTGACATAAGCTATTCCTTTAACTTACAATATTTGTTAAGAAATTATACATTTGCTATTTTTATAAGAGTAACAAGGATGATGAAATTCATCCGTAAGTATTTAAATATTACCTAGGACTAGAAATGGCTCTTGGAATTCAAGCCAAGAGAAAAATCAGTGATTTTCTTTATTCACATTTGATTGAGGAAACAACGACAACATGGTGTACCCTTTTAATTGTGACCATAGAAGCAGCAGGTTGTTCTAATAAGTTTGTAGATGCTAAAATCAGTGACACTGTGTATTTGGTACAAAAATATTCCTGCCTTGTTTATTATGATATATAATACTGAGAAGTCAAATGACAACCTCATTAAGATGTGTTTTGACACAATAGCAAACACTGAGAGGACACCCAGATGCTCATACACCAAAGACAAAATGGCCATAGAGGCCCTTGATTGCTTACTTAAGTAAAGGGTTACCCAAGGAACATCTGTACTAAAACATTTTGAAAACGGGCCAGTAGTTTTGAAGGAGATGATTTTTAAATTATTCATATTTTTTCCATTGCCATGGTAACCAGAGTTCTACATGGATAAAGTTCAATTTAGCAATTTGTGAAGGTTCACCCAAGGATTATCCCTGCCAAATTTAATCAAATTCTGTCAAGCGGTTTCAGAGGAGATGTTGTTTTAAGCAAATTGTTCATGACGGACGATGACCAAAGCAGGGTGATAAAAAAAAATCACAAAGTGCTCAAGGTGAGCTAAAAAAATCTATTGTTTCATATACTATTTATAGTCCTATTGTTCCACTTTTTCCTTCTATAATTTATACATAGTAAATTAATACTCATGAGGTCATAAATTTGCACATGAAAATGAATGAGGTAAAGGGTTTATCTATTGAGTGTGATAAGAAAAAAGATAAAACAATCAATAAAAAAAATACATAATTGATTTAATTTTGAATCAATGTTTGTGACTGTCAGTTAGTGCAGTGTAGGCATGGTAGGTTGAGTGACCTACTTTTTAGGAGACACTGCTTTATATGCCGTACTTCTAAAATATTTCTGAATACTTTCTTACCTTCCTTTCTCCACAGTGCCATTTTTATCCCCATTGCTGAGAGTCGTGACTTTTTTCCAGGTGACTCTGAATTCTGTGATGATTTTCTTCTCTTTCTGTCAGAGTGACTTTTGGATCTGATAAAAACACAAACTTAAAATATCAACAATTTGTACAGTAAATGAATAAATCTATTTTAATCCTATTCTTCCATTATTTTATAAAACAAAACAATAGTAAGCAAGTAAGAAATTTAAGTTATGAATTACAGTCTTTATTTAAAATGGATATCATATTTGGCAATCCCATCTTTCGTATGGTCTACCAAGCAACTTCCAACGTCAATTTTTTTACTCAGTACTACTAATACTGCGGTAATTGGAGGACTTATAGGGAAATATAAAATGCTTAGACAATCAGAGAGCTTGAAATACAGAGGATAATTTCTGTTTCATCTCATCTATTTCTCTGCACAGGGACTGGAAATAAACTTTGAATAATGCATGATGCTTGAATAATCTCTCCCAAGATCATCCCATTTTTACTGTGTATAAAAGATGCAGACAAGAGGATATCTCTGATTATCCAATTTCCTCAAACATTAAGAAACAAGCAAACGATACCATCTGTGCAAACAATAAACAGGAATGTGAGTGTCAACAAGCAAATGATACCCAATTTTAAAACTACAAACAGGAAAGTTTGTGCCAACAAGCAAATGAAACCCATTGTGCAAACTATAGACAGGAATGTTTGTGCTAACTAAAAACAGGAAAGTTTGTGCCAACAAGCAAATGAAACCCATTGTGCAAACTATAGACAGGAATTTTTGTGCTAACTAAAAACAGGAAAGTTTGTGCCAACTTTAAACAGGAACATCAGTCTGTGCCATCAATAAACAGGAACAAGCAAATGATACAATCTGTGCAAACTATGAACAGGAACATTCAAATGTTATCACCTGTACCAACTATTAACAGGAACAAGCAAATGTTACTATCTGTTAACTATGAACAGGAACATTCAAATGTTATCACCTGTGTTAACTATGAACAGGAACAAGCAAATGTTATCACCTGTGCTAACTATGAACAGGAACAAGCAAATGTTATCACCTGTGCCAACTATACAAAGCAACAAGCAAATGCTACTGCCTGTGCCAACTTTTAACAGGAACAAGCAAATGCTACCATCTGTGCCAATTATAAACATTCACAACACAGATCCTTTCATTATCCTTATTGAAAAATCAATCAATTTTATGAGTCATAAAATTTTATAATTTTTCTCGCATAAAAATAAAATCAAAGGCACAGATGCCCCCACCCGTCACATTTACCAAATCAAAGGCCAATACCCAGATGCACAAGCCATGTCCTGAATAATATATTTGTGAAGTTTCAAGTCTGTAGTACAAATACTTTCAGAGTTAATGTGTCACAAGCATGAAATTCCATATTTTTCAAAACCAAAGGCCCATAACTCTGTCAACTTCAAGGGCAATTCGATGAAAAGACCCAGGTGTGCAAGTTCATGTCCTAAATAATATATCCATAACATTATTGCTGCTGTATTACCCAGTCAAAATATAGGATAATATGTACCTTGAATTTGACCTTGACCTCTTTGTTTTTCTGCAATGAAAAAGAATAAATAAATTATCAGAGATTATTTATAATCACAGCAGTATGTGTTTATTTCTAGCTGGTTTTATTTATATGATTTTTTTGTTCTACAAATGATACATGAAAATAATTATGACAGAATAAAATGTTTACCTTAACCTTTTACTTCATGAATATTCATGTATAAATTTATAACTTGATAAAAAATTAACTGGTGTTGCATATAATACATGAGTCCCCTACCGATGAGGTGCATAATATTTCTGTTACCATAGCAACCAGAATTTTGGTCCGAGAAAAAACAGCAACAAATTGACGTCCAGAATCCCCATACAGCCATCTATTCATATACCAAGTTTCATAATATTATCTTAAATGGTTTTTAAGTTTTGGCGGGATCTAGATTTCCGGACGGACAGAGGGACAGACCAACAGAGGGCAAACCTATAGTCCCCTCCAGTGTAAACAATGGTAGGGGACTAATAATGGTTAATTATTTTGCTGTGTAAACTGTATAGAATCTGATCTACAATACTGTAAGTGCAAAAAAGAGATTTTGGTCTGATCTATTTACCTATGCCCCAAAATGAGTCTTCATAAGGTAATATTAATATTTTTTTTTGTCACCTGCTGTAAGCAGACGTGACACTTAGAGATCACTTTTCCATCGTCTGTCCGTCCGTCTGTCTGTCCATCACACTTTTTCCATCACACTTCAGCAAGTGACACATGTGTTCCAAAGACGACTCTTGTTATTCTAGAATTTATGCATGAATTCATGTCTGCGAGACATGATTCTATTGATGCTTTGGAAAAAAATTCAGCCAACATGAAATAAATACTACCGTGCTTAATAGCTGTGGAATGAATGTTGCATAAAACAGATTCTATGATTTCTCTTGCATATAAAAACAAGCTAAAACAGACTCTGAATTTAAAAGAAATATCATATTACCCATTTAAACATCTCCAGGGCTTTGAAATATTCCCTCATTAAACCTCTGAGTAACATTTTGTTACAGGTGGCATGAGATTTGGAAATAAATAACTTAAGGACGTTTCAGCGGGTTACCACTGATTTTATTTTATTTTTTTAATTGCTCATTTATTTTGGACTGAATGATAAAGAAACTCTAAATTCTAAGATTTCTGTATCAAATATATGATTAAAAGTTTATTTGCCAACATTGGTGAGGGCCAAAAAAGTCACATTTTAGTGTTTTTATGCAAATCTGGCAAAAATTCAAAATAAGTTTCAGTTAAAAAACAAATGTTGTGAGGAATAAATTTCTGAAAGCCTTTATATCAGAGGATGGAATCTGAAAAAATAAAGAAAATCTATGCTTGTAATGTATTTTCCATGCATTTACTGTGTCTTGGACATTGGTTCATACAAGGATTAAATTAAATATTAAGTCTATTTAAGGTGAAGGACAGGATTGGAAACCTTTATGAAGACAGTGCCTGGAATAGTTGCCCTATTTTTTACTATGGAAGGTCATGCTGTTAAAGGTGACTATACATTTTATTGATTTACTAATATGACATACTTTTAGGTCAGTGTCCATCTAGCATGCATCCAATCCAATCATTCTTTACCAGATTCCTTTCAGCTAAAATATCAACATTATCAATACCGAGCAGCGATATGAGTGATTCTCACAAACATGCAAATCTCACATTAACTTACCTTTCTTCACATTGATTAATGGATTCTCTTAACAAAGGTGAAAAAAAATTAGAGAAATAATTCAACAAACAGTACATGAGTACTTTCTTGGATGGCTACATTTCATCTGTCAGGTGGCATCTAATTTCTATCTGTCAGGGAATCTCTTTCACTTTTGGTGCCAGTATCTTAGAAACCTCTGTGCATAATAAGCAAATCAATGGACCTATCTAAATAACTATCTTATGACTTGCTGACAAAATCAAGATACAAAAGTGCTTACTTGGATTTCTTCGATCGTGACCTAGATCTCGACCTATCATAATTATCTGATTTGGATCGTTTTCTGTCCTTTGACCTAAAAAGTAAAAATAATATCAAAAATTAAATGCCTATTTTTAACCCTTTACCTTTTGTGAACAAATTTACGACTTAATGAATATCAATTTACTTAACTTTGAGTGTCAATTGAAACAATGATTTTTTCTTTGCCGAACAGTCGATTTAGAATCTGAAGCTATAGTATTGTATGAGCAATGGGAGGTAACCCTGATCAGACATTTTCTTATCTGGGTCTGCTCTATTTGCCAATGTAACAAAATGTGTCTATTAAGGTATATGGCTAAATTATTTCATTTATTTATATAAAATCCATAAATGTTTAAACTTTTCAGAATGCATTAAGTAAATCCTAAATTTTCCCATCAAGATTTTATTTCTTGTTTTTAAGAATAAATAGGCTTTCTTCATAAATGTAAAATTTTAACAAAGTTACATTCTTTTATGTTTTTTTTTTATTCATTAAATTCTTTTACATTCATACATTACAAGGAACGTTCAAACTATCAAATTCTAATGAATGTCAATTTATTAAGACTTGACCTCCTGCGATCATGTGACCTTGACCTGGACCTATACCTGTCTCTCGACCTTGACCTGCAAATAAAAAAAAGAAAAGAAAACTGTAATGTGACAAAGAATATTGCTTAAAGTGACTTTGACTTGTTTTATTATAAAAAAGAAAGGTTGAAATAAATAAGTAAAAAGGGAGTTTTCATCGTTTTCAGACATTTTATAGTTATTACTGGAACATATATTCTGAATACATTAAAGACTAGTAATGGAAACCGTATGACAATGAGATTCATCCTGAATTTACGTCACAGACAACAGATTTTAAATTTTGACTTGACTATTTGAGTTTACCGTCGCTTTGACAGTATTTCAGTCATAAAGCTACGTCCAGCTATTTACAGGTGGAGGAAGACCCCGAATGCACGGAAGTATCCGGGTAGAACCACCGACCAACTGCAAGCCAACTGTAAGGCTTCTTCATATGATTTAAATTTTGAAGCAGGAAAAGCACTAGTAGTGACTGAGTTAAACAAGGCAGATAAAACAATGCCTCTATATCAAATTATGCACAATGTACATGTTTAACCTACTTTGCCAAGCAACCTCTCCACATACAGAAAGTGGCCGTATCGTAATTATAATCTTATAATGTATCATAACATTCTGAAGTTTAATTTTTCAGACTTTAGCCAAAATTTCTACAATCTCCTCTTATCAGATTTTTGCATGGAATAAAAATACACTTGGATGTATATGGCTAAATGGCAAAAAAAAAATACAAGATAAATCTTTAGAGTGTAACCAATGTAATAATACCTGTTTAAAATTGAAAATACAGGGTAAGAAAACTAAATGTAATTAAACTAAACTGAAGTGTAAACAAGCAGTAACATAAGAACACTGACTGAGCATGTTCAAGCTCATTAAACATGACTAAACATACCAGGAAACACCATTTGGTATGTGCAAGTTTGATGTTGCTGACTGTTGCTAGGCAACTTATACATGTACAGTTTTTATGAAGGCTTTTCCTAGAAACTTGTTACATGCTTGTCATTATGATCTTATCAAAGACTAATTATGACCAGATGACTGTTGTTCCCTGATTTTACCCCCACCCGTTCCTTTCTAAAAAAAGCAAAACAAAAACGCCCCCACTACCTCTTGAGAACCAAGATTAAGGAAAATACTGTATAGGTCCTATTTTTAAATGAGTGTTGTTTTTGACTATATTAGTGAAAATTTAAGCAACAGTGAATATAGAAATTAACCTTAATGTCATATAATTCATTATACATATAAAGCAAAGTTTCACAAATATAAGACCCACAAAATACTATATTTAGTTGACCTGCTTTACTCAAAAGAACACATGGGTTTGTTTATAAATAGTCGACAGAGCCATGGCAGGAAATCAAGTCACTATACAATGGGTAAAATTGGGGTTTAGAATTTCATAAGAATGTCTAGAAAATGCATGGAACATGGTGAGTAACATGAAAACATAATATGTACATTTTGTATAACAATGTCATGCTATAAGCCTCACAAAACTGCTCAAATTCATGTTGATAATAGTAGTTATATATTACATAACATCTATACCTGGTAAAAGATAAAACTCTTCACATCATTAAGAAGCATTTGTGCATGCTGTCAAGCCTGTGGAAACTCAGATCTGCATGATATTCATCTCCTAAAATTTTGTAGTTACACTGTGTGAACAAGCATATGAGAATTGAGAATGACCCAATCTTGAAAAAGGGAGTTTGGGTGGTGTTAACAAGTCACTCATTGATATATCAAAGGTTCAATCACCGGTCACTAACTTGAAAGGGTGCAGTTGTCACACATGGGTTTTCTTTAGATAATTTTGCTTTTTCTTCAAAAGTGATCACATATGCCAACATCTGCACCATAGTGACCACATATGCTCCATAGTGACCACAAATGCCAACATCTGCTCCATAGTGACCATATATGCCCACATCTGCACCATAGTGACCACATATGCCCACATCTGCACCATAGTGACCACATATGCCATAATCTGCATTGTAGTAACACATATGTCAACATCTGCATCAAAGTGACCACATATGCCCATATCTGCACCAAAGTGACCACATATGCCTACATCTGCAACAGAATGACAACATATGTGACAATCTGCACCAGTGACCACATTTGCTAACACCTGCACCATAGAGACAACATATGCCACCACCTGCACCAGAATGACAACATATGTGACAATCTGCACCAGTGACCACATATGCTAACACCTGTACCATAGAGACAACATACCACCACATGACCACAATAAACACAAGTGAAACTATGCCCAGATCGGCACCATAGTGACCTCATTATGCCAACATTTGCACATGCTCACACCTGCACTAAAGTGACCACATATGCTCAAATCTGTTCACACCACTGAGACTGATATAGAAGATCTGATTTGCAACTGATGTAAAATTAATGTTTAAACTTTCAAATTTGATATTTATAATAAGATCTCATAGGCATGAATTTGAACAGCAGTTATGATTGAAAACATTAATGCATGTAAAAGCAAAAATAAAAGTAAAAAACAAGGCTACTAATAATACTGGATTCTGCATCAGAATACCTTGTTTTCTTTCAACCAAAAGCGATAGTTTTGACTCTGTCCACGGCGACAGTTGGGTTTGAGTATGAGAGGACAGATGACCTTGAATGTGAAGGTCAACCATTCTGCATAGTTGACGGTCAAATGTCCAGCAATGGTGTCAAGAGGGGTTTGTACAGTTGGTAGAAGATCATCGTAAGGACAGTTTTGTCGGCTGCATGTTTGCCCATGAATTGTCGAATGTTTGGATATGTTAGTCTGATTCGCAGTCGAGGATTTTCTTTGAAATGTGGCGTGAGTAAATCGTTCGAGGATCTAAACAGAAGTATGAGGTAGCGGGTTGTCGACTGAGTAAAATAGGTGTCCCTCAGTGTCAGTTTGGGATAGTTTCTTTAGTTTGTCGGTAGTACATCCGACCTGCATAGAGGGTTGGCATACGTATCAGTGGCAAAATATGAGTAAAATATGTTGAAAGATTTACATTTTAAGTGGTGCCTTTTATAACTGAAATAACCTTCAGAATTGTGTGAGAACTTACCATTTGGGTACACTATTTCATACCATGCCTGACCATTAACATGCACTGTATGAATGAAAGCATTGGACCCTTCAAGTGTTTACACATGTGTTCAAATTAACTTAAAGGTCATCCAATACTGTGAAATCATTAATTTTCGTGGGACGCTTATTTTCGTCGATTTGTGAAGGTTTTTATCCACGAAAATTAATCTTGTCTCTTATATAGACCTCACATTTTCTAGAACATATTTCCATGAATAAATATACCCACAAAATTCCCTTAGGTACATAATCAACAAAACTAAATGTCAATGAAAAATAATGATTTTACAGTAGATACCCTGGGATAAAAGTCAATGGCTGACCTGATTTACATACAAATAATATGGCTTTATGATACTGTTTGTGGGCAGTTGATCTTGCCATGTATGGGAAAGGTGGAGATAAAATTTGTATTGTTAAACACTGGATTAATATAAAGGTTAACCCTTTCCCTCATAGAGGACACCATGAAAAGACCTATCCGAACAGCATAAAACCAGATCAGCCTGCGAGTAACTCGCAGGCTGATCAGGTTTTATGCTGTTCGCTGCTCCTCAGTGGTCTGGAAATGAGGATTTTGTAATAAATTTGGTAAGGTTTAACTGTGGTTTTCTGCAGATCAGGCTTTATGTGATACCTACTGAGGGCGTCAAAATGAGTATATATGAGGGAAAGGGTTAATATTTACTCTGAGAAGCTTTTAAGCCTTTACCTCATCAATATTATACCTACACATTTACAATAATAATTTACTTCACTTTAAATGGTATATCAGGGTTTGAATTTAGCCAGATTTTGCACTTGCTATTATTAGCAAGTAGTCATTTTTTTTACTTGCTAAATGAAAATTCAACTCGCAATTTTAAAATTTTAAATTCTTTACTTGTAAAGAGTCAAATGTCAGTTTTAAAGACACAGTGCAAAACTATGAACAATAGCATACAGTGAAAACAAACTGTATGTATTTAAGTTTCGGGCCCCATATGGCAGAGTGGTCTGTCTTTCTGTCTCTCTCTCGACATCCACCAGCTTTGGATCATAGTTCTTTAACTTGATATTAGCTACTCTATTTCTACTCACAAAAAAGCAAGAATCTGAAATTGTAACTCGCATTTATAAATTTCCACTCGCACTTAGAAAGTATGCGAGCTTAAATTCGAACCCTGTATATGAAGCAACAGATTCTGCTTTGCCATGCAGATTGTGTTGAATCTGAGCTACAATATTGTATAAGAAAACAAATGAAACCCTGATCTGTGAGATATGGGTCTGCTGTGTTTGTCAATGTGTCAAAATGAGCTTATATGAGGTAGAGTTAATGAGTGTTACAGTCTCATGTTAAAGATGAATAGCGAACAGCATAAAACCTAACCAACCAGCAAATTCCTTGCAGGCTATGGTTTTATACTAGGCACAAATATATCAATATCCTGATTCCATAATTTTACTCAGACTCTGTAATTTCGATTCCAACAAGTATCTACTTAAGTAATGAATGATTATACAAAAACACAAGAATATCTGGTTTTCATTTCCTTCATACATCGAGAATTTGCAGTTCTTGCAGCTGAATAAAAAATAATGACTCAGGAGATTGATGAATCAGGGTCCAGGGCCCTTTTTAACTTGTGATTTCCTCAACTCAAAACTAACAAGTTCTACAACTCCATTAATTGTCAATACATGTACAGATAACTGAAATATTGTATGTACAACATGGTATTGCTCGTAAAATTGACATTTAACATGACCTCTATTTTCATACATTACAGGGATGAATTATCGCATATTTTCATCTTCGGCTATTGATGGCCTATAAGCAGGAATTAATTATGTATACAAATAGTTCCCAAACTTTTATTGTATTCATTCAAAATTGTATTCATTCAAAAGAAAATAAAGGTCAAGTTAAATATCAAGTTTGACAAGCAATACATTCAGCATTATCTAACAAAATAAGGCCTTTCAGTTCTGTAATACTTTCTGCATTTTCCAATTGCAGAGATAAGAATTTGAGATGTTTAAAGCTGAAGGAAATCATGAAACATATGCCTCGTCTCATAGGAGATCTGAGGTAAGTTGCTCATACAATGTGTTCCAATATGTTTTATTGTCTGGCTCTTGGCTTGAGTACCTTCCCCTTACACTACGATATCTGTAATCTTGAGGATGGCCGGGAACCAGACTACAAAACATATTGAAACTATATGTGTGAGTAACTCACCTCAGGTAACA
This sequence comes from Solen grandis, assembly GCA_021229015.1. NCBI lineage: Eukaryota > Metazoa > Mollusca > Bivalvia > Adapedonta > Solenidae > Solen > Solen grandis. The sequence goes on from CM037778.1 coordinate 54,918,295, forward strand.
TCACTTTGTCTAGATTTATCTGACAGCAAGATTCCTCCCCTACTGCTTTTAATTCCTTATTAGTTTTGCTCTCATCAACTCCTTACCTCTTGAATAGTAATGAACAAATGTATGACTTGATGAATATTAATTGACTGAACTTTAAATAGAATGTAAAAAAGTGCATGTTTCTTTACACTACAGACTGTGTAGAATCTGAGCTGCATGTACAATATTGGTTAAGAAAACAAAGAAGACCCAGATCAGACTGCTCCTTCTTTAATAATCACTTCAGGGAAATTCTGAATGTACAAATAAAGTATCCCCAAAGCAGGTGCTTGGGGTGCAACATGGTTTGCGACATGGTGTCTTCACCAATTTCAGCCAGTAAGCAACTTAATAAGTAAGACAAAGATGGACAAGATTTGATTCAGAAGTAGAGTAACATTTTCATGGACACACTTTTATGTTATTATTATTTCTGTTTAAACTGGATTTACGTGTTACAGCATATAGACATGTTTTGATGCCTTAGCAATCCGAGCAGATCCAGATCAAACAACTCCTTCTAGAAGATGTCTGATCATGTCCCCTTTGTAAACTCATACAATAATACAAGGTCTGTATGTTGAAAAAAATCCACTGTTTCAATTGCAATTTAAGTTCAGTATATAAATATTCATTTATAACTTTGTATACAGTAACGACAAAGCAAGACCTCTGCAATTTTTCAAAACTGTTCACCTCTGACCTCTGATATTAGCAAATAGTTCATCTGCACTTAGCACTCTAGTGTAATGCAATAATGTAAAATTACCAAGGATATTTAAGAAAAATAAATAAAATGAAGACATGACTACAATGAGTCCAGTATGTCTGTTATTAAAATAAATCTGTGTGATTGAGCTCCACATGACCTTTGACCCCCAAGTGTGATCTGCTCACATCTGCACATTGTCTTTTTTGTGAAAATCCATTTTAAAAGCCCCTCAGGAGTTCTACAGTCCCAGTTATACAGCAAACAATAGGCCTCCTCCAGGTGACTTTATTTGGGGAGATATAATTACATTAAAATTCCAAATGTAGTCAACTTCAATTGCATTACCCCACAATGAGACTAGCTATACCGAGTTACAGAATAAAATGAACATTTCCTTCCATTAGTTTTGCTTCATTTAAAGAACTAGAGCTAATACTGGGAACATTACTGCACAAAACCTTGTAGACAAACTCTGCCAGGTGTAAATAATTCAACTGTAACATTTAAACATGAACATCTTTTCATTTGAATTTGGCAAACACTAATAATTGTCAAACAAAACGTCAGTATAATACAAACTGACTCTAGTGCAGAAATGAACTTTAATTCATGAAATTTGTCTAGAGGAAATAAGTTCATTGACTTTAAAATTTATTATCTTTTCAGGAAAGATACAGGAGTATTTTTAAAAGGCAAATGGTGATAATTTTAATCTTATTCTTAACAAGAATTATCACTGAAGATAATGAATACCCCCAGATACTGCTTTGTCAGTTACTTTTATCGTATCAGAAAGTCTTGAGAAATATATCAAAGGCCATAACTCATTTAAAACTAAGTGAATCATGATGTGCCAACAATATACGAAACTTGGCTTTGTACTTAATAGTCTTGTAAAGTTTCATCAAAATCCGACCAAAGGTAGTTGAGAAATAGGGAGGGACAAACCTTGTCTACAGATGGACAGACATATTAAACAACTGACTGATGGATGTGACTCCAATATAGCCCCCATATACTTCGTATCTAGGGGTATAACAAAAATCAACCAACTGAGACTGATCATATTGTATGCTGACAGCTTCTATATAAATATATTTCAAAGTAATTATTAGCGCTAAATAAAACTGGTGGCAGTTGGGTCAAATTCAGCTTTAGAAATGTTTCATAATGCAAATTAAAAAAGTTACTTGTTTCCACTAAACCCTGACTGTCCCTATTTTTTAATCTAAACTTATTTCCTAGCATTTGGATTATCATGTTTAAATAGAAAAAAAAAATTAAAAAAGTTTTGCCAACCTCCAACCCTGTTTTTATTAGATGTTAGTAAAAACAAACACCTTATTTTGCCTATTGCGTGAAAAATCCCTATATGATCAATTGAATGAAAGGTCCAGACATAGAGTACTGGTCCAAGCAAGGAATCATCAAAGGGGATTGGCCTATGTTGTAAGAATTAGCTGAACTAAATAGAACATACAATGACATGGAAATCTTTCAACATATTTCAACACATTCATCTTATTAAGAGGAAAAAATACAACAATACACATCAAAATTGTTATTAGTCATGAAACTAACATAGGGGTTTCTGTAGGATCACCAGACTAGCAAACTACAGACAATTTCTTGACCTGATATCAAGTTAAATATCATCTCATCATAAACATTGTTTTTCCATGAATGAAAATGTTTAAAATTACTACAGAACTACTTTAAAACTGCAGTACCTTAATTCACTTCAGTTCTACCTTAAATATGCACTAAATAATCTCACCCTAGATCTACATTAAAACTGCACTAACTAAATTCACTTTCATTCTACCTTTAATTTGCACTAAATAAATTCTCTATAGTTCTGCCTTAAAAAAGCACTAATAAGTAAAGCCTTAAATCTGCACTAAATATCTACTTTAAAACTGCACTAAATAAATTCACTCTAGTTCTACCTTAACCCTTTCCCTCATAGAGGAAACCATGAAAAGACCTATGCGAACAGCATAAAACCAGATCAGCCTGCGAGTAACTCGCAGGCTGATCAGGTTTTATGCTGTTCGCTGCTCCTCAGTGGTCTGGAAATGAGGATTTTGTAATTAAATTTGGTAAGGTTTAACTGTGGTTTTCTGCAGATCAGGCTTTATGTGGTACCTATTGAGTGCGTCAAAATGAGTCTATATGAGGGAAAGGGTTAAAACTGAGGCAAGTTTCTCACACAACATGTTTCAATAAATTTCATTGTCTGGTTTCTGGCTTGAGTACCTTCCCTTTACATAACGTTATCTGTAATCTTGAGGACAACCAGGAACCAGACTAAAAAACACATTGAAACTTGCCTCTGCACTTTCATCCAGCTATCAATAGACTGCCAACAGGAGTGAAACAGGCCAACAAGCAAATGAGATCACAGTAATTAATCAATGTCAACGTTCTAACCCAAACCAATTATGTGGTTTGTCCAACTGCCCTTGGGTGGAGCAAATACAGAACAGATGGACATCACAGATATGAAGGTCCTATGGTGGCAAAGACTCTACAGTAGTGTCAATCTCAGAAGCAGAGATTATTGCAACAGATGTCATGGTTTTTCTAACCTGGTTATATCTAAAACAAGAATGTTTCAAATGTAATCAGTTTTCCTGGCAAAACAAGTGGCCTGTTAAACCCAATATATGGCTTAAAAGACAAACCAATAATGTTTACAAGCTGTTGATAAGTTTATAGATAACAACTTATTTCATGGTACATGTGTAATTTGAAATTTGACCAATTCAGGTATGCTAGGAATATTCTTTATGAGCTTTTCAAATAAGGCACAGCTGCTTATCATTTGAAACAATGTTAAGTGCATTGAAGTTTGAAGTTTCAGAGTATTTACAGCATTGAGAATATCTTGCAATGTTTACACAATAGTATACCTGGAGTTTGCCTTGGTATGGCTAAGCGTGGACAAGGAAGCAAAAATACCCCTTGTCAATATGGCAGCACAATAAATGCAAATATACTCAATAAGGTTAACTTCCTAGCAAGCTGTAACAAGTTCTCGAGCATTTTCTCCATATCTCTTCCTGCTTTGTAAATGGAAAATATGACGCAACTGTAATATTAAAGATGAATGTGCATGTATATAACAGTCAATTGACATCCACTTTCAATACACATTTGTGAATTTTACATTATACATAATACACAATTATGGTTATCATAAAAACTTTATTAATTTTCCAAAAATTGGGTAGATATATACCTGGTAACTTTTTTTGTGTGGATATTAAACAAATGCTTGTATATTGGGCGTTCTATTGCAATAACATATTATTACAGTGCAGCTCCGTAATAATGTTATATTGGACAATATTACAGAGCAGCTCCAATATAATGTTATATTGGACAATATTACAGAGCAGCTCCATAATAATGTTATATTGGACAATATTACAGAGCAGCTCCATAATAATGTTATATTGGACAATATTACAGAGCAGCTCCAATATAATGTTATATTGGACAATATTACAGAGCAGCCCCAATATAATGTTATATTGGACAATATTACAGAGCAGCCCCAATATAATGTTATATTGGACAATATTACAGAGCAGCTCCAATATAATGTTATATTGGACAATATTACAGAGCAGCCCCAATATAATGTTATATTGGACAATATTACAGAGCAGCCCCAATATAATGTTATATTGGACAATATTACAGAGCAGCTCCAATATAATGTTATATTGGACAATATTACAGAGCAGCCCCAAAATAATGTTATATTTGACAATATTACAGAGCAGCTCCAATATAATGTTATATTGGACAATATTACAGAGCAGCCCCAATATAATGTTATATTTGACAATATAACAGAGCAGCTCCAATATAATGTTATATTGGACAATATTACAGAGCAGCTCCATAATAATGTTATATTGGACAATATTACAGAGCAGCTCCAATATAATGTTATATTGGACAATATTACAGAGCAGCCCCAATATAATGTTATATTTGACAATATAACAGAGCAGCTCCAATATAATGTTATATTGGACAATATTACAAAGCAGCCCCAATATAATGTTATATTTGACAATATAACATCGCAGCTCCAATATAACACTATATGGGGTCCAAATATATATATTACATTGACTCTGATTATAGTGCAGCACCAATATAACATGATATGGGGTCCAAATGTAGATATTACATTGCCCTGATTATAGTGCAGCACCAATATAACACTATATGGGGTCCAAATGTAGATATTACATTTGCCTGATTATAGTGCAGCTCCAATATAACACTATATGGGTCCAAATGTAGATATTATATTATGGTGGACTACATTACAGTGCAGCTTCAATATATGTGTAGCCCTACTATATTATACTGGATCATGTTGTAGTGCAGCTTCATTATTAGAATTTACTCTGAATCCATTTAAAGAAACATTTATATACTGTTTATATTAAACTGGATCACATTGAAGCTTTATCATAAAGCTAAATTTTGTATCCAATTTAATATACATCATAATATTTTAGATCACATTTCAGTGTGGCTCTATAAGAATGCTATATTTGGGATTTATTGTTTATTGTGGACTAAGAATTTTAAAACTTTGTGATGGCACAAAATATATAGAAACAACTATGAACAATTTATTTAATGGCTTTCATTCTTGAATGGAGCAGTTTATAATGGATATACCAGTACATTTAAAGATTTTTTTCTCTATATTTCTATTGTGTCAGGTCACTATTGAGTATTTAGTTAATTTACTCAACCGGAAATCTTTGTTTCACTGAGGTCTTTAATTTCAGGCTCATTTATTGTTTGCAACTACCGTGTGACTTTGATCAATACTATCTAACCCAAGACTATATGGTAATCAATTGTGCCTTGGCCTAATTCCAAATTATCTCTCCCACGCTCAAGGGACCTTTCCTGTGTTTACAGGTTAGCTAGCTACATAGAGATGAGGTAGTCAATGGTTGACCTGGTTTACACAACGGTAAACATGATTTTTTTTGTGGTATGTTTGTGAGCAGTTGACTAGAAAGGTACATAATGAAATGGTACAACCAGAATACCATAGAAAAGCCAGATAAGACTGAAAGGTTTTTTTAGTCTGGATAGGTTTTACAGTTTTTCCATCTCATATCCAAAGTACTGAAGAGTAGCTAATACATGAAACTTCACATATGAATTCTTGACACCTTTAATTAGTTTGCGATTCGAAAACCAATGTCTAACCTATTTCCCTCTTTTTTAATCAAATGTTGCTAGAAATTGTGTCAGATCAAAGGATTTTTCTTTAGTTACTGTAAATTAATTAATTTTTTGTTGACATTAAATTTCATGGAATCTGTAATAAAGAATATTCATATTCATACTCATGAAATTCATGTTCTAGAAAACATGAAGTCACCCTTATTAGCAGTTTTCATTGGGATTGATATTGATCTGGATAAAAGGCATCCTTGAAATAGACAAAAATAAGACCCCCTTGAAAATTAATGATTCTACATATGACTGATGGGCTAATAACTTTTGAGGAAACTGGTTAAAATTTGATCATCCTGCGATTTATTTTGTTTACACATGTTACATAGGTCATTCCTTAATCAGGCTTGTGTGGTGGAAGGCTTACTCATTACCACATAATAGCTATCAAAGAGTGACCTAAATAACAAATATCAAACCAGGATCCTAATTTATCAAAATCAAATTCTCAGACTCAAGAAGTACAACTTTTCAAAGTGACATTTTACATACTCTATAAATAAATATTTCAGAAACTATTATGATGATTCTTAATGCATTAAGGCAATTAATACAAGATATTCCTGGGGTTTTGCAAGTTTAAAAGGGATTGACTATTTCAAAATTTAGAATCCCTAGTCTGGGTCTAAAAAGAGACTCAGGAGATTGTTGAAATATGGCTCAGATCAGCCTGCAAGTAGCTCACTGGCTACCTTTACAGACATTTCTAGACAGACTAGTTTATTTTGTTTATTCGTTGGGTTGAACATCCTGCTGACAGTATTTCAGTCACATAGTACTGCCACACTGCAGTATAATTCCATACACATGTGGCATGATACCACATCTGGTTGAATTATCCTGACACCATGCCACCAGTCCCTTATATGCTAAGCGCCAAGCAAGGGAGCTATACCAGTACCATACTTTACAACTTTGGTATGCCAAGGCTGGGGAACAAACCCGCAACCTCCCAATACCAGGACAGACGCTCCTACCACACAGTTACCAGGACAGGTATTAAAATGAGATTGAATCACCAGTCTAATATGCAGTGTCTGCAGGTTTGTGAAAAATAAACATTGAAAAAATCTCTGCAAAATACTAGACTGATTTACATTCAATGACCAAACAGATATTCAAAATAAATGGTGTTGTATTCAATCATGAACAAAGCAATACAAACTTAATAACTTTATTGATCTTATATATGTTAGGTAATCAACCTGCAAATCAATAATGCACTAACATTAAATTACAGCTTGACTGATTGAAACCTTGAGATCTACCTTAAATATGCAAATTGTGTACATTTGTATTAAGACAATATTTTATTTCATGTTAGTGTCCCTTAATTAGTATGGAATGTAACTAAACTACTACTCAATCAAGATGAATTAAACATAGTTAGCCCTAGAGGTTTTTGAGCTGCAGATCCTGAGTCTCCACCCATGACTACTTTCTATTCCCCCCAAGGAAAAAGCTAATTCTGACTAATTACATTATGTGCCCACTATATTATAAGGAACAAAGCCAATTCTGACTAAATTATGTGCCCACTATATTATAAGGAACAAAGCAATTTTGACTAATTCCATTATGTGCCTACTATATTTTTAGGGACAAAGCCAGCCTTGACTACTTACATTATGTGCCTTTTATATTATAAGGGACAAAGCCAGCCCTGACTACTTACATTATGTGCCTTCTATATTATAAGGGACAAAGCAAATTTTAAGGGATTACATTATGTACCTCCTATAAGGGACAAAGCCAGTTCTGACTAATTACATTATGTGCCAACTTTTTTATGAGGAACAAAGCCATTCCTGACTACTTATATTACGTGCCCACTGTATATATATATATATATATTATGTATTCGGAAGAAATCCAACCCTAACTAAAAACAATATGTGTCTGTCCTACAATCTTATTAGAATTAAAACTAACCATGACGTTTTGATTATGTGCCTACAAATTTCTAGTATAATTTTTTTCACTAGTGTCCATAATTAATCCCATGACTATACAACTCAAGACTTAAGTGATAAAATGTGATTAAATCTCAAACTTATAAAGCCTACTTTAAATAACAGGAAGCTTTTCCTTACCTACCCGGTACATTATAAAATGTCACATTTAACTTACCTTGTACTACAGTAAAAGAACCTTGTAATTATATACGGGTACTTCATTTTTTTTTGTTGTTGAAATTTTAACAAAATACTGTCAAAACAACCTAAAAGGGGATCATATATTGAAAATACAAATAAACAAATAAACAGAAAACGTACAGTTCAAAAGTCACAGTGTAATGACAAATAATTAAATTCAAAGTAACTAATAAATAAGGTTTAAAATGGCAAGTATGTTAAAGCAGCTTGTTAATAGATGATCATCGACTGAGAATTTGATTTTTAACCCTTTCCCTCATACAGACTCATTTTGACACACTCAATTGGTACCACGTAAAGCCTGATCTGCAGAAAACCACAGTTAAACCTTACCAAATTTAATTATAAAGTCCTCATTTCCAGACCACTGAGGAGCAGCGAACAGCATAAAACCTGATCTGGTTTTATGTTGTTCGCTTAGGTCTTTTCAAGGTTTCCTCTATGAGGGAAAGGGTTAACTATATGTGTGTATTATGTCTATCAATACCTATCTACAGACGCATGGTCACCCAATGCAACCATCCATGACTGCAAAAAAAAAAATGGGTGGTTTTCTAATCACAGACAATACCAACACAAATGGTAATGAATCTATATTTAGAATTATAAAACCTACATTTCTATTTCAATTTGGCGTCACTCTGCTGATTATATTCACACTTTGCACATGCGCAATTTCATATGCCAATTTATGAAATCGCTACCTTGAACTGGTGAAGACATCATGTTGCAGAACGTGTCATGCGGTACCACAAGCACCTGCCTCTAGGATAATGTATTCTATTTAACTGATTTCAACAAATACTTACAGAAGTAGCATTTTCCTGTGTATTGTGACCTACACATGCCAGGTTTATTTGTCAAGAAACAAAGACTTCATCAACATTAACGAGGGAGTGTAGGAATTTTTTTTTTTTTTATTTCTACCAATCATCTGTAAACGAGCTGCTTTAAAAGCAAAAGGCCTTTTTATTTTGATATTAAAAAAAGGGTGAAAAAAGGAAATCTACAACAAAAACAGGTTGTTTGTGACCATCAAATTAAAAACACCTTCCTTTTGAACGTAAAAGCAGCTTCAGCTTCAGTAAAACCGAACATATCTGCTTTATACTCGCAATACTGGGAATATAAATAATTCATTAGAAGTGAAAAAATAAATCCTAATATAGATACTCTGCAAGTTTTTTGTAGTTAGAGGCAAAACAAAAACATGAAGAATGAAGTAGAAATGCATTTGTGCGTTCACCTCTGTCACCTGTAAGTCATGGAATATTGATAACAAAATCATTAAAAAATATCCTGGGGAATAGCCCTACTTATATTATGTGCATTGTGGCTTTATTTATTTAAGAGTTCTTGGCTGAGAGATATGTCTGATAACTCACACAGCAGTTGATATTTGATGATAATTGAAAATTCCTTTAGTAGGAAGGATTCCAATTAAGTTTCAGCAAAATTGGAAAAAAAAAAAACTTAAGAAGGAGAGGCGCATACAAAATTATTTCAATGGATGGATGGACAACCACCAGTTTGTTCAGTAACTGCTAATGGTCGTTCATGTAAGCTTACCCTTGCATTCTATATTACAGGGGTGCAATCGTTCACGTTAGCAAGTGTTATGTTTAACACTGAATCAGATATATCTCCACCCCCCTAAAATTGTGTATAAAAGCAAAGGGCAACAATAGCAACAATAGGGCTTTTACTGGAAATCAAACTCAAATAAACTCATAGTTGTCTGCCATGTTTGTCACAATTTGTTATTTCTCATGCTAAAAAATATTTCCAAATCAGTTTATTGTAGCAGTCTCTTTTTCTTTTTAAATGCAGTAATCATAGTTATGCAGCAAGGCCTCAAATTATTCTTGGGTTTCTTAGGTTACACAAAGACTTTAACATACAAAACATTCTGGAAATAGGAGGCCCACAAACAAGATAAACTGTGCAGGTGACACAAGTGATAAAATCAAGGTAGAAACTTAATTTTTCCTTTGTGATTAGAGATAAACATAAATTAACCAATGAAAAATGAGGTCAACAAAAAAATAAAAATAAAAAAAAAAGCCCCTCTCTGTATTCTAAAAGCCAATGGAGTCCTCATGCTTACCTTGAATACCTGTTGCGTCTACTTAAAGCTTCTTTTCTTGCTTCAAGCATAAGTTTACGTCTCTCTTCAAAAGGCCGAGCATGCTCCACGCGTATTTTGCGTCCACAAACATGTCTGAAAAGAAAATCATTAAAATTTCACAGATCTTACTAGCCTGATTTCAAATGTAGACTTTCGTTTAATCGTTATCATCACTTTTTAGTACTCAGATGAGTAAGTGGGGACATTTATTGGAGGAGGTTGTTTACTGAGAGTTATACTGTACAAATAAAGTTGGGTTTTCAACTGAATTCTGATCAACCATATATACTAGATATCAGCCTTGCAGGATTGATGTATTCAATGCACATTTGTAAATATTTCAGCTTGTTCATGGGTGAAGTCATATGAAATGTATGGATGCACTGAACAATGCTACCGTATAGTGAATTATTTCTGCAGGTAATTTATTTCTGCTATTCTGTGGATGAACAAAATTCTGTAGAAATAAAACCTGTGGAAATTAACTAACAGTAGAAATATATTCTCAGGATATAACTATATAGATACCTTCAGATCATCAGACACTGATCTATATGAAATATGCTGTGATGGTATTTAATTTATCAACATGAATCTGTTACCGCTAGCATTAAAAAAATCAACAGTCAATGTAGTTTTCACTATATGGTTGAAAGGTTTCTAATTACAAGAAATGGATGAAAAGAACAAAGAGTAAAAATATGACAGTTTGACCACATTTCATTGTAATCTTCCCTGATCAATGGCACAAAATGACATGTTACCTTCCAGGTAAAACACCTAGGGATTGGAAGATTTTCTCCACCTTGGGGTCTTAATTACATGCCAAACAATGCAAACTGTGTGTATTTTCACACGTATACCTATGGCTTGCTCTCTGATTGAATTGCCATCGAAATTTATTTAGTTGAAGAATCTAGTTTAAAATTTGCATTATTTATAAGCATACAATTAAAAAGTAATGGATTGACTTATGTCTGTTACTAACTTATACCACAGCAGCTGTTAAATTGTGTACAGTTTATTTAGGGGTAGAGTATGTGAGATGTAATATAGAGTGATGTTCCTTAGGTGTAATACTTAGAATTAGAGATTTTCATATGTTTGCTTTAAATATCAAGGTAAGCAAGCGCAGAAATGAATTCTTCCTGGGTCAGAAATCGCAGAAAAATAATCCGTAAAAAAAAATTTTTATGGCAAAAACACAGAATATAACACTCACAGAAATAATCCATGAATGAATGAATTCATCATTGTTAAAATCAAATTAAAGCAACAACAGATTGGAGGCTGAAGGACACAACTAAACTAAACATTTCATAACAATACTAGTTGAGTAAAAACTGATGTAAATGAAAATAAAGGAGAGCACTATTTTAAGTGATTGTGCTGAAGTATGAAATAGAGTGTTTGTAAGCCAAAAAGGCAAATGTACAACAAGGCTGAGTTGTAAATAAAAAAACTACACACACTAGTCTCAGATACTAAACTTATTATGGATACAAAATTGATTCATCAATTTAGCAAAACCTTTCCAAGATTATAGCAGAATCAAATGCTGTGTCAGATACGAATGAATCAGAGGGGCCTCCGTGGCCGAGAGGGTAAAGTCGCTGACTTTAGCACTAAATCAGCCCCTCAACACTTGGGTTCGAATCTCTGAAGGATCATTCGGATTTTCATGTGAGGAAGCCCTCCAGCTGGCTTGCGGTAGGTTCTACCCGGATACCTCCGTGCATTCGGGGTCTTCCTCCACCTGTAATTAGCTGGACGTCGCTATATGACTGAAATACTGTCGAAGCGACAGTAAACTCAAATAGTCTAGTCAAGTCATGAATCAGATTTGGACTAAGTCTCATCAGGACTCCCCCAGGTAGAGAAGTGTTGAAGCATCGCTGTGACAATATTTCAGTCAGATAGCGACCTCCAGCTTTTTACAGGAATAGGAAGACCCCGAACTCCCAGAGGCACCCTGGAAGATAAGAACTACTACCTACCACAAGTCAGCTTGAAGACTTCCTGACATGAAAAAATTCCCAGTGACCCTGCAAGGATTCAAACCCACTGCTGTGAGGGGCTGAGTGATATTAAGTTACCTTGTTCACTCTAGATAGAATTCTTTTATGACCTCCACTGGTACTCAAAATACTGGATCAACCCAGAAACCCATCAAAATGGAATTAGTATAAGTTTTAAGAACTTGTTTCGAAATAAAAATATTACTATCATATGAAAAAACTATGAAGACATTTTTAAACTTTTCCAGGTCTTCTTCAGGATTATACAGAAAAAAAAAAAAGATACTGAATTAATACAGACAAGTTAAACCCCTTTACTTCATGACTACATGTATTCATGAGCAAGTTAATAAAATGATGGATAAAAATTTTCTGAACTGTAAATTATATTCTTATCTATGGAGCTTTCTGACCTGGATGTACTCTATAGGCTGAAGTGTCTTAACATGTCTATATGAGATAAAGGGTTAAACAAACTCTTCAAAATTCAAATAATGAAACACCTAGCTATCATATGGCACATTAAGATCTGTTTAGAATAATACATCTCCATGTAACAATAAAAAAACAACCAGGCCAGGAAGCAACCAGGTAAGATAGGCTTACATTAAAGTGATCTGGTCTGTTCAAAGCAGGACGTCGCTATATGATTGAAATACTATCGCAGTGACGTTAAACCCCAATACAACTACAACTGTTCAAAGCAAAATGTGTACTATATCTCCAAATCTACCCCACCCCTAAATAAATACCTCAGGACTTTATGCATTATTTAAATGTCCAATGGAACAGTGGAAGGGATCACAATCTGCCTGTATAAGGCACCATTTCCCTGAAAGTATTTTTCCCCCCGATTTTCAAGCAAAACTCCCCCTACAAACGAAAATGTAGCAGCTTACATAAATAACAAGGATGATAAAGTGGAAGACTGTTGTACTGTATACCATTTGATTTCCATTTCAGTTTTACCAAATAGAGCTGCTGGACAGGAACTGAGTGGTCACGTAAATGACTGTGGATCCAAATGTTGTGGGTTTTAACCCCAATGAGGGCAAAAAACTTTCATGATCCTGACCCATACCTTACAAACCATTTAAGAAGATATCTGTGAGTTGTAAGAATCTGTCTCTAAGACATCAGTTTAACCTTTCACCTCATAGTTTTTGGATACCTTGAGAAACAAAGCAGACCCAGATCAGACATCTCCTGGAAGGATCTGGTCCATACAATACTATAGATCAAGAATCTACGGTCGGTATGGCAAAGAAAAATCCATTTAAAATTTTGTAAATTAATATTTATCAAGTCAATATATTTGTACATAAATATTCATGAGGTACTGACTTAAGCTGCTTATTGAAAAGACAGCCTTCATATCAAAAACGATCCTTAATTAAATGCCCTCCTTGCGTCTTGGCAATCAAACAAGTAATTATGATGAAGTTACATATACATAAAATGATGTTATATAATTTCATCATGTAGTAGCAGGAGCGTATGCATTCCCTCCCCACCTGAAATCCATCCATGGGTTTTTGAGGGGATATTACTTAACAGCAGTCCTGAGGACACAAAAAATTTGGAATTGGCATGCAGGGGGTTCTGTCAGGACATTTACTTTTCACTTAAAAGTAAATTGAACAGCCACATTTGTTGTAACCCACTGTAATATTTTTCATAAAACGTTCTTATAAGTAACCTTTTTTATGAATTGCAACTTTTCAAGCAGTGGTTGTGCAAAGAAAACTGTCATATATCCCAAGTAATGTGACAGGGACTCCTAATTTTCAGAATGGAATCCTAATTTGAAGCAGGTGTTCTGTTGAGTTACCTGGCTAAAATGTTAGCATCAAACGCTGCTAAATGATATATGGTTGGTCAATTCTAAACATTTTCTTTAAAACAAACCAAGCTTAGATTCCCCTAGTGAGGTAATCAATAATAAACAATTTGAAATAATACCTGGTGTAAAGAGATAGACCTTGTTAGGTTAATTACAACAGGTGTAACTACACTACTGAGGATTATTGCAACCTATCTCAGCAAAGCTGTCAGGCTAGAGGTACACCTGTACTGTAGTATACCAGTACACAGAATATCTATTTCAAGTGTTTCGTTAGTATAGCGTGAAATATTTGTCTAGGCGGTATAGGTTAAATCATATCAGGTCTGTATTTGGCGTACAGGTTTCCAAATAGTGAAATATTGCACGGGTTTTTCATGTGAGCATGGGGTGGCCGTGTCTAGCTCATTCTACCAGACGACATCGCACAAGCAAAATTTTCTGATGCAGATACATTTATTTAATATGTCTATACATGTATATTCAGGGGCGTTTTTTAAAGTGTGTATATATATATATATATATATGTATATATATGTATGTATGTGTGTGTGTGTGTGTGTGTGTGTTATTAGAAATGGTTTTGATTTTCAATAGTATAAATGCATAACCATACATCCATAAGGAATGAGGTCCGACATTCTGCAATTTGACAGCTGCCTTTTGTAAATATCGTTGATGTTAGATAAGACTGAGGCAGTGACAAACGGACACAGGTTTCCAGAGTTTAACTTCTCTGGTTTTTCCTGGGCCAGTCAGTTCGTACTTAGTTTATTTAAAAATTTGCTCTTTTTTCTTAGAAGTGAAGATAAAGTTTATTGGTTTCTTTTTATTTTAAATTAAAATTGATCTGAGGCTATATTCATCAAATCGTGGAGGTATGTTTTTTTTTATCATAATAAAAACATGACACAGATTTTATGAAAACTATAATACTTGAGTTTTTTCGCAGCCGTCCAAACTGTACTGATCGCCTGAAATAAACTGCTTGCATACAGTGTTGGTTATTATTTATTACATATAGCTTAGACTAGAAGGATCATGTCCCTGAAGTGGGGCCAGGTGGGGTGACTTCAGATTTAGATTTTCCTCAACATAAGTATCTCATATTCTGTATTGCCACAATTTTCTTTTTGGAGAATCTGGATCCCGCGATAACTTACAAACTAGATAATACTATGAAACATGGTATATGAAAAGATGCCAGTGTGGAGATTCTGCATGTCACTTTGTTTTTCTCTCAGACCAAATTCTGGTTGCTATGGTAATGGAAAAATTATGCACCTCACCGGTAGGGGACTCATGTGTTGCATGCAACACTAGTTACTTGTATTTTTAGGCTAATGATCCATTGCTGCCATAATCGATCTTCTGAAAAGCAGATATTTTAAATATTAGATGTTTTACCTACTTCCTGTGGCTTCCTATTGGAAAATTAGTGTTATTGGTCAAAAATTTTCTTATTTTGAAGAAATCCAGGCCTTTTCTTCAGATGTTGGAGAAGGGGCCCTAATATCATATTTTTGGGAAAATATCACCATTTTGTTTATTGGGGAAAAGTAAAATCCTTGGATATGATGCAAATTTGGGGAAAACTGCTTGAATTTCAAGAATTTTTCAGAGGGGAGGGTGTCTATGAACAGCCCCTGATAAAGGAGGAAAAAAGCCCTGAAATCAAAAGAGCTATGTCTGCATTATATATCTATCTAATGAGTTGAATAATGTGTAAAATTATTACATGTATTATTATTTCTGTCATTCAGGTTTAATTACTTTATGACAATTGGGAAATATGTACTTAAAACATACTACTCCCTCTTGACGGTAGCACAAGGCAACTGTGAAGTTCATTACAAAATCTGATTTATTCAGACTTTCAATTATCATCAGGACCTATTATAGTGTAAATACAAATAGTCCCATAAATCCAAATTAAACTTTGAAGTTACATGTATTTTCTTAAAAAAATCCAAAGGCCATACCAGTTAATTCTCTTGGGAATGATGATTGAAGCACTTATCAACCAAGGTATAAACTCTGGTATGATTTTTAATTAAGTGTTCTCTGATGCAGAAAATACAAGCTACATCCGACAGGATCTGATCTACTGATATGTATGCATTATTCAATAAAAGTCATGCATCTGCATAATATGTATCATAGATAATAAATTTCATAAAATTTTATAACTCCATGCACATTAAACCTGATTTAATCATGGAGAATACGGAAATACAGGTGTATGTGGGTTGCACTAGAGTGCATGAAGACTTTTATTCGTGGTACAATACTCAGACTGGCATCACCCTTACAGATTTTCCTTGATATTTTGATAAGAGACAAATAACATAGACAAAGAGATATAAAGACAAGAGGGCCAAGATGGCCCTGAATCGCTCACCTGAGAAACATTGCCTTCATTGCCTATTATAGTATTATGAGTCATACTGAATACATAATCCATTCTGAAGTACAGCAGATCATATTAATTCCACATAAAAACTGTACCTGCCATCCAAATTTTGAATGACATAGCTCAAATTAGTCTACTGTATATAAAATCGAGTGACCCTTGGCCCCATGTTCTCAAAAATATTAAGTATGATTTCATAATCATACTGAAATCCCTCTTGAAACTAATGGGCATAATTTAAGCTTGAGTAAAAAAAAGTCATATCAAAGTACCATTTTATTTTCATGAACACGGGACCTAGGGTGGGGCCAATTTTGACACCAGGGCCATGATTTGAACAGACTTGACTGAGGTCCACTAGTAAACATCTGAAGAGAAGATCTTTTGGGGGGTTTCTTAGTCTATGAAAAATCAAGTGACCACTAGGGCGGGGCTAATTTTGACCACAGGGTCATGATTTAAACAAACTTGGTAGAGGTCTACTAGGCCATGTTACACACCAAATAAACTCTAGGCCTTGTGGTTTCTGAAGAGAAAACTTACCTAGTTTTTAAAATGTAAGTTTATGTAAAATCTAGTGACCCCTGGGGTGAGGCCAATTTTGATCCCAGGGTCATGATTTGAACGGACTATGTAGAGGTCCACTAGACAATGCAACACACCAAATATCTTAGCTCTAGGTCTTGCATTTTTTTTTTAAAGATTTCACTTTTAAAATCTACTTTTAGCTCCATTGACCTAGATATGCAACAGACTGGAACCATTTGAACAACTTTGGTAGAGCTTCATGCAAGGAACATCATAGCCAAGTTTCATCAAATTTGGCCCAGTGGTTTCAGAGGAGATGTCGTTTGAAACAATTGTGGACAACCACGAACAGCAATTGATCCTTAAAGCTAACATGAGCACTTAGTGTCAGTATTTAATGTCAGTGAAAAATAATGATTTTATAGTACATTGTAATTTTATAAAAATATCTTATAGGACAAAAATGTTACATTATGGCTATTTGGTTATTTTCCTTCTTTTTTTTATATTGATCATTTATCCCCTTACCTCAAAATTTTATGGACTGATTTTGACTCTTTGGCAAACAGAGCAAACCCAGATCAGACAGCTCAAAGGAGCTGTCTTATCAGGGCCTAATTCTCGGTTTGCTCAAACAATATTGTAGTTCAGATTCTACACAGTCTGCATGGCAAAGAATTTTTTTTTTTTGTATAACATTTAAAAATGCATTATATAAATATTCATCAAGTATTACATTTAAAGTGCATTATGTAAATATTCATCAAGTCATAAATCTTAACATGAATATTCATGAGGTAAAGCGTTAAATTCTCACTGAAATAGAAATCCTAACATAATATTGTATCAGTTCAAGAGTGAAATTTGAATTTAATGACAATGTTTTATTTTTCTATTGCAAACTTTTTTAACAGTCTCTGAAATACACAATGGCAAAATGAAATGATATCCATACCAGATACATGAACCGGGTAGTCTGTTTACCTATAGCTGGGTGTTAAGAATGACGTTTGTTGACTTCCCTTGCACATTAAACAATTTTTTTTTCTGAAATGATAGACAGAATTAACACAAGTTGTTTTATTGTAATCAAATAAATATCCTACTGCCTCAAGCTGGAATCAAATTTGGGGACCTTTGGTATGCAAGTTGGGACATTCTATCATATCACCACAAAAGGTTGCTGAGCTCTATGGTTGCTTGTCTTGCTAGATTATTCCCTTTTCTAATTAGACATTTTATTTATTTTACATTCTTTGTTTCACAGGGAGCCTGCAGGATCCAACTTAGTTATTTAAGATGAGGAAGGAAAAGTCAAACAGCACTCATAAAATGGACGTTACAAACTGACTAAATAACCAGCTAAGGGTATGTTTGGGGTTAGGGCTATCAGCCTATTTTGCATATCTTGATTTTTTTTCAATTTATGTGGCTTTTTTTAAACATTTTTAAGAAAAAATACTTAGCCTCCTTTTGTGCTCAAAAAGTCACTTAATACCCATGTGGGTGCGTAAATGTGTACTCTTTCATTATAAAACAACAAGGGTCAATGATTTAGATGGCCGATGAAATTTTAATGCAATACATGTATTTAATCAGTTACAGTATAAAGGTTGCGAGGAATGCCTCTTTATCTTATTTTTTCGTTGAGGGAGGGAGAGATTAATCTTTGGTTCAAAGTCATAAACAGGTCTTATATTTTCTGTCATAATTTCTAAGCCCCACAAATTCTCCTAATTCTCATATAAAAATTGTTATTCTGTCTTGAAAAACACAACATGCTGTTATGGGTACTATTTTTCCTCTCAACATTCTGCTTCTGCAACTTTGATTGAACTAGTCTGGCTGATTAAACAAGCACCTGACTACAGAATTCATTGCCATAATCATCAGTGTGGCCATACTATGTGGCATGTGACTGTGGAGAAAAATGTTGTAATTCTTTAGTTCCTTATAAATTTTAATAGGATACAGGACATGTGAATTGAAAATTGTGCCCTTTTAACATAGGCCCTAATGATTCTTTAATCAGATGTTCAATATTTCTATCATTCGGTAAAGATTTTTCAGTGATGCGCTTTTCGAAATAACAAACAAAATTTTACAAACTCTAAGGTTTATCCCTACATGATAGGAAATACTGTACATCTGACAAAAGAAACATTTGGGCTTTTGTGTTGGGCACAATTCACCATTTTGCATTTTCCCATTTAAATTGGAGAAATAAAATACTTAAGCAGCTTTCTCCTTTGAACTGAGGCAAAAAGTGCTTCTTCTGACCACATAACATTTGGTATGGCCACAATGATTATAACCCTTCAACAAAGGAGAACTATAAAACTTTATGACCAATTTGACAATTGCTTCAAAGGCTTAAAGGGCCATCATGTTGTCAAGTATCAGAAAGTTGAAAGTCCAGAAAATACTGCTCAGTGCGCACGATATATGTACATATATCTGGAATTCCATATGATTTCTGCACGATTTTGTTAGCAGATTTACACATGAATTTGAGTTGCCATTAATTCCTATAAGGCATCTCAATCTTACAGATTCATTCCTTAAAATCCAAATAAACCAGCTAGTGTCACCAAAAGTGATCTGGTTTTATACTGTTCACCTCAGTACCTTCAAGACAAACTAAAACTTTATAAAACCTGTTCAGACTGAAAATTACTTTCATGCAGTCTGATCTGGCTTATTTAAGGTCTGTGGTGTAAAATGTGCATAATTTTGTCAAGCCCCATATTCTCAAAAAACATGTGCTTATCGCTACTAAAAATAATGGGCATTGTTTGAGTCGGGAGTATGAAAATCATTGGAGATGCATCTAATTGCTTGCCTCTATAATTATGTAATGCTCATTTTTTTCTACCATGATGAAAAGTTGATTTTGCAGAGAATGATGGGAGCTGGTCCAAATTCAGGAAATGCATATTGCGACAATAATGTTATTGTCATCAATAATATCCTGTTATTTTCTTTATTTGAATTGAACTTATTCATAAAAAAAAAAAATACAGAAACGAAAAGTTGATGTCAAGTTAACAGAACAAGATATACATATCTGAGAAGTATAGCTGATGGTAGGGTAAGGTGGTGTTGATTATGATGATGATTCTGTTGTCGTAAATAATGATGATGCTACTGCTGCTGTTAATGTTGTTTAGATAATAAAACATTTTCCTGTTTACTACAATGAATTCATCCTTTCTTTCTTACTTTCATATTACAGTTACTGTTTCTTGAAATGGCTGTATTTTGCATCGCTTCTGATGTTACTAATCAATGCATTTCTTTTACATAAAGTACCATGTTTATTTTCGAGAATATGGGGCCTAAATAGTATGTGGTAAATTGTTTTGCAAAATCCAACATCAGCAGAAATTGCCTTGCCCCTTTTTCTCCCCATATGGTGTCAGCCTCTTCACAATAACAGCGGTTCCCTGCAGTACCATCTGGTTCCCCCAGGTATAGTTTTACAGGTAAGACAGCCACATCTCAAATACACTAGATATAACAGACTGGGATCTACATAGAATATTAATATCATTCAGAAACAATCAATAAGTCAGCTTGGTTCTTCACTAATATTGCCAGAGTTATGAATAATACAGAATAAACAGGTTTTATATTTGCACAAGTTCAATACATCTGGGTCCAATGCAAATGTAACCATTCTGCTGAAATGTTGTTTTATTAATACCACAGATAGAATCTGCTCAATATCCAATGCTAAAATATCAAAATACTGTGGATTAGCCAACAGGTACATAAAATGTACCTCCTAAATGTCAGGTAACAAATTAAAATACATTAACCCTTATTAGAGCATACATGAAAGCTATCAAAGCTTATCTAATGAAGTGGAAACTTTCACACACATGAGTGTAATCTCCTGTCTCGGATGACATGTCTGTTTAACCCTTTCCCTCATAGACACTTATTTTGATGCACTCAATAGGTACCACATAAAGCCTGATCTGCAGAAAACCACAGTTAAACCCTACCAAATTTAATTATAAAGTCCTCATTTCCAGACCACTGAGGAGCAGTGAACAGCATAAAACCTGATGCTGATGAGTAACTCGCAGGCTGATCTGGTTTTATGCTGTTCGCATAGGTCTTTTCATGGTTTCTTCTATGAGGGAAAGGGTTAACAATTATGACCTAGAAAGTCTGCAGCTTGTGATAAACCTACATGAAAACTTCATTCAGACTTCTCTGCTGCCAGAACATCCAAGGACTTCAAATTTAAAGAAAATTTCTAATTGAAATTAATTATTCATTACTTTCCAAAAATTTCATCTTGAACAATGTTCATTAAGTTTGCCAGTTGTTCTTTTTTTCTTTTTCTTTTTCTTCCACCAGCTGAAACTATGTGAAAATTACCTGTCACCAAAGGGGTCTGGCATGAAAGGTGAGTCATATATATATTACATAGACAGTGATATATGATTCACCTGTCATGCCAGACCCCTGTGCCTGTCACAAAATCACACACACACACACCACCACCCCACCAACAACAACAACAAATTATTTTTAATACACCTACATATGGATATTTATGTATTTTATCAATTTCTTTGCATACTCAAAATTGTACATCAACATACAGTTACTTATCCCAAAATGCAAAGAAACTTTGAGCACTGGCGCTAGAAACGCAGAATTGAAAATTTCATTGGAATCTTGATTACAATTTTTTTTGTCCCTCTGTACTGTATATTGAACATGGTAAAGATCACTTGTAAATTATGGAGGTTGTAACTTCGTACAAATGTATGTTACCATAATAGTCTATATACACTTTGATCAGTCTGATATCCAATTAACACATGGCATAACAAATCATTGCTGAAAGGCAATTTGAACCAAGTAATAATGCAAAATGTCAACAATCTGTACATCTTTATAAGTCTACTTGACTATCAACTTCCATTGTTTGTTTTTTTGTCCCCACCCCCTTGATTCTGATTGAATGACATAAAACATCTAAGCATGTAATTTCCCCCAATCTGTTGATGTCAACTTCATGTTGCTGGATTCAAAATCACCCCCCCTCCCTCACCCCAAATGTAGTCCAAAATTATGAAAGGTCATTTAGCATAGTAAGGGTTAATATTTTATCAAATTTTGGTCAAATGCATGTCTACAACCTTAAGCGCTGGTTCACCACAGGAAAACAGGCTGAGCTTTAAGACAACAATTACAAGACTAAATACAATGAAAAACATAGATAATCCCAGTTATAATGGCAACCAGATGTTGGCCTGACATATGAATACAACATAATGCACAATATATATTGTTACTGAGTACTGACAACAGCTAGCATAAAAAGAGAGCTGTGGTAACATGTGTGCTGGGTCCATTGGATCAATATCCAAGTGACTGGCTATGTGAATAAATATTTCCAAGAATAGATCAAAACCTTTCTAAACTCTTCACCACTCAGCTATATTATTTTAAGCCAATGACAAGTCTGCAGAGCAACCCTTTACCTCATATTGGCTCATTCTGACTCACTTGCAAACAGAGGAGACCTTGATCAGACTTAAACTCCTTCCAGGAGCTGTCTGATCAGGGTCTCCTCTGTTTGCTCATACAATGTTGTAGATAAGATTTTATACAGTATGCACAGTTCCATATACCTTTAAAAGTTTAATAACTTAACATCTATGAAGTCATTAATTAGTACATGATTATTCATGGGGTAAAGGGTTAAACCCAATGACAACCCGGCAGAGATTATCTCTTAATTTGTTTGTTGGGTTTAACATCCCACCGATAATATTTCAGTCATTTGGAGACAAGGTCTACTTGAGACAGACATAGTGCTGCCACACTGCAGTATCACGCCACAGACACGTGGTATGATACCACACCCAGTCACATTATCCTGACGGGCCAACCAGTCCTGGAATTATCCTTATATGCTGAGCAACAAGCAAGGGAGCTACACCAGTACCATATTTTACGACTTTGGTCATTATCTCTCAGACCATGTTTTGTGATCAGCGCAATCAAGAGAGCATGATCAACATGTACATGACCTTTTCACTTGCATGGGCAATACAGAAATAAATTTAACTTTTTCCAAGGTTTGAACCTTAAGCTTGGGGTGCACACTTAAACATGAATGCGCACATTAAGTCAGTGCATATATGATAACATGAAAAACCTGAGTGTTTACGGTAAGTAATGAGCTGGCTGATCAGGTTTATTATCAGTATTGGTCATTTCAAGTGGAAAAAGTGAGTCCACCTGGTTGATAACCTCATGTTAGGTATTAAAGTGGTATACATTGAGAAAAAAAGACTTTATCTTGTATCTCAAATTCTTGTTTATAAGTTAAATGTATTTTTTCATCTACTTGTATCTTATGATACATATTGCTTACATTGCCAGTTGTGAACCATTATCATGATTATGTTTTTTGCCTATTGCTGAAATCTATCTGACATTTTATTTTCAAATTATTGCTCTGATTTTACACTGACATTCTTGCTGAACTTTCATACATTATTCTCTTTCCTCAAATAGAGAATTATGACTTAAGTAAACCTCTCAAAATTTCTATAACTTTTGAATTTTATGCAGTTGATGAATTCATAATAAAAAGGGTTTCATATTTTTAATAAAAAAAAAATGGGTGGGGAAAACAAATTTCACCCCTACACAAACCTGCCATGGAGCTTCTGAACTGCACTCTCGGCATCCTCCGCATATTTAAACACCAGAAATGCAAATCCTGGCGGGTTCCTGAAATAATGGTAACATTTCTTTATACTCATAAATATTAATGAAGCCAAAATGAGTTATATGACAGATTCCTTGCTTACTCTGTTGAAATCCATTATCCAATCATTCTGTCCATCTTCTATTAATATTTGATACAAGACAACACCCTTGCAGTTGTAATATCAACATATACAGTACCAAAAATGATCAAAGGAACTTTATTAGTACTTGCATGTTTCTTTAATGGGGTCTACTTGGCTGCGCTCTTTTGCATCACCCGCTGATAAGTTGTTTTTTTACATATACAGTAATTAAATGGCTGATTAAGAAATGTGTCAACTTAAAAACAGTAGTCAAAAACATTATTACTCTGATCACTTATTCAACTGTTTAATATAGAGTCCTCATGTTAAAATACACCTAGCTGCATGATCAACATGCCACAGATGACAATGCGTTGAACTTTTTCAACAGTCAATGTGTCAACATCTTTTATCTAAAATTGAAAATGAAGGTGACTACCCCTTCTACATTGCCTTGTATCATTAATATAAAAAGATATTGAAATGTTTGTACAGCAGGATGTGACAGAATGGGATGACAAACAATTCTTAGATAGAGCCAATTAAAATGCATGTTTAGCCCTTTCTTTGCTACATTTCTGTACTGGACTTGTCTTTTTTTCATTTTGGACTGTACAATTAGTTGTTTATGGGGGTACATGCTAAAAATCTATTGACTGAATAGCAAACAGTGCAGACCATGATCAGACTGCTCAGATTGCAGGCTGATCTTGATCTGCACTGCTCACATAGGCAGTGCCCACAGTACTGTAAGGGTTTAAAAGATCAATGACTAAATCCTAGTAGCAATACCAGAATTCTATCATGTGACTGACATTTATTGATTGATTGACATGTGTGTTATTTCTTAGAGCTGACAATTTGTGCACAGCAATCCAGGTAAATTAATTCTTGCAAATGAGCTGCACTTTACATCATCATACTTATTCTCTGTGAATTGATACATTGTGATTAGAATGAAAACGGACTTGGGTAGGAAAGACAGAAGAGAGAGAGAGAGAGATGGGTGAGAGAATAATAGGTTTATAGAAGAGAAGTGAGCGAGATAGCTATATAAGTGACAGTTAAAGACATACCAAGATAAAATTTAACATTACACCTTCAAAGGTAACTATCTGCTGCAATTGTGTCTGGAATAAACTTCAACCAATTCTGATTGTATGACATGGAAATTGTATCTAGTTATATTGCAGTTTAATATGAGCTTGGGAAACCCCAGAAAAATATCAGATGATGTCTGTAGGAGTTTATTAAAAAAAAAATAACAGATATGATTCATATATTAATCATAATTAATAACAATTACAAATTGAAGTAAAATATAAGTAATCAAATTTTAAAATAGATAAATATAATAAAGAAAAACATGCAACAAAAATGCACATTATCAAAACATGACAAAACGAAAGTTCTACAACTTAAAAAGTGAAATTCAGTAAATGCAACATTTACCTCGCAACCCAAGTGTCTGTTATTGGTCCAAATGATTTAAATTCTTTTTCTAAGTCATATTTCGCCACCCTTGTTCCCAAATCACCAATGAACACACGATAGCCACCCCTTATTTTGTCATACACGGCTTCGTCCATGGCTCGCTACAGGCGTATGTTGACGTTTTGCATGTTATAAGCGGCTATACTGTGTGTCAATTTGAGCTGTAAATAATCTAAAATTCAGCGCATCACCAATTGAATACAGTTATTTTAAAACATACTTAAATAAGAAAATAATGAAAGTTAAAACCATATAATGTTATATATATATTTTTTTCTGTAATTAAGTCGAATCATTTATTGGTTAGTGGTTACGTAGAACACATGACTTAAACGTTTTTTTTTGTTTTTTTTTGGCTTATCCTTTGAGCAAAAGGGAACTAACCCTTCATTTATTAAATCGAGTGAGCAGCCGTAAAGTCGTCAATATTTAGTTCGATTGAGATTTGTAAATATGACAGACTCAGGCAATCAAAGGGCTATTGAAGATGAAGAAGAGGTATAAATAAATTGATATGATATGTATATTACTACACCAATAAACAAACTAATTCATGTTTATCGAGAGGATCACTGTTTACAATTGCTCCACCCGGTTCTTGTTTCCACGTGTTTACAAATGTCAGTTTTACATCATTCACTCTCTTTTTCCTGATCAAAATTTTACATAGTTGAAACGGTTATTTGCAGTTTAATTTGCAGAATTCCATCTTTATCCGATATGTCTATTGATTTATTGTTTTCATGACATAGAACTCCCTAATATTAATATTGCCAAGGTCATTTTTCTTGCAGCATGAATTAAAGATTCATGATTATTGTTTGTCATCACTGACAATATTTTTTTTTTTATTAAAGATTATTACGTGGTATAAAAAAATTCCTGGAAAATTCCTACAATGTCCAGTTGAAAACATTGGTCAGATTAGCTATATGGCTTGACCAGGATTTTAATTGTGGTCTAAAACTTGTGTTGAAATATCTGGGTTGAAAAAAAATAATTCATTACGTTGACGTTTTAATTTTACTGTGGAACCAGGGGAACATTCTTCCCCATATAATATGATGAGTAGTATTAATTCATGAGCTATATCCTGTTCCAGGGATGCATCCAAATTTTGACAGACTTGCATGAAAATTTGAAAACAAATTCTATAAAAAAAAAACACAAAACGGACTGATAATCCATTATTGAAATGAGTTAACCTTTACAGGAGTTTATTGACGAGACCCTGGCCGAAAGGTTAGTGGGCCTGACAGAGATGTTCCCAGAGAGTGTACGCACCACTTGCTGCAAGGCAGTAGGCTTCACCTGGAGCTCCACAAAAAGTTGCTTGAGTTTTGGCAAAACAGCAGCATGGGTCCTGGCATCCTCCTTCACCATTCTTGTCCTCCCCGTCTTGTTTGAGAAGGAACGGTCAGCTCTTCATGAACAACAGTTGCAGCAACAGAGACAGGTAACACACACATGATGCTTATACTGTGTTCAAAATAGATATACACATTGAGCTTGTGTGGCCTGGGGGTCTGTAATATTAACTGTTTTTAAAATCATTTTTGCAGCCAGGGTTGGGTGGTGGGTGTATTTAATATAGTTTTTTTTTTAATTTCTTGCCTCATTATACGCCCGAAGGGCTGTATTATGTTATGCCGCTGGTCGTCCGTCCGTCTGTCCGTCCGTCCGTCCGTCCGTCCGTCCGTCTGTCCGTCCGTCCGTTAGCAATTTCGTGTCCGCTCTGTATCTTTTGAACCACTTAATATAAATGAAAACTATTTGGCAGAAGTATCACCCAGAGTGAGAGGATGTGCAGAACATAGGTTTCAGATGGCTAGGTTCAAGGTCAAGGTCACAATTCAAGGTCAAATATCTTAACTGGTGCAAAATTAGTATTTTTGTGTCCGCTCTGTATCTTTTGACCTGCTGGATGTAAATGGAAACTATTTGGCAGAAGTATCACCCACAGTAAGAGGATGTGCAGAACATAGGTTTCAGATGGCTAGGTTCAAGGTCAAGGTCACAATTCAAGGTCAAATATCTTAACTGGAGCAAAGTAAGTATATTTGTGTCCGCTCTGTATCTTTTGACCCGCTGGATGTAAATGGAAACTATTTGGCAGAAGTATCACCCACAGTAAGAGGATGTGCAGAACATAGGTTTCAGATGGCTAGGTTCAAGGTCAAGGTCACAATTCAAGGTCAAATATCTTAACTGGTGCAAAATTAGTATTTTTGTGTCCGCTCTGTATCTTTTGACCTGCTGGATGTAAATGGAAACTATTTGGCAGAAGTATCACCCACAGTGAGAGGATGTGCAGAACATAGGTTTCAGATGGCTAGGTTCAAGGTCAAGGTCACAATTCAAGGTCAAATATCTTAACTGGAGCAAAGT
Source organism: Solen grandis (assembly GCA_021229015.1). Lineage (NCBI taxonomy): Eukaryota > Metazoa > Mollusca > Bivalvia > Adapedonta > Solenidae > Solen > Solen grandis. The sequence goes on from CM037778.1 coordinate 54,946,121, forward strand.
AAGTATATTTGTGTCCGCTCTGTATCTTTTGACCCGCTGGATGTAAATGGAAACTATTTGGCAGAAGTATCACCCAGAGTGAGAGGATGTGCAGAACATAGCTTTCAGATGGCTAGGTTTAAGGTCAAGGTCACAATTTAAGGTCAAATATCTTAACTGGTGCTAAGTTAGTATTTTTTGTGTCCGCTCTGTATCTTTTGACCTGCTAGATGTAAATGGAAACTATTTGGCAGAAGTATCACCCACAGTAAGAGGATGTGCAGAACATAGCTTTCAGATGGCTAGGTTCAAGGTCAAGGTCACACTTCAAGGTCAAATATCTTAACTGGTGCAAAGTAAGTATATTTGTGTCCGCTCTGTATCTTTTGACCCGCTGGATGTAAATGGAAACTATTTGGCAGAAGTATCACCCAGAGTGATTTTGTGTCCGCTCTGTATCTTTTAAACCGCTTGATCTAAATGGAAACTATTTGGCAGAAGTATCACCCAGAGTGAGAGGTCACACGCGACATTTTAACAGTTTTTAGAAGAGTAAGGATTTGTAGCCTAAACTTGTGCTCTTGATTAAAGCACTATTCACATAATAAGAAACATGAAAAACCTATTTGTAGCCACTGTTATAATAAAGCCCTTGAAGATTAACATTGCCAATCCTTCTTGTTGAAATAATACTTTATATATACATGTTTGTGCTTATCCTTTTTGTCTTAGGATATTCCCTGACAATACATACCTTCGGACGTATATTGCCCCGCTGTCAGCGGAGCTCTTGTTTGGATCTTGTTCCAAGCCTTCTTAATGTTATCCAGGAAAATGTGTTTGTTACAGTTTTCAAAAAACTTGAAATCTGCATGTTAATGATACTTTCCAGGATTACACATCTGTGGTGTCAATAATAGCTTGCTTTATTTTAAATTTATGTGTGAAATTGATTGCCAATTTAGATGGGTGTTTTTGGTCTCATGCATGATTTTCTTGTAAAGCCTGTGTTATTGATTTACACACTTTTGAAGCAGCAATTTCCGTGTGATCCATATCCTATAGTAAATACTGGCTCAATCACTCATGAATTGTATTACTACATGAGTTTTGGCTTGTCAGTCAGTTGGACAAGATACTGCTTATAATGGCTCACAATTATTTTGTTCAGTATTTAATGATACTTCACATAGACTCATTGGCAAACAGAGCAGACCCAGAACCATTTTACAAGCCACTTAACTTTCTCCTTTACTTTTCCAGTTTATGCATAACGCAACATCAGGACTCTCAGTTTGAGTTTTTCTTAGGATAAGTGACAGTGGCATCTAATAATTCTTGAGAAGTGATCATACCATGACAAGGCATATTACATTAAATCCGGCAGTCTTTTTCCTTTTCTCTGTTAATAGATGGCGTTATAGTTCTTTAAAAAAACGAACTTTGGGGGGAGTTCACAAAAATTCACATTCACATACAAACAGTTACTATTGTAGCTGCATAAGGATAAATGTACAAAAAAAGCCCGTAAAAATATTCTCACACTCTTACACAAATTATTGTGATATTTTCAGATCTTGTTGGGTCCCAATGCAGCGATGGCAGGTCAAGGTCAGTCTAGTGTGATGGGGATGATGATGCCCCCCGCCACCCCGCAGTAATGATGCACCCTTGTCTCCTGTTTACTGACCATTCACCATTACATAGTCTTCATCAGCATCTTCAGGGAGCCTCCACAACTGATTGGGACAGATGTATGAACAGGTGTAAATGCCTATATAGCCTGTGTTTCCAATTATTCCAAAATAAAGGTCCCCTGAGGGGCTCTAAGACCATGTCCTCAGTAGAACACTTCACTTATTTAGATATATATTGTATAACGATTTTTAATTTTAACCAAAATTTGACGTGTGAGCAATAAATTAGGACAGTATGATATTGTGCATTTGTGTATTGGTGAATGAACAAATGTCTTATATTTATATGTAGTAGTGTACATATATCTAGTTATGAATAGGTGTACACTACATTTGTATATTAATGAACATTATTTTGAAATGTTAGTGAACATCATATTAGTGTATTGGTTACTAGTGTATTGATAGTGTACACTTGTGCATTGAGATGTACATCACTTATTTGTGTACATTTGAATTGTTTTGTAACTTTAAGAAAATTTTATTTGATTTTTTGTCAGTTTCCCAGGTTATGTTCTCTTTATACAATGTGTAAATGGTCTGTATTACTAGGTGTGTATGGCCAAACAATTTTTGTTGATATTTTTGGAACATATGTGTACTCACATATGTGTACTTGTTCACAAGTGTTTGAGTATGATCAAAAATGTGAAAGAGTAGAATATATCAGTATATAAAACCAGGTCACATCATACCAGTGTGTTATGATGTTTTATAAACATTTGACCCTGTAGATGTACTGATCTAATGATGTACTTGTGTATATATGAAGCATAAATACTTTGTGGACAGTTTTGAGTTTTACCCAAATATAGATAAAATTCATTCTTATATTCATTTAAACATGTTCATTTCTTATGCATTGGACATTAAACTACATTTACTTTTTAAGACTATATAATATTAAATGCACCCAATATATCTGAAGAAAAAGGAGAAGAAAAAAAAAAGATCTCTAGTTTTATACACAAACATTCCAGTTTTGTGTACCAATTGATTTAATGCCCCATCCCCTTGAAAAAAGATTTCAACTACTAAACAGGACAACTGATGTTTTAATTATTTTTGCCTCTGAAGTCATTTTACAATTCATATTTAGATATTTATACATTACATAGCAACAAAGAAACATTGCTGCATAGAAATGAACAGGAAATCTAAGCAGTGATGCTGTGTGTATGCAACAAAGAATATTATGAGTTGGGTGCATTTAAGATAGGTAATTACATGTATAAAAGGGTTTGCTAATGAACACAAAATACAGAAGTTTTTCCATAAATTTGGTGTTTATTTTTTTTCACTTTGCCAAATAACATGGGTATATGAAAAGAAACATTTGAGAAATGACTAACATTTCAAATGATATGAAGAGATTCAACAAGAACAATAGCACAAATATTTCCCTTCTACACAATCCCCAAGACCCATGAATGTAAAAATGGTCGCATTCCCCCTTCTCATTTCACACTTTCAAGATAATTCTTACCCTTCCTGTAATGGCTGAATGAAACTTATTTTTCCCTCCAAAATATCATAAGGAAGGTTTACATTAAAAATAATTGTTTCTGTGTTCTAACATTAGGAGTGTTGCTGATAAAGGCTGGAGAACAAAACACCAGCACAGTTATATTGAATATTAGGCCAAAATTTAAAATATGTTCATTTGAAGTGCTCCGACCGACTCATCAAAATGGCCCCTACTCAAATTTATTTTTTAGGTCTTTGAGTTGAATTTTTTTTAATTTTGAGTCAATTCCGTAGAAAAAAAACACTTCCTGCTATATTTTTATCATTTGAAATGAAAAAAAAAAAAATTACCCAACCCCTGGAATTCAGGGTCGGAGCAGTACAAATAATATTTTAATGATGGCCTTAAAAAGGATGTTATGGTTGGAACTTGAACCGGGTCTACAAGGATGACACAGGAGTCCAGATGTTTCATATCACAGGCTTATACTGACAGATCTGAGAGAAAATGTGTCTGGAAAAATGTCGGTATTGTGAGGGGGTAATGGCTACCATATCCAACATCTATTTACTTCTTCTTCATCAAGGTTGAAAGAGCAGGCACCTACAAACAATATTCCAACTTCCATCTATTTAGACCACTCGAAGACTTAAAACTGTCTCGACTCTGAGGGAATCTGTATTCCAGGCTTGTTTCTTACTGCTTGCTCAAATGGGTAGTATTTACATCATGACATTAAGCAGAATACAGGTTTTTATTTTCGGTTAAAGGAACATATCTTAATTTCTTCCATTATATAAAGTTTGTAGGCAGAGCTCAAAATACAAATATCAAAATAAGAGGATCTAACATCTTCCTTTTTCCCTTTCTTTCTCAGGGATCTCAACTTTATAGTACTTTTTAGGATAACAATTCATGAACACAACTTTTTTAAGCAAACTAACACAAAAAAGGGTTAATAAATAAAATATAACCCTGCACCAATCTGATATGCTATTTTACAGCATGGTAAGAGTAATTTTCAGAGCACGTTCCTTTCTGAAGTACTAATGCATAGCAAACAGTGTAACCGAAATCTGGCTGATCTGATTTTTCAATGGTTATATGTGTAACATTTCTCATACAAGTACTTACAGTTCCATAAAATCTATTCAACATTCTAATTTTCAGCGTAATTACAGTGTTTTCCTTTTGAAAGACATTGTAACTGCAAAAATCTCATCTAGTTTATTTCTTTTGTTCTAATTTTATATTAACAAAAAACACTACTAATCGACAGTTTACACTGAGAAAGTTGATTTTTAAGACAGAAGTCTCCTTTAAATGTTCCTTCTCCAACTGATTTTAATCAATTCATGAAAAATCTGCTTGAAAGTATTAGAAAACCTGATTTTAAAAAGATTAACTTCCCTCTACAAAACTGGAACAAAAATACCAGGTGATAAAAAAACCAAAAAAAAACAAAAAAACTTATCATTTAAAATCTAACTATTGGTAACAAGTAATGTAATTACCAGCATTTTCACTTAAATAAAGATTTTAAATACCATTCTCATACCTTTCTTTTCAGATTTCCACCTGAGACACAAATAAAACCCTGAAGCACTATCTTGCAATACATCAACAACAGTTGATAGGAACGTTAAATATTTACTTTCATGAAGACATCAGGAACAATTTGACAAATATCACATAAATATAAATATCACAAAGAAATAACACAAGAATACAATAGCTCATGCAATAAATAACCATGTCATGATCTAGTCCTATCTTCCTCATGAAAAATTCCCAGACACTTGGAAGTGTAAAATTGATCTTTCTTAAATGTTTATCATACAGTAATCAATTCTCATTATCTATAAAACTGGTACACACTAAGCCTGGTTTCTAGGAAAAAAATACTCAATTGTGATTTTCAGGATCAAAACTTCTAAGATATTCATATAGATTCTGTAAGGACTTGAGTTTGAAACAGAGATTACAAGAACACAGGACCAAGTTCATGTTTCAACCAACTCTTATGTTTACTGTGTAATAATCTTTATATTAATAGCAAGTTCACTAAAAACTTATATTCTTGTTCAAAGTAATCCAGTTGAAAGAATTTTTAGTCTGAATATGTCTTGCAATGTCATCCTCTCACCTCAGAGGTATTGGAGAGAAGCAACCATTTCCTGTAAGTTACTTGCAGTTGCAAGCTGATCTGGATTTAAGCTGGTTGAGTAAGTCATTCCTTGATGACTCATACATGGTTTTGGGTTAATACTGGATATCATATGACATGCAACTCTGATTAATATTTCTTAAACCTTTAGTCAGAATATGTTTTCTAGAAAATTTCAAAGAAAGTATGTCTCAATATCTTTGCTTGCTAAATATTTTACAAAAATAACAGACCATCTGCTGCACGACCCATCTTGACACTACAGTGTGCAGACAATACACCACAAACTTTTAACAGACTAATTTCAATGACATGTATGCTACACTGAATAAGTGTGAGAAAGTGCTAAACAATGGACATGAGAGCCAGATTGTTAACTAACATCATGCTAAGTTAACTGGGTTCACAACAACTAGCTATATCTCAACATGAAAATACATGTTTTGTTTTTTTTCTAAATGAGTTTACAAAATTTTACAAAAAGACATAAAGCTTTTTGTAGTGTCCTCCTTTTCAGAGAGAAAAAAAATCTAACAAAAATCTCAGTTTGTTCTGACGGTGTATTTTATCAAATCCTACCATTTTAACCCTTTACTTCATATTGACTCATTTTGATGCATTGACAAACAGAGCAGACCAAGATCAGACATCTCCTATACAAGCTGTCTGATCAGGGTCTTCTTTGTTTGCTCAAACTATATTACAGCTAATTTTTTTCACAGTTTATGTTGCACAGAAAAATATTCTATGATTTCATATACTATCTTAAGTTAATTTATATTCATCAAGTCATAAATTTGTACATGAATATTCATGAGGTAAAGGGTTATGGGTAATTATTTTGACTGAACAACATACTAACATACCGGAACTTCAGACCAAACATGTCAGCTCCCCAACTCATGTTTCCATTCATCACTTATTTTTTTATAATCTATTTTGGAACATGTTATTTTGAAGTAATCCATCTATCATTAAATTATAATAATGGTCCTCCAAATGCTTAAAAAAGACTTCAGTGCAGATGCAAGCATCCACTGAAATTAAGTTATGGCTATATTGCTCGAAGTTTTTAAAGGCTTGCGTTCAATATTAAATTCCCACAATCATTTGATGGACCATGATTACAATTTAATGATGGATGGATTCCCTTAAGTCAATGAACTCTTCATGCTTTACAATAAAAAGGAATGAACTTTGAACTATAATTGACACAACAACCCCTTTTAAAAAATGCTAACAGTGTACCATTATAATGGATAGACAGTAAAATACCAGAAGAATGCATCCAGAAATTGTAAAACCAATTCCCCATCATTTCTGGAGTTTGCCAAGTCTCCAGATTGTTATTGACTCTCTACCTTGTACAGACGTGTTTTGATGCATTGCCAAACAGTGCCGACTCAGACAAGACTGCTCCTTCCTCTGTTTTCTCATACAAAATCGTAGCTTGCTTGACAAAGCAAAGTCCACTGTTTCATATACTGTTTAGTTTGCTAGAACAATATTCAACAAGTCATGAATTTATTTGTACATAAATATTCATGAGGCAGAACATTATGGAATGCATACACTGTATGCAACCCAGATTTCACTGGTGCTTTTGATCATGTTAATTTCAAAAAGCAGTATGTTGCAGGTTCTTAAAATCTCACAAATTGACTTAAAACATGAATTATATGGCATTTAAGTAAGTTTCTTTTATCATTATTGGACAAATACTTAGATTTTTAACAAAAGTGTGAAAAAATATAACGGTAAGTACATAACGGACTATATATCAGTTTAAATTCTTGCTTTTGTTGCCAGAGATGATGGATGGCATATACAACAAAATACCATTTTATACTACAACATCTGACTGAACACTGGATGACACAAGAGTTTCATTGATAAAACGCCAATGTGTAAGCCAATATGCTATTTTGATGCTCTACTCATAAATATCAACTCTGTGACACTTCAATGATGGCAAATGTCTTTACAAGGCCAAATGCTTCTACTCAATAACCTTTATAACAATACACTATTAGATTTTTTATTAACAAAGTATTTATCAATTTGAATAAAAAAAATCAACTTCAAACATTTCAATAAATAACAATGTTAGTGATTTCTTCAATGAACCACAGCAATGCTCAATATCATACAATGATGAAAAATTTACTCCCCATGAAAAATTCAGTACCAGTAGGTATAAGGGGAATTTAAATAACACTGAAAGAAGAAAAACACTTCTTTTTGGAAACATTTTTCCCCATTGTTTTTATTTTTGGAAATACATTCATTTTCTCTTTGGAAATAATTAATTTTCTTTTTTAATAAATGGTTTTTTCATATGTATTTACCAACTGAAATGTGCTCATTTTGTATAGACATGTTTTACGGAACATGATTTCTTGAAAATAATGATTTTACAATACGTAAATTGAATGTCACATGATTCACTATTTCCCAATCAACGTAAAATAAGTGTAAACTAGATGTCACACATAAGTTTAAAATGTTAAGATAACTTAAAGTGAAACTAACCTGCAGCAAACACTACATTTTCAAACATTTTCATTTTATGATAACATTTCAATGCAATCATATTGTATCAATTCTCCTTATTTTCAATTTGTGAATAACAACAATAAGAGATTACATTATAATGAAAATAAAAAAAAGGAAATGAGAGCTCCAGAGTAAAAAAATCTAGGGATATTAAATAAATATTGAACTGTTTTCACGTTAAATCTACCTCTTTAAATACTTTACACATTGAATATTAAATATAATATTTTTTATTAATATTGCATACAAAAATGCATATAAATTGTTAAACAAAAATGAGCATATAGCATCACAGTATCTAATTATTATTCATGATCTCATTTTTCAAAAACAATTCAGATTATTTTTATTCAATTATAGAAGTTATTTTTTCTTCTTCTATTTCAAGTTAGGATATTGTTATTTGAAGATTTATATTTTCTAAAAATCATATAATTTTCAACACAACAGTGAATGTACGACTAACACATTAAACTATTAGGTCTTCTAGTTTGGTGAACACATGTAACATCACAAACATCCAGTTTTGTTAAGGACTAAAATAATATCTTATGCTGGCAAGAGATTTCAGATGATGTCAGACATATACTCTAAGGCTCGAAAAACAGGTTATGAATACAACTTTAATATTTCACGTCATTATTTTTATACAGGTTGACCCCTTCTATAAATTTGAATTTTCTTTAGCGATAAAATAAATGTAGGACTTAAAACATAAACTTATCTATTACTGAAATATGCCTCATTATAATTCTAAATAATCTAAAATTGTTTGGAAAAAAACAAAAACAACCCCCCAAAAAAGAAATAAAATATTCAACAATTTTCCACGATGAGGCATTTTTAAACTCCTGGAGTATACAATTTAATAATTTTTCCTTATCTCCATGGTAATGAATTTTAAAATCCTGTCAGGAAATTATGAGAACCAATCAACATGGTATGAGGTGACCATGTACTAGATGAGCAGCAAACAGTTTTAAACTGAACCAGTCTGTTTCAGACTGATCAAACCAATAACAAAATCATTGTAACCCCGTATTTATTTGACTGAAACATTAAGGTAATCCATCCATCATTAAAAAGTGATCATGGTTTATCAAGTGATCATGATATTTTCCAGTAAATGCAAGCCTTTACAGACATTGAGCAAAAGAGCCTATAACTCCAAGTCAATGGACACTTGCATCTATAATGAATTCTTTTTAAGCATTTAAAGGACCATGATTATAACTTAATGGATGGATTACCTGAAGTCTGGCTAGTCTTTGAAGTTGACCTCTGCCCTACTTGCTGGGAAGCTAGCTAAGGGTCTGGTTTCAATATATGTTCTGTGACAACAGATCGAAATGTTTCTAGATGCTTCTGCATAGTGAGGCAAAACCCCTTGGACAATGGCAAAAGAGGGAAATCGGGCATCTGAAAGCCCTTCATGTCATCGGTGCAGTGTTTCTCTACGATCCTCTGGGATGATACTTTCTCTGTGCTGGTTGAACAACTGCCCTCTTGGGCTGACTCAATGGAGTTATCCCCATTGCTTGTTTTAGCAGAGTTGTCAGTCCCTGTTTGCGACTCTGACGAGGACTGACAATGGAACACAGTGCCGTCCTCCCGGTGTTTGGAGGACACTTCCACCCACTTCTCAATCCTCTGAATCATGCTGAAGATGGGAAGAAATAAAACACAATAATTTTCTTTAGAGTGTAAACTTATTCAAACCTCAAATGAAAGTTTGGTCAGACTATTAGCAGTTTTCTTTTTGTTCGATTTTTTCAGATAAGTTTAAA
>CM037778.1:54955874-55005874 GCA_021229015.1 Solen grandis
GACTCGCCAGCTATGGTAGTCCCTCATATTATGTGTAGTCTATTTTTAGCACCTATCTTTCATATTCTAGATGTCACATTTTATTTTACACTAGAATTAAAATAATAACCCAGCAACAATATTCTCCAACTGTCTTACCTGTCTGCTTGAGGTTTTACGAAATATAACAGAATTTCAACATCCAATAAATTATACATCCTTCTTTCTCATTGTCTCCCACATTCTCAATGTATTGCACTTTAAACAAAAATACAGAATTATTGTACTTGCATGCACTTTGCTACCAGTAATTTGCTCAACTTTGGTATTGCTATGGTTTTTTTAAATGTTTTCAGCATCAAAATAGCACCTAAATATCTTAGCTAATAATGAGAAATGAAAAAAAAAAAAAAAATGCAAATTTAGTGGCAAAAAAAAAGAAGAAAACATGGTACCTCCTTTCCACTAATGATACTCCCAAATTCATTATTTCTGTTCTTTTGTCAGCCATTTTGTTTGTTACTGTTTATTTTACTTCCTGTTGCATAATTAAATAGCATGTTTCAAAATGAGGAGTCACAAGGGCCTGGCCAATCAGATGGCTCTATATATTAAGAAAGCTCCTGAGTAATTTGGAAGGTAAAGGTCATTGAAATTAAGATAAAAATGCAGAAACTGTTCAAATTTAGAAACTTTGGTTTGAAGGAAGTTTAAAAGCACACATTTTTTTCTCCCATTCATGTTTTTGATCGTTTGGAAATTGCAACTTTTGATGCGCATGTGCATATTATGTTCTTAAGGATACAACAAGAAAGCAGCATAGTTATCTTATTCAGTTTTATCACCATTTATAGATTTTTGTCATCCATAATTGACTGAAAAAAAAAAGTGACCTACTTCATGGCAGTGCTGCGGAGATGTGCTTTTGTTTCCTCCACAAACATGGTGGGTGGGGCAAGTGACATCTTGGTCATAGACTGAAATTAAATACACAAGTGATACAGGAATGTGGATGTATCAGGGTTTCATAATCAGCTGATTATTATCATATTATACTATTAGATTATACTATTATATTTTACTAAATACTATTTCATTAAGAAAGGCAAGCAGTAATAGAGAAACTAAAGCTGTCAGAGGACAGCACGCTCGACTTTTCAAAATGCTTGTTGGTAAATTAAATGAAATCTATCATTTTTTTGTTAAGAAGGGGCCGTAATTTGTATTAAAATCAGTCAATTCAGTCAATGGTTATCTACCTTGGTTGTCTGATGAACATATTCATAAAAGTCAATACCATGAATGGTTACTGAGATATAAGGTTGATTGTAACTTGCATGCAAAACTTTAACCAAAAGCTGCAACGCCAATGCTAGGATGACTGCAATAGCTCTCATATTCTTCGAATAGTTGAGCTAAAAAGTGTGATCCATTTTCAAAATTTTCTATCAATCCTTTTTTGTTTAACAGATAAATTCAAAATCAAAGTTATCACTGAAAAGTCAATGAAAGTTTTCACCATTTTGTCTATATCATTACAAACATTATGAATCTGATGTAAATTTGACATTAAGCTTATTCCTTTCAGTATATACTATTAAATCATATATTATTCTTAGGAAAAACATTTGCAGTTTTTTTAAAATCTTTTCAAAACTAAAAAAAAAAAAAATATAAAAAATACAGAAAAAAAGAACAACAATAAGTTTGCAATGATAAATTTTCCAAAAATTATCTATCTCACATGTAAAGCAACAATTAAAAACCTTGCAACGAGACCGGATTGTATTATGGACAGGTTTTTTCAACTTTTTTTCATCAAAAGTAGGTCAAAGATCAAGGTAACAAGGTCAGCTGCATAATGTTAAAGTCCATTCACTTAATCAACTGTACAAATATTGAAGCAATCCAAAGAAGGACAAAGAAGTTAGAGCAGATTAAAAAAAGATCAACCTGAAAGGACCCTGACGCCCGCCATGACATCATCAATTTAAAGGACAGAATTTTTCATTAAAAAACCCATCCAAAAATGTTTACAATCCTGCGAGTAAAAAGACAATAGGGCCAACCTGGACCAGTTTGAGGATAGCCATCTCATTATACATGGTGCTGTTCTCCTGGCCCAGCTGTGTGCCCCGCTGCTTCTCGTACCCTGCTTCGTTGAAATACGGCTCGCGTACCAGAATCAGGCCTGCAAAGATACACTGGGATTTGTATCATGCCTACACCATCTCCTTACCCTATAGATATACCCGTACATCTCTACACCCTCTGACAACTTGTTAGCTGACTCTTTTGAGGTTTATCAGGGTCAAATGAAGATTTGAGACAACAGGACCTTTGGACATGCAAAGTTGTCATTTTGAAGATTTTGTTATAATTATTATTCCTTCTAAAAGCATTATCATGTTCTTCAACAATGCACCCTGCCCTAAAACAAACCAACCAACCCAGAAACATGTGCTCCCAAGTTAAAACGGTTAAAATACAAGGAAGTATTTATACTCAAACAGCTATGAAAACATTCATTTCTCACCTTGGATTGAGATAAGCACCTGAAGAAGACTAGATTTGTTTGTCCAAACTTCATTCCCCTGTAAATTATAATGAAAAATATAAAAAATTAATCAATTAAAAAAAATTTACAAACAAAAGAACTTAAACTAAGTGGTGATATGCACCATGCTTTGGAGTGCACACTTTATTTTGTAATTGTCCGAGGTACATCTTTTTTTGGTCACAGCAACCTTGATCTCACCTATCTCAATACAATCCTAACAAAAATACTCTGAAAGAATATTTCAAGTTTCAATATATACCAGTCGCCTTAGTCGAGATACCGAAATAAAATGGACCCAAGGTGACATTTGTGACAGGATCAGATATGCATCACAAAAGTCTGTCTTTACAAAGAGAGATGGTGGGGTGTAAAAAATACTTACCTTGCCAGACCAAGTACCTAGGAGACTGACACACACTTTCCCATCCTCATACAGATTGGGGTTGAGTCGCTCATGGCAGAAGGACAGATAGTGGAAGGAGGGTGGATTGGTGGGGAAATCCGAGGGCAGCTGGATATCAAATGCAAACAGACCGTCCTCGTAAGGAGTGCTGGTCGGACCTTTGATCAGGACCGAAAACAGGTCCTGAAACACATAGAGTCATGTTAGTGGACTATATAAAATAACAAGTATTCAGGAGTGCGTTCAGTATGCCAAAATGTAAGCTACCTGTCACCTACAGTCAGCTATGGAGTTGTCTTAGGACCATATACCATGCTGTTCACGAGCACCTTATGCTGTACATAGATATATGTGAACATCGTGGTTTATGACACTGAAACAGCTTCAAAGCTGACTGTAAGTATATGGTTGCATACGGTTCAGCATACTGAACGCACTCATCATTCACCTAGTTTTGTCAATACGACTGCACAAAAATTATGTAGCCTATATTTTTTTCAGTACAAACAGCATAATTTAGCCAAAAAGGCATGGCAAGCAGCACATGTTAACATACCGGAAGCCTGTAAACTCATAATAATTAACCAAGATATCAAATACCAGTGTTATTCCTGAAAAAGTAATCCTTGGACCCCCAGACCCCCTTGCCTCCTACAATTTGAAATCTTCCTTCTACTCTGAATCTTAAGGGATACCCTGGGTATGATTAGGGACTCCTCTGTCTTCTCATACAATATTGAAGTTCAAGGTTCCTGGCAAAGTAATATCCATTGTTTCATATACCATTTATTCATATATTCATAAGTCACACAGTAAATTGCTAAGAAAGAAATTTAATTCTGATAAAATTAACAAGAGGGCCAAGATGGCCCTAAAGACGCTCACCTGAAAATATTGCCTTCATTGCCTGTACAAGTTTCTAAATTATAGCATAGTTGTACTGTCAGAATACATAATTTATGACATCATTTCAGTTCAATGAACAAAACAGTGCCTGTGGTTAAAATTTGAAGTCATACTTGACTGAGAGATAGTATGGCTTTAACACACAAATTTAAACATTAAAAGGGACATAACTCCTGAACTGTGGCCTTTAGTGTGTAAACAAGATATTTCTAAGATTTGACCTATTGACCTACTTTTCGGTCCGGCCCAGCCCATTTTCAAACTGGTTCGAGATATCATCAAGACAAACATTCTGACCAAGTTTGAGGAAGATTGGATCAAAATTGTGGCCTCTAATGTGTAAACAAGGTTTTTCTAAGATTTGACCTACTGACCTACTTTTGGATCCAACCTGACCCATTATTGAAAGGGTTCAAGATATCATCAAGACAAACATTCTGACCAAGTTTGAGGAAGATTGGATCAAAATTGTGGCCTCTAGTGTGTAAACAAGATTTTTCTAAGATTTCCTACTGGATTGGATCAAAATTGTGGCCTCTAGTGTGTAAACAAGATTTTTTCTAAGAATTGACCTACTGACCTACTTTTTGATCCAACCTGACCCATTTTCGAAAGGGTTCAAGATATCATCAAGACAAACATTCTGACCAAGTTTGAGGAAGATTGGATCAAAATTGTGGCCTCTAGTGTGTAAACATCAAAATTGTTGACGGACGACGGATGACGGACAATCAAGAATCCCAAAAGCTCACCCTGAGCTATGCTCAGGTGAGCTAAAAAGACATACTTACCATTCTATCTTCAAACCCTTTCACAATGATACCCTCTGGAAGACTGGTGCGTAGCAACATGTACTGTAAATAGCAGAAAACCTTAGCACTGTATTCCAGTTGAACACTGTTAAATCTTCCAATTAAAATGCATTTAGAGCAGATCTGATAAACACAAAAACATATGCAGTCAAACTTGTGATAGCGGTTACGTGTATTAAGCGGTCACCAAGACGTAAGTGGTCATGTCAGGTCCTCCCAAGCAAATTCTTCTTTAATTGTGTATTTAGCTGTCACTTGTCATATGCAGTCAACGGTCACCTTAAAACGGGATAATCCTATTTAAGAGGAGTCCTAATTAGCGGTCAATCAGGTGGTGTGATCCCGCACCGAACACGTGCCCATTAATCCCCTGCTCCCCACCCACAGGCATAATTGACACACTTCCGCTGGCAAACTTACGGTGTTTGCCAACATCACGCTGTTTGCGAAGGGCTAGCTTAACCAATCAACCATCAATGAATGTTTTAATTATTCCCGATTGCCTTTTATCTATGCATAGTTTGAAGTTTGATGAAATACGCATCATGCATATATGAACAGTTATGCACTCGATTCTGCTACGTTTGATTTACTTGCCTGACTAGATGATCGCCGATCGGTGTTAATGTTGGAATTATGAATGCATAATTATTTGTGGACATCTTTTATCTTTCGAGAGTTATAAAGGTGTTTTTATTAATTGCTTTATCAAAGATCATCGTCTGTTTGCTGCTAAAAACAAGAAATCGCTAGTGATATAAAATGGAATATTTAGAATATAACGGTAATGTGTCCGCATATGCCATGATTATGGGTTGTTTTGCCCCAATTCTCTTTCGCCCTATACCTTTTCGCCCTATTCCCTGTCGCCCTATACCCTTTCGCCCTAAACTGTGAGTCTGTTCGTCCTATTGTAATATTGGTGGATTTGAATGAAATAATATATAAATGTTTGTGTATTCGGTTGTAATATTTTATGCATCTAGTTTGAATGGGTATGTATTCATATAGCATTTATCATATTGTGATGAACAAGCGATACATAATGAAACATTCATCTCGGAATGACAGTTTCAAATTTTTTTACATCTTATATACCCTAACATTGGCGGTGTATTTATAAATAAATAAATATACTGTTTGTTTCGTTTTAAGCCCTTATTCAATTCATTTGCATCCCTACATATCATAAATGAAAGAGAAGGTGTAAAAAATAAGCATGTTAAATGAGACAATACGAACGCCGAAAATACTGTAGTTTGTACATAATTAACAAATTATCTGCAAAGTTGCTATAAATTGACAACATATATATGAAAGAACTATGCAAACTGATTAAATACTTGTTTTGATTACCAATTTTTTCTTTTAATTATTTCAGTTAGCGTTTGCAAAGTAAGTCTTTTGATCTGATCAAGTAATTAATTCATTCTATTATTGTTAAAATCAATTAAGAATATATCTAATCAGGATTAATAAAACGTGTTTCCTCATGCATATTTTTTTAAATCCCAAGACAATATTCATCACCATTTTGTAATATCCATTTTGTTTATTAATTTATAATTTTTACTAGGGCGAATGAACCCACTATGTAGGGCGAATGAACCCACATTGTAAGGCAAACTGACTCGGGCGAACTGACTTGGGTGAAAGTGTACTTGGGGCAAATGAACCCGAAACCATATGCCATCATGTCTAAACGAAAATGTCTGACGCTAGAAAGCAGAATGAAAGTTCTGAAATTTCCCGAAGCTGGGAAAAGCTCGGAATAATCGCAGCTGAATTTAACGATGGCTTGACTCAGATCCAGAATATCTCTAAAAGAGAACAGGAATTACTTGAAGAGTTTTTAGAGCTAAAAAGATCATGATGAACAACACCCAATGATAATTTAACGATATCTGTTACCGCTGGTTTCTCAACGCAACATCAAAACAAGTTCCTGTGTCTGGCCCACTTATGAGTTATTTAACTTTTTTAAGATACATGTTTGGTTTTGATATATTCATACATGTGCTTATTGGTTGAATATTTACTTTGTTATGGGTATAAGATTCAGAAAGAGAAAGAGATAAAAATTGAAAGGGGGAGAAAAAAAAAAGGAGAGAGTTTGTGGATAGGTATAATATACATATAAAAAGATAAAATTAAATAACATACATACATACAAGCAAGCATACATACATTGACATGTACTATCAAAAATGGCTGATACTATATTTTGTATTAAGCAGCCAACTTGTCTTAAGCAGCCAATTGTGGCCCGTCCCTTGGGTGGCTGCTTAATACAAGTTTGACTGTATTAGTGTAACCATTAACCTTTTTTTTTTCCTTTCTTATTTTTAATTTTATTAATTGTGTTGCATTTCTTCACACAAATTGATGTATATCTTTTATTTAAAATATATGGAGATTTTTACATATATTATCTTTCAGTTATCAAGACTGAACTGCATATTTTTCATGTACCAGTGCATGGCAAAAGAGCAAACAAAATCATATCAAACATTTTGTAATAAAAAAAAACAACATTGTTGTAACTACCAATGCATATCAACTGTTTTCACACAGAGATAAGAAAAGACCTGTGTAACTGCTGCTTCTATTTAAAATCTCCTGATGCCTTTGTTATAAATAATTGCTACAGTGCAACCTTCATTGCTTTTGGAAAAAAAAAAAGTCTATATTTACATTTAATGTCTGCAATAAGTGGTGATTTATTCCAGTCTAATTCAGATACAACTTAAAAAATGTACACTGGAGATTGTGAGTTTTATTACCACTGGCATTGTTGGACAATGACTTCAAAACAAATATACCAAAAATTTGGCCAAACAAAACAGATCTTTTGATTGTCTGAAAGATTAAGGTCTACTAAGAATAATACCGTACCTCTTTTCTGACCGCTGAGTTGAAGGATTTCTGGTTGGCAGGTTTGTGTTCCTGGAACTTGAACCAGTGGGTCCCTGGCGTCTCACTACATAGCTGGAACCCTGCATTGAAAGATGGTGAATCAATAAACCTAGCCTAGAAAAAAGGGCTATATGGGAAATCCCAGACTAATCATTCTACTTCAAACAAGTTTTACTGTATATGCAGTCCATAATCATTTAGTTTACTGAAATGTGGATTTGATTTCAATAGAACTACTGAATCATTTTATTTGAACTGGCTTCAGTTTTCTATTATATGTGAATTCCAGGATACAAGTATTATACAATGTTTGGTTTGTTGGGTTAAAAAAATCAAATCCAACTAACAGTTTTTCAGTTAATAAGGGAAATTGCTTACTTAAGATGGATATAGAACTGTCTCACTCTGATATCAAGCTGTTGAGGAGTATGATGCAAATCAAGTCACATTAACACAAAGCCAACCATTTCTGTAATTACTTTTATGTCGAGCACAAAGCTTTTTCTTAACATTATTCAATTAAGAGTCACATATGTAGGGCTGAGAATCATCCTCCAAAATTGCTATACCACAGCCTCTGTATTGCGATACATATCAATATGTATTGGCTTTTACATGATTTTATTATTTTTCTTTGTTTATCTTCAAACATTGCCCAAATACTGCTCTTTGTTGTTTCGTTTGGAACATATTTCTCCACATCATGCCATTTTGAAACACAGTGACAAGGAGGTTACTCTAATTACATTAGAAAAGTAAATAAAATCTCTTCAATTTTTCAGCAAAGTTAAAACATGAAGGGTTTTCATATAAATGATTGATGAAAAACACTCTTGACCTTTTTGTTGACCTTTTTGTATAATAAAAAAACAACATTATAGCAGATTCATACAGATATGTATTGTACCTCGGCAGTTTAAACCACGGTTATGCAGTGCACCGGTGAATCGTTGCATTTCTACACATTTGTAGTAAAACATCTTCTATTGTTTTTTGTGTTTTTATTTATTTGTTCATTTAAAATAATGTCCAGTTTTGACAAAAATATCACAAGTCTGAGAATTTCACGCTAAAATGAGCCAAAAATGAAGTACCTATGGTTATTATCAAAACAACATATATCAGTTCCACTGACACATCTCACAAACCTTCAAAATGCTGACCTGGCGGTTCCTCCTCCTCCTCAAACTCTGTTTCTGTGCTTTCTTTATCAGGAGAGACCACCTGTTCATCAACAGTTTCTCTCTCTTTCTCAAGGTATTCTATGTCTTTCACTTCCTCGGTAATTGCACTCAAAGGTTCATTGTTCGACTCTGTTGATTCAAGCATTTTTGCCTGCATTTTTTCAAAGAGTTCATAGTCTGTGGCATTTTCATCACATCCAAACTTGTATGCCAGCCACTTTCGATTGACCTCCTGTTGAATGTGCAGCAGCCTGGAATTTAATGCCTTACATACCCGTATACACAGAGTTCTGTGACTAGATGGCATCAGCTCTTCTTCATTTTTTCCAACTATTTGAGCTGAATCACACTCTGTCTTTATCCCACCCTCAGCCTGACCAAGAACCTCTTCAACTTTCTCTTCTACTTGACTAGCATCTTTAGACTCATCCTTTTTCTTTTCCTCTTTCTGTTCATCAGAATTACAGTCCAAGGTTTTGGAAACGAGCACACTTTTAACATCTGACTTTGCACCTGGATCTTTTTCTGTGATTTCTGCTTTCTCAGTGTTATTGAACACTTTATCCACCCTCTCTATCACAGACTGAAAGGTTTTCTCAAGGTCCTCATAGTTTTTATCACAGACAGAGGTGATCACAGAATGAATTATATCTGTAACAGAACTTTCTTCTAAATCTGTTCCTCTGACAGTTTTGACACACTCCCCATTTTCCATCGATTTCAAATCTACACCCTTTGCATGAGTTCTAAGGTTTTGATTATCTTTCTGTGAACCTTTCTCAATATTTGCTTGAAAGACCTGGTATGCCTCAATAATATCATGTAAAACCGAGTCATCCATGTTTGAACCAAAATTCACTAAAGCCTTTGCTAGTTTCTGTCTCAAATCATCAGACTCAGCTCCAAGAGCACTAGTGGCTCCTTTTGCCCCCATTGCTGGATCAGACTTTCCTGTCACATTCTCACCACATGCTCCTTCTGAACACTTCACTGTCTCACTAATTACACACTCTTGCGTGTCTGAACATTTCTTTTCCTCTACACTACCTTCACAAGCATTAGTTCTCAACTTATAAATCTCAGCCACATGTCGGGCAAACTTAGACGCCTTCTCTCGCTGCATCTGTTCCCTAATTTCACCGATCAATCCTGAGATTTCCTCATCATCAAAGAAGCTGGACTTCAGGATTTTTTCCATCTCTTTGCATCTCTTGAAAATGTCGAGGATATCTTGAAAGACTTGTCTAGAGCTTTTGAAGAACGGTTCAGGGACACTGACATACATATCAAGGAGACCTGTAAGTGCAACTTGAGCTCGCTGTAAAAGTTCGTCAAGATCCTTCTTCTTACTGTCACATATTGACCAGATTGATCTGCACATGAAAAGAATATGTACCTATTAGATTTACAGACTACACAGTGGTACATAAGGTAACATGCCATTTCCAGATAATCAAATTTGACAAAGTCCTGTCAGTTAAAGACAGTGAGTCAGAAAGCAATTATTTCAATGTGATTGTTGGTAGTCTAAACAAGAGGGCCATCATGGCCCTAGATCGCTCACCTGAGTATAGGGTTATCCAAGGAAAATCAGTCTGTATTAAAACATTTTGAAATCTGAACAGTAGTTTTGAAGGAGATGATCCCTGCAAAGTTTTATCAAATTCTGACAAGCAGTTTCAGAGGAGAAGTCATTTTAAGTTTTCAATATATACATATAAGGCAAATAAGTCCTGCCCCTTGCAGCCATATACTTTTATGGATCGGAATAATTTTAGCAACTTTTGTGAAGCTTCAATCAAGGATCATCCCTGCCAAACAAATAAAATCAAAATCTGTCCAGCAGTTTCAGAGAAGATGTCATTTAGAGATTTCACTATACAAATATAAGGCAAATAAGCCCCGCCCATGGCAGCCATGTTTTTTTACGGATCTGAATAATTTTAGCAACTTTTGTGAAGTTTCGCCAAATGATCCTCCCTGCAAATTTCAATTAATTTTGTCAGCTTTAACAGAGGGATATGGGCTAGATCCTAACATGAGTATAAAGGATTATCCACGCACACTCAGCCTGTTTTTAAGATCATTGAAATTGAACAGTACTTTTGAAAGATATCCCTGCAAGGATTCCTATCAAATTTGACAAGCAGATTTCAGAGGAGAAGTCGTTTTAAGTTTCAATATATACATAAAGGCAAATAAGTCCGCCCCTTGCAGCCATATATTTTATGATCGGAATAATTTTAGCAACTTTTGTGAAGTTTCGCCAAATGATCCTCCCTGCCAAATTTAATCAAATTTTGTCCAGCGGTTTCAGAGGAGATGTTGTTTAAAGATTTCACTATACATACATATAAGGCAAATTAGCCCCGCCCCTGGCAGCCATGTTTTTTTAATGGATCAGAATAATTTAGCAACTTTTGTGAAGCTTCACCCAAGGATAATCCCTGTCCAATTTAATCAAATTCTGTCCAATGATTTCAGAGGAGATGTCTTTTAAGATTTCACTATATACATAAAGGCAAAAAAGCCCCGCTCTGGCAGCCATGGCAAGCCATGTTTTTTTACAGATCGGAATAATTTTAGCAACTTTTGTGAAGCTTCACCCAAGGATAATCCCTGCCGAATTTAATCAAATTCTGTCTGGTGGTTTCAGAGGAGATGTCGTTGAAAGATTTCACTATATACATATAAGCAAATTAGCCCCACCTCTGGAGGCCATGTTTATTTCCCAATCTGAATGATTTTAGCAACCTTGGTAAAGAGTTATCCAAGGAACACTTGTACCAAATTATTTTGAAATCTGGCAATAGTTTTGAAGGAGATAGATGATTTTTAAAGTTTTCATAATTTTTTTTTCTGTTGCCATGGCAACCAGAGTTCCATATGGATCAAGTTTATTTTATCAACTTTTGTGAAGGTTTACCCAAGGAACATCCCTGCAAAATTTAATCAAATTCTGCCTAGCAGTTTCAGAGAAGATGTTGCTTAAAGTAAATTGTTGACGACGGACGAAGGGTGATCACAAAAGCTAAAAATATAAATGCTGACGTGGAAATCCTAAATATATTAAGCCAAATACAAACCTATTAAATATAAAGGTGCATCTGGCTGGTATATGACTAACCCTTTACCGCATGAATTTTCATGTACAAATTCATGACTTTATAAATACTTATGAGGTAGATTTTAAATTGTATATGAAATAATGGAATTTTATTTGCCATGCAGACTGTGTAGAATATAAGTTACATAAGTATGAGAAAAAAGAGGAGACTCTGTTCAGACAGCTCCTGGAAGGGTCTGCTGTTTGCCAATGCGTAGAAAATAAGTTTATATGAAGTAAGGGTTAAAAAAATGAAACTACCAAAAACACAGGCCACCTACTTGTGTTCCTTCTTGTTATCTGTGTCTGTATCAGCCTCTGTCTCCTCCTCGCCCTCCGTCTCCCAGCTCACATCACTGGCTTCCTCCTCTTCTTCTTCCTCTTCCTCTTCGCTCCAACCATCACTGTTACTGGCCTCACTCTGAAACTAGACACACCAGGCAAGCTACAAAACCTTGGAACACTCCAAATTAAACTAGAACTATCACTGAAGGTGATTCATACCCCCACCCCCATCTTTGACACAGGATGTATTCACATGACACATAAAACGAATGTTCACACATAGGATTTGGGCTTATAAGCATACCAAAAAAAAATATTATCACTAAAGGTGATCAATACCCACACCGGAAGTCTGTCATGTGTAGGAATACAGTTTCAAAAGTTTGCGTGAGTGAAAGACTACATGTATGTAAGGTTTAAAGTTAGTGTGAGCAATGGTTCAAAAGTTTTGGACAATGCTAAAAAGTTTTGACAGACAGACAGACAGAGAGACACACAAACAGACACACAAAAGAAAACAATTTGCCCCCAAGATCTGTAGCTGAGGAGAATAAAAATGCAGTCTAATTATGGTTCACATCCATATTTATTGTTTGCAAAAACTTGTCTTTAAGAATTTACATTGTGGTTTTCTTATGCACTGCATTTCCTCTCATCAAGATCAATCTACATATGAAGTTTCATCAACCTAGCTACTTTAGTATTGGAGTTATGCTCCGGACAAAATCAAAAGATTAAAAATGACAAAGGGCAATAACTCCTTTCAAAATACATGCAGAGTTATGGTTTTGGCACTGCATTCCTCTCATCAAGATCATCTACATATGAAGTTTCATCAACCTAGCTACTTTAGTATTGGAGTTATGGTCCGGACAAAATCAAAAGATTAAAAATGACAAAGGGCAATAACTCCTTTCAAAATACATGCAGAGTTATGGTTGTTAGGCACTGCACTTCCTCTCATGAAGGTCTATCTACATATGAGGTCTATCTACATATGAAGTTTGATCAACATAAGTACAGTAGTTTTGGAGAAATGCTCCGGACAAAATCAAAAGACAAAAATTAACAAAGGGGAATAACTCCTTTAAAAAATGTAGAAATATGGTTCTTATCTCTCATCAAGATCAATCTACATATGAAGTTTCATCAACCTAGCTACTTTAGTATTGGAGTTATGCTCCGGACAAAATCAAAAGATTAACAAGTAACTGGTGTTATATGCAACACATAAAGTCCCCTACCGGCTCCACCTTGACTCAATATGGTAATCAATCCCATTTTTTGCCATATTTTCACTATTTCCATTACCATAGCAACCACAATTTTAGTCGAAGAACAAAAATAAAATGACGTGCATAATCAACACATTGCCATCTAGTCATATACCAAGTTTCATCAAGTTAGCTTGCTTAGTTATCGCGGGATCCCATTTTTGCCATATTTTCACTATTTCCATTACCATAGCAACCACAATTTTAGTCGAAGAACAAAAATAAAATGACGTGCATAATCTACACATTGCCATCTAGTCATATAGCAAGTTTCATCAAGTTAGCTTGCTTAGTTATCGCGGGATCCCATTTTTGCCATATTTTCACTATTTCCGTTACCATAGCAACCACAATTTTAGTAAAGAACAAAAATAAAATGACGTGCATAATCTACACATTGCCATCTATCCAACCACAATTTTAGTCAAAGAACAAAAATAAAATGACGTGCATAATCTACACATTGCCATCTAGTCATATACCAAGTTTCATCAAGTTAGCTTGCTTAGTTATCGCGGGATCCCATTTTTGCCATATTTTCACTATTTCCGTTACCATAGCAACCACAATTTTAGTCGAAAAACAAAAATAAAATGACGTGCATAATCTACACATTACCATCTAGTCATATACCAAGTTTCATCAAGTTAGCTTGCTTAGTTATTAAGTTATCGCGGGATCGAGATTTGAGCGGACAGACGGACGGACGGACAGACGGAGGGCAAACCTATAGTCCCCTCCGGTGTGAACACCGGTAGGGGACTAAAAATGACAAAGGGCAATAACTCCTTTCAAAATACATGCAGAGTTATGGCTCTTGTGCACTGCACTTCCTCTCATCAAGATCAATCTACATATGAAGTTTCATCAACCTAGCTACTTTAGTATTGGAGTTATGGTCCGGACAAAATCAAAAGATTAAAAATGACAAAGGGCAATAACTCCTTTCAAAATACATGCAGAGTTATGGTTCTTATGCACTGCACTTCCTCTCATCAAGGTCTATCTACCTATGAAGTTTCATCAACATAGGTACAGTAGTTTTGGAGAAATGCTCTGGACAAATATTTGTAGACCAACCGCCAGACCGACCGACCGACGGACCGACCGACAGGGTGACTCATTTGTGATTTCATTTGTGGGGGTATAAATATGAATGAATATTCAAGGACAAGATGGGGAAATATGAAATCCTAAAATGATCACAAGGCTCTTAAAACTTATAATGTACTTACAATAGTATACTCTGGAACAAGTGTGCGACTTGCTGAAGCATTATGGAAAGAGTGTGACGGACAGACAGACGGACGGACAGACAGATGACGGAAAAGTGATCCCTATGTGTCACCTCTGCAGGTGAAAAATTATCTATATATCCTGAGCACCAAACTTGCAAGATAAACTAGTGTGAAACTGTGTGTATGCCACTACATGACATTCTTATGAATTTTTATGTCACTACATGACAGTTTTACATATTTCAAATTTTATTAGAATCTAACATCTGGTTACATAATAAGACAGAAAAAACAAACAAACAGACAACGACGAATCTACAACCTTTTGTAAAGCATAAAAACATGCAATGTTTAATGGTACATTATCGTAGGAATCCATGGTATATATTCAGTTATCACTGCAGTATATACCTGGTAAAACTTTGTTTTCATGACTTTTAAGCTGCTATTTGTGAATGAAAGAAACCACACTGTCATCACTATGGATCAAATGAAATGCTAATACATGTATATATGCATGACTTTGCAAATCAAATAACCCATAGTCGATTGAGAAGCAAAGCATGTTGAGCAAACATGGGTTCAGACAAAGACGGTGCATTAGGTTAGCACTGCCTTCTTTTACTTTTCTTACCTCCTCACTTGTGATGAAGAGTTCTTGTGGATAACATTGGGTGATGGCATTACTGGGCCACCATACATGGATGATACCTGTAGGATCAAGCTTGGATACCTGACCCACTGCTTCAAGGTCACTGTCCTCCTAATAACATAACACACAGGTCAGGAGGCATTTCTACAAAAAATGGGAAGAGAGTGGGAAAGAGATGATCTTAGAAAAAAATATATAACACAGAAGGTGATTAATACCTCTGATACACTGTCTGGACTCAAAAATGCCAGATGATACTGAAATTTTTATAAGATGCTTCACAACAGGACATAACTCATCAAGATGGGACAACGCAATTGATTCCTATATGTGGTCCACTTTATTTGGTGAATTCAAGGTGTAATATGTACAGTATCTATTCTAGGATTCAAAATTTATGAGGGATTTTCACCCAAACCATCCAAAAATGGGGGATATTTTGAATTCAGGGGGGATTACACTGAAACACATTTTGCATTCAAAACCCTTTTAACCCTTTCCCTCATAGAGGATACCATGAAAAGACCTATGCGAACAGCATAAAACCAGATCAGCCTGTGAGTAACTCGCAGGCTGATCAGGTTTTATGCTGTTCACTGCTCCTCAGTGGTCTGGTAATGAGGATTTTATAATTAAATTTGGTAATGTTTGAGTTTGGCTTTCTGCAGATCAGGCTTTATGTGGTACGTATTGAGTGCGTCAAAATGAGTCTATATGAGGGAAAGGGTTTATATATATGACATAAATACATACATTTCAAATGGAAAATATATAGTTTTATTTTTATCTTTGACAGACAGGGAGTGCATCTGTTTTTGTTGGATTCTGCCAGTTTTTGTTCAATATCCGCACAGTTCAAGCACTTGTAACTGTTAAGAGGATAAGATGGTTGACAGTCAGGAATGACCAAAGCCGTATTTTCTTAATACAGGTCGTTGTTGCTTTGACATTTCGTATGCACAATGGATCATAGAATGGTTACTTCATATATTGAAGATGAAAAACATTCACTGCATTACACAAAAATATTTTCATTTGTTTATATTCTGACAATTTATACCACCAAGTGCCTGGTGCCCATATAAACAAATACCATGATGAATCAGTATGGCGGAATCAACATAGCGATGACAAATAGCCTTCAAAAAGGACTTGGTGACATGCGTTTATTTTTCACTGTTTCACACATATGATTTTTATTCATGCAGGATCTTAGAAAATGCAAGAATCCTGCGTTCTAAAATAGATACTGTATGTACAGTACAATACTGAGAAAAACACAAAAAGTGTAAGCAATATTTGAACTATACTTGAAACTTTACATAGATAAAATCCTGGGTAGGACTCAGGAGGGTGTATTGACTGACCTCAAATCCCCCGACCCTGATAACCGTGTGACCGGGCCTGAACCTGTAGTCTGGATGATCCTTTATATCATACACGCTCAGCTCCACCGGGGTGCTCTCGTCTGGCCTGTAACACAATACAACAAGAAAGTCAGTAGAACTGACAGATGCTCCCCGAAGAACGTCATTGTTACAAATAAGGCCTTGGTCAATGGGTGGGAGGATATGTTAAGGACCGGAATGGGATCAGCACATGCTTATCATGTATAGAATCCAGGTAATGCTCATCTCCTCTTGGTAATAAAGCTTCACATAAAAAGTTTTGTTGAAATCAAGCCGTTAGTTCCTGAGAAATAGTCCGGACAAGGACAGTGAGACGGACGAACGGACGGACAAAGCGGCGACTATATGCGTCACCTTCGGTGAGCATAATAACATACACACTACAATAACGCACACACTAACAGTAGGAACTATGTTACAGACACACTAATATCACTACTCTGGGAAAGCAGTGAAACCTGTGTTCTTGTCATTAGAATCAGTGTGATTTATGAAGCCTGAAGTGAAAAGAAAGCTAAATAGGCTAGGCACAAAGTTAAGTGGACAGTTCCGGATAAGCAGTTTTACTTTTATCATAAAGACTTCACTGAACAGGCCAGAATTTGAAAGTATCATGTCAACTTAATGTGGTCAAATGGCAATCTTTTTCAAGTTGGTTGTGAATTTCTAAGGCAAAGGATTGGCCAAAATAAATTATTTTGACCTTCAGCGGGAAATTACTGTCAGAGAACATGTATCAGGATTAATTTGTACTTGACAAAATCACGTTTCACAACTGGTATCAACAGACTGTCCAAAAGGTTAAATAAATATGCAAAATCATGTCAGTCTAGATTGCCATAAACTTATACATGTACAAGGTGATTTGGGCAGGTATTCAAGGCAAAAAGTACCAGTCAAACTCTGAAATTATCCAGAGGGATTGGTATAAGTTCAAGGCTCTTCATAATCATTGAAATGCAAGGGTCAAAATGAACAATACCTTAAGGATTTTATGAATCATTTATTTCCCTCTAACGGTAATTTTAATGTAATACTGACCATTGATCATTAATTTTCAAGGGTCAAAAAGTCAAAAGGCACCATTTCTGAAAATTCAAGGGTCAAAACTCTTACCCACAGGACAAAGGAAGAGTCCTGAAGATATCTCTTTACTAGTTTCGAATTTTTTTTTTTTTTTAAAGTTTATCAAAGCCCATATATTACCTCTGTGCCTTGCCGTGTGTGTAGGGCTTCACCCACTTGACCATGACTGTCCTCTCCTTGTGGTCACAGCTCTCTATCACACCATACTCTGTGGAGTTGCCACCTGTATAAAGGAGAGTACATCTAATATAAATCCTGACTAAAATACACTTCATCTCTCCACTGTTTCTGTCCGATCATTCAGTTGTCAGTGACTTTTCTTAGATATTTTTCAATACCTGTGGCTTTCTTATTGGGAAAATTAGTTTTATAAATAAAATAAGGAAATATAAGCTAATAAAAATGTTTTAAATTTACAATGATATTATCTTATTATACGTGGCATATATCTGAAAAAGTTTCAAATCAACATTAAAGTTATAATAAAACAAATTTCACTAAAAATTCCATAGATAACTTCTTTTGAAAAAAAAAAAAAAAGGTATTTCATTAGGAAAATAGGTCAATATTTTGGGAAAAATGTCAGTTTTTGGCTAGGGGAAACCACCTGCAAAAGTAGAAAATTCACTCACACACACAAAAACAACAAAACACTTTGAATGTTTACAGATGAGATCAAATTAACCCTTTAAATTTCAAGTTTGGTGAAAAGCCAGCTCAGAATTTATTTACTGCATTCCCTCTTCATCCACAAGGTACTGGGTATTGGGAAGCAATGAGTATCAAACTTGATCTGATCACACAGGTCATTCATTATTGGTGAAATTGATATTGGGTCATCATTAAACATGTTTTTATTTGCTGTTCTCATACCAAGAAATTTTTATGTGGGTGGGAAAAAAAAGGATTTTTTTTTACTCAGACAATGACAAAGCTGAATGGCCTTCAAGATGAAGGAAGTTGCTCCACCTAACATTGTTTTCTTTAACATGTTTGAATGAAAACTGGAGAGGATGTCAGATTGAATTTGGCATGAAATAAGCGGAAAAAAAAATGACAGAAAAAGGGAAATCAGTGAACTGAAAAACAAAAACCTCTGGTCAGGGGCTAAAAATATTTTTGAATCCGTTCCAATTCTGTCAAGTTGGGCAGAGCACTGCAAACAAACATATCTTTAATGATGGCCTAGGGTAATGATATATCTGCTAACAATACTGATGAACCACACCATGAGAATTACCTTTGCTATCAATGACATAGTCGCCCGGAAAGAACTCCAGTTCATCAAGGTGATGTATGGGGTAGAGCTCTGGAGAGGGGATTTTTTGCTCTATATGTCCGTCCTGCAATACAAACCTCACAGTACAGGATTTTGGCAGAGCTAAATAATCACTGAGCATGATTTATAAAAACGCAGATATCCCTTCAATACTAGGGTTTAGCTTGTGGTATGTCAGTATGCATGTGCGTATCTTAAGCTTTGAATTAAGCAAAGAAATATCCTGATTAGAATGACAACAAAATGTAAATTTTTCATCAAGCAACCATCCATTAAAGAGTGAGTAACATAATAAATTACTTAGCTACACCCTGAATATGCTGGGATACATAATTAAGGGAGAAGGTGATCCCTGTATAATTCCTTGCAAAACTTATTTAGTATAGTGTGGACATGTA
Source organism: Solen grandis (assembly GCA_021229015.1). Classification (NCBI taxonomy): domain Eukaryota; kingdom Metazoa; phylum Mollusca; class Bivalvia; order Adapedonta; family Solenidae; genus Solen; species Solen grandis. Next base: position 54,975,362 of record CM037778.1, read on the forward strand.
CTTACATAAGCAATCATAACAACATGCTACATTTTCTGACTAAATTTCATGAAGATATGTTTGTTAGGGTTAAACGTTCCTTTAACAGCATGCATTTCTGTCCACTTGAGAACTGTCAACATTAGACAGACGAAGTGCTCACTGCTAAATCAAGCCATCATGAAGTGGCATGATACCACACTCAGCCATATTATCCTGACACTGGGCCAGCCAATACTGGTTTTTTATCATTGCTTTTTGGGTTAAATCCCAATTCAGTCCAATGTTGTACATAAAAAATTATCTGCTTGTTTGAACTTGTGTATCGATATTTACTACAAGCCCTCTGGTTTCCTCACACATCAAGGATCAGTGAATGCCAGTGAAAAGATTACCATAAAAGAGATTGCTTCCTGTTCAATTGTGAGAAAAAAAGTTTAAACCAGTCCTCTTATAAGCTGATTGCCAAGTAAAGGATTCCATTACTAATTTTAAAAACTTCGGCATAAAGTAACTGGGAATCAAACCCATGACCCCAAAGTTAGGCAGCAAATACTCTAATCACTTTACATAAAGTTTTTCCTATATGGTCCCCAAACACTTGTTAGGAGAAGATAAAGTGATGTAACATCTAGAATAACTTCAGTCCATCAAGTAATTAACAACAGTTCTTCAGAAAAAAAATCATGCTTTATCAATGAATAAAGAAATGATCAGACTAAGATGTGTACAAACCTGCCACATTACGTCGCACAGTGAAAACTCATACCAGATCTCTATGGGAACTCTGTCCCCTGGCTTAAACTCCATTTCTGATGGTTTAGATTTTTTCTTCGCCTTCTTTCCCTTTAATTTTTTCATGCCTCGTGTCTGAAGGGAAGGTCTCTTGCGATTCTTCCTTCGTGGTGCTGTTAAGACTTCTTCCGAATAAGAAGAACTTGCATCAGAATCATCATCATTGTTTTCATTCAAATCTTCAAACTCATCATCGGCACATTCCCCTTGATCCTCTGTCCCATTAGTTACACAGTTACTTATCTCTACTGGTTTGTCACCCTTATTCTCAGCTTGTTTCTGTTCTGGATTTTCTTGGGTTTCATTTGAACCCCGGCGTACCACCATGAGTTTATCAGCCGTTGTGCCGAGAATCAGGGTGTTCTCTTTTGCCATTATTTGCACGATATCTGGGGTAGCATGTTTCCTTGGTGACATGTTGTACAAAATGACATCCGAGTCTTTGATGACATAGTATCCTTTATCACCGATTTGTATCTGACAGTGTCTGAAGCTATCTAGTCGTCTTAACCTGTACCATATAAAGAGAATACTTGTATGTTCAATCACTGTATCACACGCTATTCAAAATTACATGACAATATGTATGTCAAATGATAAAATATAAATACAGTACATGCTTAAAGCAAGCCTACCAAGAGTAGATGCAAACACTTGCCTGTCTCATTAGAGTTTTCTTTTTTTCTTTTGAAAATAATGTCACTAAAGTAACATGATTCACATCTTTAGATGAAGATGAAAAAATGTCTTAAAAGACCTGGGGTTACCTTTTCAGATTCTCTCCCTCTATACGGGAGGGTGGACTCTCCAGTTTGTCTGTCCCTGATCCAGTGCGGGTGAACCCCTTACAAATCCAGCGGATATCTATACTCTTTGTCTCTACCTACAAACCATTATATATACACATGGCAAAATCATGAGTTAAGAATAAAAATCGTAAAATCAAAGGTATTTATGCAGGCTTATATGAGTGATAAATATGCTACAATTTATCCTGCAATCTTATGTATATGTTATGTATATGAATATTTATTTTGGTTCAAAAATAATGATGAAGATTTCAAATATCCATCTTGCAAGTCACTTCAATGAATGCTACTGCATCCTGTAATGAACACTAAAGAATGAGCAGTTACAAATTTTTATTTTTATTTTAAATACCACTGTTTCATAGGAAAAGATTTAACATGTACAAGGACAATACAATTGTAACAATTTAATGTAAAACTGGTAAATTATTCCTTAAACGTGAAAAAGCACTTGTGTTTGAAGTGATGAAAGAGTTTGTGTGCAAGATAAATGCAAAGGTTATCTGCTAACACTTGAAGTATGATATGGGTTAAATGTTTTCCTTTTTAAGAAGCCATTATGAAAACACTTCTCCCACTCATATCATTACCTACAGCTAAAGAAGTGCAAACAAAAATGTTCATTGCAAACGCTTTGTTTATGCAATGCACGTTTTGAAGAAATAATGTAATAATTGTGCAGTGCTCCAGCCAGGATTTGAAAAGGGCAGGGTGCTAGTGGCTCAAAGGGGCATCCGAATCGCGAAACGATGGGAAGGGGGAGGATGCGGGAGGGGGCTACCTTTTTTCAAATTAGGACTTTAAATAAGGCCTCTAGGAGATTTCCTGGTTGGAATTTTTGTTCTTATTCCAGTTTTTTTTGGATCAAGATTTTCATTTTATTATCCTTGTTCTTAGATAGCAGTGGGTTGGGGAAGCATCCCACTGACTATCTTACAAAGTGTTCACATATATGTATATTAAAATCGCTCAGCATCATACATATGAGATTTTTTATAAACAAACAGAAAATGCATATCTTAACATGTAAATAATTAAGCTCTTTTTTTTTAATCAAAGGATAACAAAAAGAGTTATTGAATCTTACCTAAAGAATTGATAATACTAATAGGAGAGGAGAGTATACATAAGAGAAAAAGGTGCTTTTGCATTTATGTGCAGATTTGATAAGTTGCTTGGAAAAATTTTTGCAGAGTTTAAAAAATGGAATTTGTTCCAAGAACATTTGATCATTAATCTTATAATTGTAAGGTAGCTTTTTCCGGTCATCTTTACCAAAAGTAAAAAAGAAAAATGCCAATAAAGCTCACAATTCAGTTGCATATTGCTGGAAAAACTTTGACTACGTACATCCAAGTCGCCTCAGAAAATCATGGATCTCAGATAAATTCTGTTATTAATTTCTTAATATGTATACCATAGAGAGGCCCCCATTTTGATGACTCCATAGTGCTCTTCCCCACCCCAGGACATGAAAAAGGCATAGTTAGTTGCCCTAAAAGGGCAGTTGTAACTTGTATGTGCAATTTGATAAAAAAAAAAGCATTTTTTTTCCAGAAAATATAATGAAATTCAAAATATGAAGCTTTCTTCTGTAACATTGAATATAATCCAAATAAAATGTATAAGATCTAGAATTGTTTATGTAGACATGTATTATCCATTCTGACAAGATAATTAACAATACAGGAAATATCTTTTCAAAGTTGAATTGGTTATGTAGAGACTCAGATTAAAATTGTAATAACTTTAAAATAAAATTCCATTTTGATAAACATAATTATTGTTTAATTAGATTTTTCATTAGGTTTTTTTTTTTTTTTTTTTTTTTTTTTTGTCTCCAATTTTTTTTTTTCATAACACAATAAATCTCTAAATATATATTTTTTTTAAATTTAGATCTGATATTTAAAAAAAAAAAAAAAAAAAAATAATGGAAATTCTTACCCCCCAACTTAATTTACCCTACGATCATAAATATTGTAAGTTTAAAGCCTATCTTTATTTCAAAAAAAGATGTAAAATCTGTATTTACAGTTTCTTACTTCAAACATTTATGTTTTAAAACAATTTTTGATTGTTTGATGGCTGTAAACAAAATTTATCAGTACATGCTTTTTAAATGATTTTCTTCGAACATACCGGAAGTAAACATAGATACATTTAAAAACTGTAATAATTTATGCTTTTAACATGATTAATCTATAGAGACAGATAAATTAAACATTAATGATAAAGATTATTATGACAATTATCTGCCTCTCTTAACATAATTTTATCGGAAAATTTCATTGGTTGATATTTTTGGAAAAATGGAATTTTTCGTCTGTAAAGTTTTCGTCTGTCTGCAAAAGACTAATCTGACTTTTGAATTGTTGACACTGATTTGCCTAAGATAAGTTGAGACTTTGGAGAGAATAAGCTTTAGAATATTTGTTATAAATCTGATGGCTGGACTAGGGCATGTTTTCCACTTCGTCATACTTGGAATTCAAAAGATGGAAGAATACACGTTTTAAATGAATAATGACAACGTACTATATTTTTCCCCAGGTATTAGACAATAATACTTACCTTCGTAATAAATGCAATTAAAAATTACTTTTTTTGTGCCAAATATCCGGACATAATTGTGTTGATACTTATTACTAGAATAGCCGACTGTTAATTATGGCTTGTGCCGGTTGATTGACACCGACTTTGAACATTGGGTGACTACGTCTGTGTTAGACACACACTAAGGTTTGTCGGCAAAATCAAAGGGTGCCGAGAGTTGAGGCTTGGGGAAAACAGTATGGGGTGAAACTTTTACCAACAAAGGCAAAGCAGGGCACTGTCTGAAAGGGGCAGGGCGGAGATCAAAGGCAGCAGGGCGTATATCAAAGGCGGCAGGGCGCGGCGCCCTGCCATTTCGGCCTAGCTGGAGCACTGATTGTGCATTAAAGGCACATTTTCTGTGACAGAGCACATTGCAATATGTAAACACTGTATAGTAGGTACCTTTTCTACAGTGACAGGGGCTGAATACAGAGATTTTGCACCAAGCCTCTTGGGGCCTCGTATTGAAGTTGTATTTAACCATGTAGCCCTCTCGTAGTCCTCCACTGTCCCACACAGTTCCTGGCCTGGATAGAACCCTCTGATTGCAAACTCTGAGATCTGACAGTAAAAGAATGAGAATTAGTCTGGTAAATATTTAATAGATACCATGTTCTGGTGGTAATGTAAATGACTAAAGATCCAAAGGTTAAGGGTTTAAATCCAATTAGGGACAAGGCACAAAGTACTGGTCTTGTGAACTGTTATGAGGGATAAAAATAAGTTTGTTTATACTTGTTTCCCAATCAACATAAAATGATGTAAATTCAGATTTAAACTTAAGTCTGATAAAAGTACTAGTGAAACACTTTGCAATGCAAAACGTGTACAACTGATTTAAATACAGAAAAAACAAGATATGTAGCAGGTGTGATGAATGCCCCTGAAGTGCATATTCATGGTTTTGTGAAAAATTTCCCGACATTTCATTTGACTTTTCCCTTACATTGAAATCACTACAGCCTTATGCATGTACAAAATACACAATAGCTAGGATCATAATTGAACCATAATTCCCCTACTGGTCATGTATATTTTGATTATTATTTGATATTTTGATTATTTCCATTACCAAAGCAACCAGTATTTTTATCCAAGAAATATATCAAAGTGAGGTGCATAATCTCCATATAAGTTTTACTGAGGTAGCTTATAATATGGTTTTTTAAGTTATCACAGCATCCCAATTTCTGGACGGCCAGACGGAAGGCAAACTAATGCTAAATCAGGGCTTATGACACATGATCTCTTAGTGTGACCATGACCTTTCAGTTATGAACCCAGGTAAGGTACACAATATTACGGTACACATTTATGCAAAAAAATAAAAAATAAAATAAAAATCTGTTGAGGAGTGACAAAGATATGGAGCGGACACAAAAACAAACCCGTTGAACTATAAGTGTGACCTTGACCTTGGAGCAACATTTGTACAGACCTGGGATTGCATGACATATTGGTTCATGATTGTGAACATTTTTGCCTGTAATTCAAAAAGTCATCAAGGAATGTCAGTTATAGAGCAGACACAAAAAAAGACCCCATTTTTAACCTTTGAACTCTTATGTGACCTTGTCCATGAAGCTACAGACCTGGAGAATGCGCACAACACACTGCCTAATATGGTGGTGAACATTTCTGCCAAATACATGTAATTTCAAAACTCATCAAGGAATGTCAGAGTTATTGAGCGGATCCAAAAAATTATGACCCCTTTTTTGACGTTTGAACTCTAAGTGTGATCCTGACCTGGAGATTAGGCATGACACATGGACTCATGATAGTGAACATTTCTGCCAAGCAATTTCAAAATCCATCAAGGAATGTCAGAGTTATGGAGTGGAAATGAAAAATAGACCTCATTTTTGACCTTTTAACTCTAAGTGTTACTTAGACCTTGAAGCTACAGACCTGGGGATGCCTGCAACATATCGTCTCATGATGGTGAACATTTCTGCCAAGTAATTTCAAAATCCATAATGGAGCGAAAAACGAAATCCAGACAGACGGTGCAATTACTAAATGCCCACTTTCGGGGCATAAAAACAAATCAAAAGCACATATGTAATTTATTTAAGACATGAAAGATTCAACAACAGTAACAATCGTTTATAAGTTTATTATCATGGTTTTGAAAACATCTTTAAAGTCTGCATGAGTTATCCTGAGTAAAGCATGAATGACTTACATCCCTTCTCTTATCATTTATATCCTCTAGATTGAGCATACCAGCATTGCTCAGTTGGCATCTGAAACAAGGAGCATATTACAAGAAATGTTCACCAATAAAACAAGCATTATCATACTTAACATCAATACCAACACCCTCATTATCATTTTATACTTCTATGCCCAATATTGTTGAAAATACAATCTCATCTCCCCCCCCCTCCCCCCCCCCACCATTATCTTATTATTTTTTTTTACAAATTCCCCATATAAAGCCTTAGTAAATTGTTGTAACAAATTGTTTCATCCATTTGACATCTTTTCTTTTTTGAAACAAGCTCAGTCAATACAATGTTATTTAAAATTAGCATTCAGAAAACTTATCACCATAAAAATGATAACATTTTATCAACTACGGTGAAAGACACAATCCAAAATTCATGGATATTCTCAGTCTTTTCAACAAATGTATGGAATAATTCACTTCAATTATTATATTTCACATGCATCAAAATTAAAGTTAAAATGATAAATATAAATGAACTAAGTACCACATTACATATAGGAATACAAATTTAGGGATCATTAAAGTTTCTAACTGAGAGCAAAAGATAAGTACAATTAAGAGAACCTGATATATATAGCATCTCACATGAGTTTTCATCTTATATCAAATTTTATTAAATGAGTTCAAGAAAATAGTAAAAAGCAAGTCTGTGGCATATGTAATGATTATATTACACAAGAAACAAGAAACGTCATGTGATAAATTCAAATATCAAATACCTTGCGCCGTCCAAAAATCTGACAGTTAACTGTTCGTTAATTTCCATAACATGACCCACCCACGAGTCGAGTGTGACCTCAGGTTCAGGGTCCCATTCCTGAAAAATAAATCATGAAATCAATCAGTCACATGAAAAATTCATTGTGCGATCAACATTATTTTATGGGTTTTATGTTGTTGTTAGTTCAATCATATTAAGTGTTCACATAGAGTCAGCACTTCCTATTTTGACACGTTGACACATTAATTACAGAATTGAAAATGGGTATACAATATTAAATGGTAGTATTTATAAATCTTGGATTTAAATTGTGATGACTCCATTCTTTTGTTTGGTTTAAACTGTTTATCATTTAGAACAGTTTACTTAATGAGCAGCCATTTAATTCAAAGAGACACCTTTCAAGTAATCGGATGAGTAAACAAAATATGGTTACTTTTGGCATTTTTCAAGTCGTTCAATTAGCTTAAGTATTTTTAGACAATGTGTGGAAAACTCTATAAAGCGAGCAATGAGGGTCATTAACAGTACCCAGGTGGGGTCAGTCAAGCAAAATATGGTACACAACTTATTGCTTCATTTTGCTCTTCTGCAAATAGGGGTCGCTTATTACGTGTTTGTTTTATTTGGCCTTCAGTGCTAATTAGCAAAAGTCGTAAAAAGTCGTAAAATAAACTAGATATTTTATTTTTTTAATTCTTTGGGGGGGGGGGGGGGGGGGGAGAATGGTCATTTTAGACAAAAAGCCGTTTAAAAGACGTGGTCGTTTGGGCAAGTTTGACTGTATATCTTCTTACAAACTTTCTAAACATAAAACTTCCACTAAATGGTATGTCTTTCAAACATTGCTTTTAAGGTCTTAGAACCCTTATAGTCATCAATCCCATCAAAGCCATGCATATAACTCTATATATAAATCTATGGGGAAAATTGACTTTGTGCTCAGGTGAGCTAAAAAAAACTCTTGGTGAAATCTTTTCATGTTTGAATGTCTTCAAAGTGTCAAAGTGTTATAGAAATATTAACATCAAGTCAGGGTTCCCACAAAATTGAAAAATCAGAATTCCCTGGCTTTTCCCTGACCAAACTCAAAATTCCCTGACCAAATTAAGCGCAAATCCAGCGGCAAATACGGATCATCTATGAGCACAAAATGTACTTTGTTGAATGCTTTTTGGAACTTATTTAATATTATGCCAATTTGACAATTCAAATTGACTGAAAAAAAATAAAAAAAATGGAAGAAACTGCCTTAGCCTTTCCTTATTATAATCCTCCTGCTGTTTGGTCAACTTTCCTCGATTGTAAAATTCCCCGACTTTTCCCTGACTTTTTCTAAATTTCCAAACTTCCCTGACCAATTTCAAATTTCTCTCGACTTCCCTGACCTTGAAAAAAAAATCATTTTTCTCTGACTTTTCCCTGACAGTGGGAACCCTGCCAGTAGCAAGATATGGAATTTGGCTATTAGGGTGTTTATACCTTAAGAAAGTAGCATTATGACAAATCACTTTTTCTTTGTATACAGCCAATCTCCACCTTTAGAGTAATTGCAAAGGTGGCCTACCCACCCTGTAGAATCCATTTTTATGTATTTGTAGTCCAAGCAATAAATCTGTGAGTCAGGCTAAACTTATTTAAATTATATAATTTTATGACACCTAAAACCTTAAATAATGTTGAAGTACATTTAATTTAAACAAATGACTATGTCGACTAAAATAGTAACTTTACTGACTGATAATATTACTTTTTTTTAGTTCAGGAATAAACATGTTTAGATCCCCAGCTGCGACATACTAAAGTCGTAAACAAGAGGGACATGATGGCCCTGAATCGCTCACCTGGTATCATTAGGCTATGTAAAATCAAGTGACCCCTGGGGCAGAGCCAATTTTGACCCCAGGGTCATGATTTGAACAAAGTTGGTAAGAATCAACTAGACAATGCTACACACTACCACACTCTACTTGGTAGAGGTCTATTAGCCCATGTTACATACCAAATATATAAACTCCAGACCTTGAAGATTTTTCTAGTTTTTTTTTCCAATATAAGTCTATGTAAAATCAAGTGATCCCTGGAGCGGGGCCAATTTTGACCCCTGCGTCATGATTTGAACAAACTTGGTAAGAAGCGACTAGAAATGCTACACACCAAATATCTAAACTCTATGCTTTGTGGTGTCTGAGAAGAAGATTTTTCTTTTTTTTTCTATATTAGCCTATGTTAAATCAAGTGACCCCTGGGGCGGGGCCAATTTTGACCCCAGGGTCATAATTTGAACAATCTTGGTAGAGAGTCATAAGATCATGCTACATATTAAAAATCAAAAGGCTAGGCCTTGTGGTTTCAGAGAAGAAGATTTTTCAAGTTTTTTCAATATTAGCCTATGTAAAATCAGGTGACCCCTTGGTGGGGCCAAATTTGATCCCAGGGCCATGATTTGAACAAACTTGGTTGTGATCTACTAGACAATGCTGCACACCAAATATCTAAACCCCAGGCCTTGTGGTTTCTGAGAAGAAGATTTTTCAAGTTTTTCCTATATTAGCCTATGTTAAATCAAGTGACCCCTGGGGCGGGGCCAATTTTGACCCCAGGGTCATAATTTGAACAATCTTGGTAGAGAGTCATAAGTTCATGCTACATACCAAAAATCAAAAGGCTAGGCCTTGTGGTTTCAGAGAAGAAGATTTTTTAAATTTTCATTTTTAAAATCTATTTATAGCTCCTGTGACCGAATTATGCAATGGACCAGAACCATTTATACAACTTTAGTAGAGCTTCATCCAAGGAACATTCCTGCAAAATATTTTTCAAATTGGCCTAGCCGTTTAGGAGGAGATGTTGTTTGAAGCAATTGTTGACGCCGGATGCACGCACGGACGCCGGACAAAAGGCGGTCAGAAAAGCTCACCTTGAGCACGTTGTGCTCAGGTGAGCTAAAAATGGTACTGTTATAGCTCCCTTGCTTGGCACTCATCATATATATAAGGGTAGTTGCAGGACTGGATGGCCCGGTGTTAGGATAGTGTGACTGGGTGTGGTATCATGCCACATGTCTACGGCGTGATACTGCAGTGTGGCAGCACTATATCTGTCTCAAGTAGACATTGTCTCCAAATGACTGAAGTACTGTAGGTGGGACATTAAACCCCGCAAACAAACAAACAAACAAACATGTTCAGTATTTCTTTACAGGAACAACAATTAGCAAAGTTAATAAATATTATTTTTAAAGGAATACGCTCGGCTGAAATGAAAATTTAACCATCAATAAACCTTTTAGTGTAGATCACTTTGACATTACTTTCATTTTTATACACGCTATATTTGTGAAGATATAGTTGTTTAAAGTTTGTGATTTCGATCTGCTATGGCCGCCGCCATCTTTGTTCATGTTTACCTTTCTGTGACGTCACAAATACCCATTGAACCATATCCCGATCGATGAGTGCGATTAATAGGGGTTGTGATAAAAGCATTAAAGGAATACGCTCGGCTGATTACAACTAGGTTTCAATTGAAAGATATTGATGTAAATAAACCAATTAAATTTCTCATTTCATTGAATCAATCGTAATAAGAAAGAAATTGTAAGTTAAAGACGTCTATTTAAACCAATTTGCTCCGCGATATTTTTTATTTCTATAATACATCTTTGTCATTTTTACCGTGAAATGCTTGCAACTGCGGTTATTGAAAAGTTGTGTGGTGTTAAACTGATTGGATAAGAAATCACTGGCAAGCCTTTGTAACAGAATAAGCGTCATATAAAATCGCACCTCAGGGCCATAAAACACGGCCATAAAACGAAGCGTGCGACCGAGTCACCATGTCAACAGACAATTGATGTGCACGTTTTACTGAAACGGACATGTAGAGTATAATCATCACCACAAACATACTAAATGCATTATATAAATATGAAAGAAAAGTGTTGAATCCACGTTTTATATTATAATAATCTATATTATGCTATTTTACGGAAAAAGTCTGTTTAAATAAATATATATAAGCAAAAGTATCGTATCGCAATGAGCTCATGATAATTTACATTATTTTGCTAAATTGCGAGCAATTAGGTGTGTTAATCATAATTAAAACACGGTGTCCCTTTGATTCGTCTCTATAGTATTTCACAGTTACCGTCATTGCAATTAGATTTCTACTTACATGATACCGCCCCTTTTATATATTTATATGTTTGATTAAAAAACTGTTTAAAAATTGTTGATAATTGCTGTAATGATTTGCGCAATTAAAATAACGATGTTTGTGAGAATGTGCATAAATGATTGCGTGACAAAGGGTATTGACTTTAGTTATGGTTTGATCACTATAGCAGGAAGTTTAATAAAGTTTTTGAGATATTTCTTAAAATGGAGTGTATAGTTCCTTACGACTTTGAGCCCGAATATACTGAGGAAGAGCTGCAACTGCTTCAAGACAATGACGTACGGGAGGAGGAATATGTATGTGCTGAGGACTTTTGTCTGTGTGATAACTGTGTTATGATGCCATCAAATATGGAAAATCGAGTGACTTGGTTCTTGGAAATTTAGATGAACTTACGTGCATTACGGACCATACGGACTTTCACACCTTAGTTCTGAATGATTCTGTTTTAGAAGTTGCATTCATTACCATTCTGGTATACAAAGGTCATAGGACGAGGGCTCCAGACTCTCTCACTCACGAGTAAGAAAACAATAAAATGATCATAGTTTAATCTTTTAATAATATATTTTCATCATATTCAAATAATAAACATTTTTCAAACAAATATTTTTTGGGGGGTAAAATTTCTCCACAACACACATAATTCCCTTCTATATTTCAATGTATATACGCAACCGGAAGTGTGTCTGTGACGTCACGATTGCTGTAAAAAAAGTCTCACGAGACCACGAGACGTAAACAATGTCTGCGCCCATGTCTCGGAGCAAATTGGTGTAAATAGACGTCTTTAACTTGCAATTTCTTTCTTATTACGATTGATTCAATGAAATGAGTAATTAAATTGGTTTATTTACATCAATATCTTTCAATTAAAACCTAGATGTTATCAGCCGAGCGTATTCCTTTAAGCATCTGAGAGAGAGAGAGAGATGTCGAGAGAGAGAGAGAGAGAGAGAGAGAAAGATATGCAAATAATTAATAACTAGAAAGGTGCTCACTGGACAATAATGTCCCCACTTTGCTCTTTTATCACTAAGTCAGGGGCAACACCTCCACTTTGACATGCCTTTTGAAACAAAACTTTCCATACAGGTGAACATTTTTGTTGAGTTACGTGTAGAGTTATCACTTAGGCTCATATAGTTTTTCGGGCTCACCCTGGCTGTAAAAATGTTTGTGCCAACAAATTCGCCAAATGAGAAAAATTAGAGCCAAATTTAATGCAAGTGGCTCCACTATGTTTTCGGAAATTTTTATTGTCTTTATATACTGGTTTGATATATGCATTTGCTATACTTGAACTGTCAAAGACATATTCAATTGGTGCATATATTTAAATATAAAAAAAAAAAAAAAAAAAAAATACATGGAAATAAAAACAATACAAATACTGTCATATAATTCTAAATGAATTTAATTGACATTTAGTTTTATAAATAAATTATTAAAAAATATTTCATTCAATTGTCAAACAAAATAGTTCATTCAATGAGAATAGGTATATTAATATTTTGATACATCAAGAACCAAACATAAACAAAAGAAAAAAAGCTTTCATGTTAAAAAAATATATTTTTTTCCAACAAAAAAATCATAAATAATAACCTGACTAAAAATATTATATGGAAATATTAAATGAAATTAAAAAAAAAAAAAAAAAAAAAATTGGGTACGTTATATATCGGGTATGTTTTAGTTTGGATACGTTTTGACTCGCTCCATTAGCGATTAGTATTGAGTCATTTATATACATTGGTACATCTACGCTATTTACCAGTTGGAATCTAAATAGGTAAACTAAATAATCAATTTAAATCTTTTAAAGAAACGGTAGTAATGAAACATTGCTAATGTTTTTCGCAAATGGCCGCCATTGTGGTGATTGTGCAATTTCATAGCAGTTCCAAATACAGGTATAAACAAAAGTCGGCAGAGAGTGTGACAAATATAAACAAGTTATAAACTGCCAATACCATCCGAGTATTCCACATCTTTGCATAATTAGGAAGCCTTAGAATGCCTGTTGAATGGATAATCCCACAGCAGGTGCTGGTTACGTAAAGTAGTATACAGTGTAGAGCGACCTGTATTTTTGTGCATTACGGCACTTAAATAACCGCGGTACTAATTTACTGATTTCTTCTTCGTATGCGCCAAACACATTCGCCAATTAGAAAAATCTTGCGCCAGTTTCATAATTTTGTCGCCTTTAGCAACCGACAGCGTGAGCCCTGGACTTTTGGAGAATTATGTGTGACAAAATTTTTTGATAGATGGAAGGATGGACAGACAATGGCATATTTTTATCCCCCAAGTCACTCAAAGAGGAGGCATAAAAACATGATCTGGCATACAAATATTCAGTAATCAGTCCTATTTTACAGTGTCTTCCAGTCAGAAATTTTCCTTTTGATTTTTGTTTAAGTAACCATGCCACTTACTTGTAATGGGGATATATCTTTTGCATCAATGTTATAGATGTATTGCTCAGTGCCCAGCACTTTCACATGACATTTGACATCCATACTCTGTACAAAACCCCTCTGACTGTCCTTCCCGCTGATAAGCCGCCTGACCACATCTCCTGGCATGAGAGACCGGTCTACCAGGATGAGCTGAAATAAATTTCTTAAAAGTGTTTTCAATTCTTTTTATATATTTTTTTTTTTTTACATTTTTTTTTTTAGTGCTCTCAAGCTCATCAACTGTATGCTTTATGGTAGGGTTCCTTGCAACAAAATTCTAAGTAACCAAACTACCTTGCAACAAAATTCTATTTAACCAAACTAGAGATATACACTTTGAGTCCACACTGTGGCCATTTATTTCACAGTCCTAGATGTTAAAGGGACATTTAAACCAATTTTTGATAAAACTGCAAAAAACAAACAAACAAAAAAACAACATCTTGAATGATGTTGACCCCACTAACGTTACTGGGTTTATTTTGTTGTTATTAAAGTGAAAACGCATGAAATAAATAGTACTAATTTGAAATTCTAACACAGTTGAGAAGAAAAATATATGAAACACTGCTTCTGGGCCTATCATTTACTGACATTTGCATCTGATAAATGACTGAACAATTTATGAAATAATAAGTCGAAGAATCTCATCAGAATATCTGAAAATGAGTCATCTTTGTCTGCAAGCATACGTTTGAAATTAGCAAAGAATAATCGATTGTAATCAACAGATTTGCCCACAAATTGATTAAATATCTCAAGTATGAATCAAATACTTTTAAAATTAAAACTGATATCATTGTGTGCTTGTTTTAGTTTCTTCAAATCACACGATTATGAGTGAGTTACCTTTTTCTCATCCACAACAGTTTCGTCCCCACTGGGATGCCATGCAACCTTAACCGTGCCATTTTTCACACGAGCTTCTTCTTCGAAATCATCATCATCACTGCTCCAAGGATAGGCAGAGCTTTCTACAACCAAACCATACTTAAATCCACCGGATGAAGTCGGCATACAGACTTCATCCTCATCGAAAATGCTGCAGGCGGCCATCTTGGTTTGGCACACCAATAATTGGAACGGAATAATACACAACCGAATACATTTTAATGCGCATATCTGTTTTTTCTTCGGCAAAATGCCCAAAAATTTTCAGTTACAAGACGGCATTTTCAAAAAATAACAAACGTGTTTCGTTTATATTTTAAGAATGCAATTATACGAATATAGCATATATCTAATATTTATATTGAGAATAACTGAACAGAATAACCAGTTAATAACAGTTTATATCACTTAAATATAGCACTTAATTCAATACATAGGGACATGGGTTTGTATATAACATCACTTGCCAAGGCAATAGAGAAGATCGCGGCAAATAAGGATTTTGGCACATTGTCTTGTCGTTCTAACTCCCCCGCCAACGCATTCATATACCACATGAACGAAATAAGAAATCTTTCTAACTTCCGTATTTTTAACCAGGTTTTCAACGAAAATCCTGGTTATAAGAATTGGGTACCTCGTTGGGCGGGCGGGATGGTGGGCTAATGTTTGTTTACCTGAAACAGATAGATACCTTGCTGCCACACTGCAGTATCAAGCCGTAGACAAGTGGCATGCATGCTCGACTGATTCTGATGAATATTACAGTCTACGGCTATATATACAGACCCCTGAATGTTTTTTAGATCAACATATATGTATCTTAAAACTTTGCAACGAAAATATTGACGCAACTTGAATACAATTAGCATAAATGGTCGACACTGCATTGGTATTCATAAGATACAGTGCATAACGAATTGAAAATAACGATTTTAAATCTCATATACAAGTCTGTACACTTTTGGACCGGGCTCCGTCCCAGTGGCCAATGTATTCCATCGCATTCTTTAATATTCAATCAATATGTACTCATATATACGGAATATGTCTATGTTCAATCAGAGATGATCGATATATATTTCAGAGTCTACAACATTTTACTCTGTTAAGTAATACATTTAGGATAATTTTGACATGTTAATGATATTTTACACGTCTTTGTGTGTCCGACAGAGCGACATTAATATTGTTTGTTTTCATAAATAAACATTCGGAAAGTAGTTCGTGGAAGCTGACCTACATATCAAGTCTGCCCGGTCTAAACCTTAATATAAAAAAAATCTTAATCATGACATCTTAGCAGACCGTTATAGAATATGTTCTAAAAAGATTTTATTCGATTCAATAATTACGAGTAAGTGCCTATAATTTCAAAATTCAATGATTTGTCTTACACAAACTTATAAGCTAGGATAATTTAGCAGTATTTATCAATTGGCAGCTCTCAGGACTATAGGTCCTTTGATATTATATTAAATTCAGGCAAAACCTATCTGTCTTAATATACCACTTAACATATTAAAGAAGTTTCAACTCAACTTAAATAACTGGTTACTGAGATATAAGCATGCAATTCCTTGCATACAAAACTTTAACGAAAATTTCTACGTATAAAAGGGGACATAATTTTTAATATATTCCATCAAGAGTTATCTACCTTGATAGTATGATACCCCTACAGATGTTTCAAACCAATCCCATGCCTAGATACGGAGATTTAAACATGAAAGTACCTTGCATGCAAAACTTTAACTAAAATTTCTAAGTTAAAAAGGGGTCGTATTTTGTATTAAATTCAGAGTTATCTACCTTGGTTGTCTGATGCTCTTAACATTTTTGCAAGCTTTCAGGTCAATACCATGAATGATTATTGAAGTATAAGCTGGATAGTAGCTTGCATGCAAAAATTTAACCAAATTTTCTATTGAATGCAAACCTTTGACCAAAATTTCTGATTAAAAAAGGGGCCGTAATTTGTATTTAATTCATTTAAGAGTTATCTACCTTGTTTGTCAGAAGCCCCTGAACATGTACATAAACTTTCAAATCAATTCCATGGATATTTATTGAGATATAAACTTGATAGAAATTTGCATGCAAATTTTAACCAAAAGCTGCAACGTCAACGCCAACGCAAGGGTGATTGCAATAGCTCTCATATTCTTCGAACAATCGAGCTAAACATATAAATAATATGATTATAGCATTATTTGTGTCCAAAATGATATTCATAACCATTTTTTCTTTTCAGCAACTCAATAAATAGCCATAAGTGTATTTAAAATTTAAATATGACATGAAACAATTGTATTTGTCAACATCACAATTAGCATAAACAAGGTGATTTTCATAATCCGTGCCACTTTCTCTTAAATTGTTGTAAAATTTGTGCCTGATCATAGTTTAAAAAATTCTGTATAAAAAATATAAGGAAACTATCCAAACCAAAAAGAGTCTCATTTTTCAAGGACAAACTTTGATTAAACAATTATGGTAGACAGCCTGACAGCCATGAGATGAATGTCTGTGCCAACGAAATTAAATTCACCTTGAACATGTTATGCACTCATCAGCTAAAAGATCAAATAAAGATAAATGAGAAATGATAAATGATGATTTATTAGGGGCATAGGATAGGATATGGTTCTCTGGGAGTTGAACCCAGTCCTCTTGGTAGAACACCAAAAGATTCAATCAAACCAACAACCTGGTATCAATAAACGTAATTAACTTGATTCAATTTAAAAAGATCACCTGTTGTGATTGGTGCAGAAGGTAATTAGATATAACTCAAGGTGATTAAAACCCCAGTACCCAATCTTCTTTACGTGAGTAGGACAGGACTGGACTGATTCCTGTGTGTAGCATCGTTTTAAAATATCAATGGGGGTGGGACGTATCTAATCAATATTACATAAATAAAAGTTTGATGTATTAATTTGGAAAAAAGTACTTTACAAACATTTAAGCACTTTGGATACATAAATATTAGAATGACATCTGTTCATTATTCTACAAATAGTAATATTTTCAAGTCTCCACAATCTGTATGGCCCTAAATGCTTTAATGAATGCATGCCTGTTAGCTTAAGACAAACATGTTTGTACATCTGATCAAGCTTATCTGTCTGCCATCCAACATAAATCAAGGGATGTCCCAAGACAGCGCGATCCACTTTTCTGAGTGCTGGATAGTATAATGTAAACTGTTACTATCATACTTTTCTGTGTTAACATAAAAACATGTGACACAAGGCAATGAGCCCAGACCTTAACAAAAAAAAAGTGTGACAAAAAGATATTTAGAGTTAATTGCCCTTATGAAATGAGTTCCTGTTTTGATAGAGAACAAGACTTTGTATACCAAGTTTTAAGTGTTTGATGGTTATTGAGAAATGGACCTGAACGAAAACCTTAACCAACGCTGACGTTGATGAGAGGATCATGACAATAGCTATACTTTTTGAAAGTGAAGCAAAGAATAATGCTCTATTTCATCTATTGTTGTCAAACTTAAGTTGTCAATTACTGAATTAGGATATATCAGATCAGTTATTCTGTATTCCAAAAGAATCACAGCTCACATTTATATATTTATAGAGTTTTACTAAGGTTTTAGTGAAATATTTTTTAACAATTTTGAAAAAGGTGGAATAATCTGTGAATAATGTTTATTTTATCATTTCTTGAATTCTGTTCAGTTTGGGAGTTCTTTACAATGTAGTTTGAAAGAGTCTGTAAACATATAAATAATGTCAGAATTGAAGGACAGTCTTGCCTTTTTAAAGATGATACCATATCAAAATTTATAGACTTAAATGTTTATCATATAGTTCTTGTAGTTCGTCCCTTATAGTTCAGCCTGAGGACACAAAAATCCTCAGTTGACGTGTGTCGCCACGAGAAGGCACTGTATAGGGTTTGACTATGGAGAGGCTATACATGTATATTGGCAGGAGAGACTAAAGCTCCCTTTTCACCAGAAACTGGCTAGCCAGCGGTGGAGGCTGAAGCACACCACACCAGACGCGTCACATGGCCCATTTTGACATACACACAATATCTCAGAAACTAGGGGACATTATCAATCGAAATTGATATCTGTGAACCCCAGACACAGAGACTTAAACTTTTATTTCTGAACATTGTGTGCCACTTTTCCAGACATTGACAGGTCTATGAAATAGCTGAAGAGAAAACATATGACGCCCGCTAAAAATATATGGTTTTGCACTGTATATGCAATTCTCGAACGAATTGATCAAGTTGACATTTTCTGACATCGTCGATACCCACGGCCGATTGAAATAATATTTACTGCAGAGACCCTGGAGAAGAGACTGTCTTTCATAAATTCTATCAATAAAAAATACATGTATATACATGTGTATTTAAGAATTTGTTTTCTTCACGTCCTTTTTGAATTCCGCGTAATGAACAAAAAATGACAAGTACCAGTATTAAACAAGTAACTGATGTTGCACGCAACACATGAGTTCCCTACCGGTGTGGTGCATAATTTTTCCGTTACCAAAGCAACCAGAATTTTGGTCCTAGAAAAAAAAGTGACGTGCAAAATCACCATACTGCCATCTATTCATATACCAAGATTCATAATATCTTAAACTTTTTTTAAATTATCGCGGGATCCAGATTTCCGGCCATCCGAACGGACGGACGGACGGACGGACGGAAGGCAAACCTAAAGTCCCATCCGGTGGGGGACTAAACAAATCGGAGTTGACCTACAAATTACACTGATTGAAAATAGTTATCTAAAAATCAGTTGTACGGATGTTCGATTTTTATTTCTCATATTTAGTAGCTTAATCATTATTCTATATGCACTTAGAAAAGTACGAATCTAGATAATTTATTCTATAGGTTTTAATAATGGAATCGGAAAAGAAATCAATCTGGAAACTTTTTTTTTTTAAAGAAAAAATATTTTTTAATATTTTTTTGTTTTTGTTTAGGACGTACACCTGTTTGGGGGATATGTTATTAAGTCAGTGATTATGTGCCAGAAATCTAATACATCTTGAAAAATGATATCTATTGCAATGGAAGGTCGATGTTAAATATGTTTGACACAATACTGAGCACGCCCCCCCCCCACTTCACTTAAAACGTTGTATAGAGCGCAAAAATAAAATTCCTAAAAGTTCTGCGTTAGAGCACCTTGGTTATGCAACGTACCCCAATCACATGTATACATATAAATTCAGTTTTCAGTCGTGAGTTAATGGTAGGCAATTATAATTTACATGCTAATGTACCAAGGACCATCGTCAGATACCCATTTCCGATCGATCGATAACATCTATCTGCCGCAGGATTTTATGCTTGTCGTTTCAGGTTGTATCGAATTACGTTATTTCATTGGTTCCATCACGTTTTTAAACTAATCACAAAGATCGTTTTATACAGCTGTTCGCAGCAATTTTATAATATTATCATTATAATTAGTTTAATGACTTTCAAGTCTCCACACCGAATGGTATTTCATTTATAAGGCGCATTAATTAAGCCAACGATTGCTATAAATTGAAGTTTTACTCGCTTATTTCCCAACGGTATGGTGTCATTAAGTAAAACGGAATAAGTCAAACGGGGGTTTCCGACGGCGGTTGAGGGCTGTTCGCTAAACTCTTATTAGTGTATATAGAAATAGACGGAGATGGAGCGGTTTCGCGGTCAGCCCTCGATATATCATTTATAGGTATACACTAAGAATTTATTTACAGGCAACTAATGTTTAATGTTAGTATACAGAGACACACTCAGTTTTCTGTTCCTTATATGCACTTAGTGTTCATACGCAGGCACTAAACATATACCCCAAAAAACTGATTTTTGCATACATAGACCAAGTAAGTTGTCAATCATTAATATGCATTTAGTATTCACATGTACCAATTTCTTTCTTTCCCCTTTTCCACTATTTTTCTATTTATTTTGCGTAAAAGTCGCTTGCACGCGCGATATGAAATACACCTCTTAATTAATGTCTCTCTTAGTCACCTTAAGAGGTGAAAAAGAATCTTATATATATTACTGCTGAGCCATATCAAGAAGGATAACTCCCCCTATCCTGTCGAGGCAAACTCAAAAGTTGTCAGAATGGAAGACCAGTCTTGCTAATTTGTATATCCGCCAGTACCATGTCATTTTGATACCTCACTGTCTTTTTTTTTTTTTTTTTTTTTTTTTTTTACTGGAATTGAGATAATCTTTAGACATGAAAAAAATTAAATAAAACAACTTCAGTTGAACTTTTATCCAGAAGGGGTCATTGGCCATATTTTGTACTCAGTAACATTATACTCAAATAAAAATAGCATTACGCAATATATTTTACAATACATGTATTGCACACTCTCTTGTATGTAAGCACACTTAAAACTGGGAATTCTCCAGACTAAATTTGAACTGGCAATAACAAGGTCGTGGACCAGTGCAAGCATTATCGCTTAATCATGTATTGTTTATCAATCTTCACGTGGTATGTGTGTGGCCTAAAACAACCATTTGTTTAGGAGTTCATTTTATGGGATGGTGAATATAGGAGGTAGATAAATCATCTACAATAAACACAAGCATGATCTGTGACCTCGTGTCCTCCCTTCTCTCTATTTCTCTTGCTCATTAGAGAAGGTCATGCTTTCTGTATAATCTCACCATCCCTTGCATTGCGCGTGCCGGTGGAATCTCATCCCGACATGCGTCTGACATCTCTTATTAGCACGTGCTCGCGTGCCCCGACCTCGAGTCTTAGTCAGGGTTACACGAACACTAATTTCACTCATAATTATTTCTATGATGTATGTATGAGAGAGAGAGAGAGAGAGAGAGAGAGAGAGAGAGAATACGAAAGTTTAAAAAGAAAAGGATACATTGAATCCTTCTCGTATAGAAAAAAAAAGGAATTTGTCCGAACGTCCATCCCGACAGGTAAACATCCTTTAGCATTTTTGAGAAGTGTCAAACAAATTTAACAAAACGATTAGATAATACAAACTTTTTACAATCTTCAAGGAAATTTAAACAAGTCATAATTCACCTCTTTGATAGTTTCCTGAGTTCATAAGTTTGTTATGAATGTAATTTCCGGTCCAGACCTACCGCCGGAAACTTTGCAATACTTATCACTAATTACTTATAATTAATTACCTGTGACGGCCGCGTGCACCCAAAGCAGGTGATAATCGTGGCAGAAAGGCATGTTCATGTAAATAGTAGCAGAAACTGACTTAGACGATAACAACAGTAAAGATCAGATACTAGACAAACCTTCGGAGGTTAGGAACATCGCTCTAATCTGCGGTAACGGAATGGTCACTGAATAATACGAACGTCAAAAACAATAATAACTTTGGACAGTTGAGTGGTTTCTAGGACCCATCTCCTTTTTCATTCTCTTCTGCAGCAAGCAAAGGAGCTTGGGGAGCAAGTATTGATGTATAAATTGATTGGAGAAGTCAGTAGTGACTTGAGGATCTCCGAGGAATATCTTGCTTGTTTGGGATATATTTTAGTGTGAAGCTTTGGATTTGTTACTTAAAGTAAGTTAATATATTGGAAATTTGGATTTTTTTTTTACCATGATTATAAGTATTGAAATCAACAGTTCATTCTATTCTAATAGTCATGTAACTAGTTCCCATTTCTAATGTTATTCCTTTGAAAATTCTACCTGAAAAAAAAATTATATGATTATAATAGGGAAAAATCAAACAGCATTTATTGAAAAAGATTAAAATAAGGCTTTATAAAAAATTAACTGGACATAGAGATCTTTTGAAGAAGCAAATAAATTTTGTGATGGAAAATTAAGTGAATGGGAGATATGAAATCCGCAAATCGTTTAAGCTATTGAATAATTAATTTTACAGATATTTTACACAATGAATGATCTTGGTATTGATGTATTGATATAATTGACATAATATGGTCCAGTTTTATATGTATACTTCCTCATCACAGACTGCTAATGCATTCTATAATATTATAAATAGGTGTTTAAATGTTTCAAGCAAAAACATTAATGATAAGTTAAATGTAATATATTGGTAATTTATTATGTAATTAACCATAACAGAGTAATGGCGCGCGCGATAAGGTTCTTTTTGGAATGATTGATGACATGATTGTTGAGCAGAACAGAACAGAACATATCTCTATAAAAGTATACAACACATACAGCAATTCAAATACATTAGTACCATACGTGCTTCTGGTAGGTAATGATAGACAGAAAGAAACAACAACAACATTATTTCCCAACAATAACAATAATAATAAAGACGATAAGAATATTCTGAGATAGAAAGTGGGATGGGAATTTGAAATACCTATTTAGATTAACTGTCTTCGTCACGGTGTAAAGGGAAGTGTGTGTGTTTGCGGGGGGGGGGGGGGGGGGGGGGGGGTAGATTCAGAACCCATTGTTAAATCACAAGGTATTTTGAGAATCATCATCAGAAGCAGTAAAGTATCATTGCACCATCACTGTGGTAGTAACAGCAATACTATGAAAAGAGTAGCACCAACATTGTGTATTGGGAAAGCATCGTAATGAAAGTAAAGATGGGCGCAGAGACGTTCTTATCTATGATGCAATGTCAGGAATAAAGGAATCAAACGAAGCTATTTACACATTTATAACGTCCCGTAAAACAGCCAAATTTAATGTATTTTTATTGATTTTTTTTACCAATACAATAAGTATGTCTTAAAATATCTGAAAATGACATTAAATACTCAACAGTGAACAATTTTCCTGAAACATTTTCCATATACGATTACGGGATACAAAAAGTAAACCAAATCGCATGTCACAGTCGCATATTACAGACACGCAATGAAATTAACTCGCTGCTCCAACTAAATATTGCTACCATATTTCCCGTCAGAGATTTTGACTGAGCTAGAATGTCAGATTGATAAAGTTTATACAATATGTTTCGTTCTGCAAGGGCGGGAATGACATACAAACACTTGCAGATAGTCCTGACAGAATTAGATATACCCATATAATCATAGGGCGCCGTGGACCGGAAGTAGTGTACTTCGGATCCGAAGGTTGCGGGTTCGTATCCCAGTTTGTATAAAAATTGTTGATGACCTTCCAAAGCGCTGGCCGAATCCAGACATCGTCGAGAGGGGTTATCATAAATCGAAAAACTTGTTTCCCAATCGAAATTAAAAGAAAAAGAACAAAAAAGTAATTCATGCTACATTCCCTTCAAAATTAAATTACAAGATATAAAACAAAGCTCTTACTAAAAGAGAAAAAATGTCAAGAAATAAAAGATTTCAGTAATCAGTAATATATGAACGATTTTTTCGCCTATATATCTTGTTAATCGTTAAAAAAACAATAAAACAACATCAATAACAACAACATCTAGTTAGCTTTCCGTAAATTCAATAACAGTAAATTATTGCACAGTATATTTGTAATACACAGTATTTTATAGAATTACAATCATATAAAACTTGTAATGCTGTCTGTCTATTGATGTAAATTACGCAGATTTCTCTAGTTTTATGTTCAAGAAAACACAGGCATCGTTACCTTGTGTTCCCAAGAGTAATTTGTTGGCTCGAAAATCGCATATAACGTGATTTACACAGTATACTTTTTAATCAAAATAAGAATGTTGTTGGATATGTTAAATAATGATAACATAAACATATATATAGCCATGCCATAAAATAAAAGTTGTCAAGTTTTACTAATAAAAACAACAATATCAACAGACTACAAGAGCAACAAAAACACAAACAAAATAAACCACCACCACCACCTACAACAACAACAGCAACAACCACAACAGAAATAAAACAAAAATGAAAGATTGAGAGAAAAGCCAACAGCGATCTTGTGTTTAGAGCGCACCTTTCACAAATCGGGAGGTCGTGGGTTTGATCCCCGGTCGCGACATGTGTAATAAATGGTACTGGTATAGCTCCCTTGCTTGGAGCCGAGAAAGTATTAAAGGGTAAACGTCCACTCATTCGCCATCGGCGGAGTAAACATCATTGTAATATAGCGCACCGTCTTTCAGTCATTCGGATACGGTGAAACAGCCTATAAAATACTGCAGTCTCAATGTGCATCAGAGAGAAGTGTTTTGATTGAATAACATTATAGTTATCAAAGAAACTGTAATTCAGTCAGAATACTTTATCAAAATTTCGTGAATACGAAGTATATGTTTCATCCAGTTGTCATCTCAACAAAATACTGGTGCGTAAACTTTGTCAGAGCACAACGTGCTCATCAGCTATGGATCGCCCTGTGTCCTCGTCCGTCGTCGTGTGTCGAGCGTCGTAAACAATTTGCTTTAAACGACATCTCCCCTGAATCCACTGGATAGAAAATGATAAAACTTGGCATGAATGATCCTTGGGCGGTCCTTCCCAAAAGGCGATCAACGCAGAACTCTGGTTGCCATTGCCATCAACAGACTTTTACTCTAAAAACTTCAAAAATCTGCTCCTCTTAATCCAGTGATTGGAATTCCTTTGGCACAACTCATTTAAAAAATTCCCTTAAAAAACCCCAGGGGTTCCTAATAAATTCTATATAAATTAAATTGGCCAATGGCCAGATTAAATTTCATTTAATACAAATGGCCAACTCATGGCTTTCTACCATATTTTCTAAAATAAAATTGATACCATAAAAAATAAGGCTCCTATAGGGGATTTCCTAGTTTCCTTATATATTCTTAATAGAACATTTCAAAATTATTCTTCCATAAAGCAAATGGCCAGAATTTATTTTCATTTAGCAGAAAAGGTCACCTAATAGCTGTCTCGCATAATTGCTATGATAAAGTTGATCCCTTGAAAAAAGAGGCCCCTAGTGGGGTTGCCTAGTTTGCTTATAATCTCTATAGCCACTAATGGCCAGAATTTAATTTCATTCAACACAAATTGTCACCTCATGGCTGTCTACCATAACTGTTAAGATAAATTGATCCCTTAAAAATACCACTAGGGGATAGGCTATTTTCCTTTTATACTCTATACAGAAAAAAAATTATGAAAGCAATATTTAAAATTTAATTTATTTTGCACAAATAGTCACCTCATGGCTGTCTATTATTATTTCAAAACTAAAAATGATTCCCTGAATAATTAAGCCTCCACATGATTGACTAACTTAAGAATTCGTTGTATCCGAATCTTGAATCTGGTTGCTGCTTGAGGTAACCGTGTTAGCTTATGACTCTGGTGAGCGATCTAGGGCCATATGGCCCTCTTGTTCCGTAAGTATTTCCTTTTATGCAAAAATATCTACCAATAAAAATCGTTAGAATAATCATTTGGCTCTGTCTTACGTCATCATCTCTAAGTAGATCAAAAGTTATATTAGACAGCTTCGTCGAAAAAACAACACTACATGTGATTTCACGTTAGAAAGAGACAAAGCATTATTCAAGCTTTTCTGGCAGTGAATGTGTGTTTGAGGATATGCATCCCACCGATGGGGGATGAAAGGAACATTTGTGTAACTATGTGACCTCACTCTTTGGTAGTCGTTGATTCTGATTCATGTGAAACCCATGTGGAGCTCTTTACATGCGGGATCTAGTCGCTGACAAACTTTGTGAGGAAGTGTACTTTTAAGATACAAATATTCTCTATTTTAAGTACTGAGCACTGTGTGGATGTTTCCCGAGTTCTTTCATTACCATGCAGTAAGATCTTTTTTCTCCAGCCTTTCAAAAGACGAGTACCGATACGACTTACAAATTAGCGCACGTGTGCGCACGTTTCTTTCATTATTATTTGATTAAAATTGTATACAAATAGATTTGTGTTTCTAACATCTTGAGAAATCCAAACAATCCCAATACCGTACCGTATTTAAAAAGGTGTTGTCTTAAATTTCCTACCTTTATCATCTATTTTTTTTTTACATTTATAGCACTGCTTAAGATAACGTTTCTGGTCCATATGTAAAAGTTTGCACCAGTATTTTACGCAGTTTGTAGAATAAATTACATATTATGGCATTCTCCTGAAGGAATCTGCCAACGGAGTCTTAAAAAATATTTTTGGTACTCCATTTTCTTCTTTATGATACGCTTTAGAAAACAAAACAAGATTTCATGACAGGATTACTACATTAAGCCGCTGTGATTTTTTCTTTATCCAGAAAAATATATCTCTTTAAATATTGACAGAGCAACATTAAGGTAGGGACCATGAGCTCCCCCCCGCCGCGCGCGTATAACTTAACTACCATCAACATGGTCTTTACCGTATATAACACACACTTAACTACCATCAACATGGTCTTTACCGTATATAACACACACTTAACTACCATCAACATGGTCTTTACCGTATATAACACACACTTAACGGTCCATCAACACGGACTTTAACGTATATAACACACACTTAACTACCATAACATGGTTTGTACCGTATATAACACACACTTAACTACCATCAACATGGTCTGTACCGTATATAACACACACTTAACTACCATCAACATGGTCTGTACCGTATATAACACACACTTAACTACCATAACATGGTCTTACCGTATATAACACACACTTAACTACCATCAACACGGTCTTAACGTATATAACACACACTTAACTACCATAACATGGTTTGTACCGTATATAACACACACTTAACTACCATCAACACGGTCTGTACCGTATATAACACACACTTAACTACCATCAACATGGTCTGTACCGTATATAACACACACTTAACTACCATCAACATGGTCTGTACCGTATATAACACACACCTTAACGTCCATCAACATGGTCTTTACCGTATATAACACACACCTAACGGTCCATCAACATGATCTTTACCGTATATAACACACACCTAACTGCCATCAACATGGTCTGTACTGTATATAACACACACCTTACTACCATCAACATGATCTTTACCGTATATAACACACACCTAACGGTCCATCAACATGATCTTTACCGTATATAACACATATAACACACACTTAACTACCATCAGCATGGTCTTTACCGTATATAACACACACTTAACTACCATCAACATGGGCTGTACCGTATATAACATACACTTAACTACCATCAACATGGTCTTCACCGTATATAACACACACTTAACTACCATCAACTTGGGCTGTACCGTATTTTAAACGGATTTTAGTAGTATACTGACTAGTATACGAAAAAATAAAAGAACAAAAAATAAGCAGCGAATTTTTCATAGGATAGGTTTGAAATATGGGAGTTATATAAACCAACTAAATATCTGCGTAAGTCGATTTTAATTTAACACAGATGTAAAGTACCTTTTTATTTTTATTCTCAAAATAATGGGGAAAATGCCTGTTTTAGACAGTATGATGACATCATCAATCAAAGTTTGGCTATATTCTCAAAAATAAAAGCTGCATAGTGATATGGAAATGACAAATAAGAAGATGATGTAAAAAGTATTGATAAAAAAACAAAGCAATTTTCACTCCAATGAATACAATAACCATGGTTTTGCTCCGACCTCCAAATGATCATATTAAAGGATAGTACACATCGCATATAAGACCACTATTGATTCCAGCAAAAAGTAGTCTTAATAGTGGGGTGTTATTAGTTGTGAATTTTACCAAGAAAGATAGAACAGTACATAAATTAACATAATTTGATTAAAAAAAGAAAAAAAGTAATCTTAATAGCAAGACGGTCGTCATTCCGAGGTAGTCTCAAAGCGAGGCTTTACATTAATACTCACTAGTGTTGGGGTTAAAGTTAACTTTTCTGTGATAAGATGCCTCTGTCTAAAATGAGTGTAGCTTTGAAGTCACAGATATATTAAGATGAATAATTAATTGTACAGGAAAACTTATTATAATTTATATTTTATACGAATTTAAATCAATTTGCGATTTATGGTTTTCTGCGTTCTAACCAGGTGTATTGTCTTCCTCCAAATATATGCTTGTTTGTATGCTTATTGGATTTAACGTCTCACTGACAGTATTTCAGTCATTAAGAGACTATGTTTAAGTGCTGCAACACTGCAGTATCGTGCTCTAGACATGTGGCATGATACCACACCCGGTCACATTATCCTGACACCGGGCCAAGAAGGTCATTGAACTACTCATATATGCTAAGCGCCAAGCAAGGGAGCTATACCAGTACCAATTCTTACCTTTGTATCCTCCAACTGTGTAATAAACTGGGTGTCCCTATAGGATTGGAATACTGTCACAGCGACGGTAAATTCTAACATAACAACAAAGGTTAAACGTTTAATGATGTCTGCCTGGCCACCTTTAACTTTTCTGTACTAAACTCTGCTTGCCAACAACACACTGTAGCTATCCATTAAAAAATGTTTCAGTGGAAGTCCTGAAATACCATCACCCAGATTTTCCCTCGTTGTTTCAGTCCTAAACAGTAGGTGTATAATTTCATGCGTTTTACATAAAGTAGCAGCGATGTCATTGAGACATGATGTATAAGAGTCAAAATACCAGAACCGTTTATAGTAAGAGCAATAATCAATCATTAGATTGGATCGTAGATCGGAGAGATGTACTTTTCTAGACGGAAACTCACAAAGGCTTAATTCCGATATATGAACCGGGCATTCGAGAACTGGGATTTCTTGATATTCGATCGAAGTGAGAAATTTATTATAATCTATCCGAAAAGATATATAACTTAACCATATAGACATCTTTCTGGTATGAGAAATGTCATTCACTATTAATAACAGCTCCAGGATTTAATAAAAGACTGCATTCGTTTTTTTTTTCTTTCGGCTTATAGATCGTTTTACCAATAGGATCGGCAATACCCAGTGTAGGTTGCTGACCATCAGTGACTGGGAGTATGTTTATTTCCCAATGAACAGTGTGTAAAATTTAACACCAGAATGCAGAATATGTGTTCGGAAGTGCTCGTTGATTTACGTTGGTATACGTCTCACTAATTTTGGAGTGAAATGGTATATTGTAATGGTTCCGCTACGTTTTGGACCACTGAACCTCTACCAAGAAAAGAGGATACCCTGATAAAACATTAGGAAACCTTTGTTGTCTCAGTGAAAGGCCATGGGGTCCGAAATGTAGCAGTAAAATCTGTTTTACGAAGTAAAATATTTCCTTTCTATAATATAGGTTTTACTGGCACGTATTGAAATGTATTTTGTGACAATGACACGAAGTTCAAGTGCAAGTATAGTATGTTTCTTTCATTATTATATGGCCTCAGGTTCAAATTACAGTCTTCATAACATTAAATAACTTTTATTTCACACAGGTTACATGTTACAACATGGGGTTGTGTACAAAACAGATATACATGTATACAGAAAAGAGTGTCACAAATATAAGTAAACTAAATTGTGTCCCTCTGTTCATTCACTCACCGAGTACTTTCACATGAATTCGACAAAATATATATATAAGTACTTAGTTTGCTTAGTTTTGATTGTTCATCAGTTTGGAGTAAATTATATGAGCTGACTTCTAAGGATGTATCATTATACCAGTTTGGCAACTTGACAACTTAAAAAATACATGATATTCGTGTTCAATAATAATACTGCATGCATCAGAATTCATCTGGCAATGTATGCATATCAGTTGTTTTGACGTTCTGAACCTCTATGACGTCTTGTTTTAGAAAAAATGACTTGGACATCGAAATTTTGCAAATGTTTTCTAAATTTATAGAGTTTACATCATGCAAAGGACAGATATTTGCATGAAAGGCTATCCGTTGAATGTCGTGTTTCACTTTATGCAGGCCACGCACTACAATTTGAAACGGCGCG
>CM037778.1:55005974-55026897 GCA_021229015.1 Solen grandis
GGACCAGAATGGAAATACATGTGTATAGGGGAAAAATAATTTTTGAGACAATATCTGGCAATTAACATTTCAAACAAATCTGTCATCAAAATTCATGCAAATTTATTCATTTTAAAAAGACATTAGAATACACTAAGTATCATGATTTCATTTCACAGCCTTCAAAGTAAAAAAACAAACAAAAAAACATTTATTTCAAATTTTCTTTTTCACAGAAACCAGGCCCCAAATTTTCAAACTCAAAGCCCTTTAGAATCTAATATCATCAGTTCAATTCCAGCCATGAAGAACACATCTGAAATACTGGAAACTGAACTATGATAAAATATTCAGGTGTGGCAATATTACAATGTGGTATTACATACAATACACAGTAATGAAACATGAGACAAACATTAAAAAGTTTAGTGGATAAACAGAAACTAGGAGTAGAAAATACATGATATTAAACCATCTAACTAAACCTTCCAGTTAATAATAATTTGAGTAAGAAATCTATCTAACAGAAAGAAAAAAGCTCCAAGATTCATCACAGCATATTTTATATTACTATACAAGAGTGTTCTCTGGAACACGTGTGTCACCCGCTAAAGCGTGACGGAAAAAGTGTGACAGACAGATGGATGGACAGACAGACAACGGAAAAGTGATCCCTATGTGTCACCTCTGCTTGCAGCAGGTGACACACACAAAAAAGCAATTTTCAGATGATGTTTTAATAGATAGAATGAAACAGTGGTTATAGAGTACATATATATATATACACACACATATATATATATATATATATGTACATATATACAAGCAATGCTTCAAAGTGGCTAACACATCCATAATTTAGAAATTCCCCCAAAACATCCAGCATTGGTTATGTTAAAAGAAAAAAAAGTAAATCACTTTAATAAATCTGCAAAATGGCCATATTCAACCAACCGCCAATTTTTCAAAAAAAAAAAAAAAGTCTTTATCCCAACCCTCCCATGGTATTTCAATATAAACACAGTAAAAAAATTTCTTTTCTAATAAGATATATTTTTATTTTAAATTCTCTCTTTTTTTTCTTCTTCTTTCTTTTTAGATGTGTTATTCATCAAGAATCATTACATTAGAAATTAAGAAGCGCACATATATATCCTAAAACCAAACCCTTCAACCTCTTATAAGTATTATTTTTGCTTTAAACCAAACTTTAAAGCACTAAATGATACCCATCCAGCTAAAGCATATACATGTATACTTTTATTTATACAAGAAAATGATTGCATGATGAAATTTAAAAACCAAAGCAGTTCATTTTTAACTGCTTATATCTTTTTTTTTTTTACTTTTCTTTTTTTTTTTTTTTGCAAATTATTTCCAATAATAAATGCTTTTAAAAACTTCACATTGGGCAGTTTTAGATATCTGATGAGTATCTCTCCCCCATCAAAAAAGAAGAAAAAAAACAAAACAACAAAAACAGACAGCAATATTCAAGCTGCTTGGTAATTTTATTCAAATCAGTTTGGGAAAATAAAGCTTTGATAGAACCCACCCCCCCTTAATTTTTTTTATAATTAACTACCAGTATAGCTGGTCTCTTAAAATGAGACAAGGCTGATCAGTCCTTAAGAGTCCCTTCAAATTTCTGTTCTTATGCACTAATCGCAAAACATGGAGGCTTTAGCAGTTGTATTTTTTTTTTAACTGATGAGTATGTAACAAGGATTCTGTTATGATGATGGGTATGAGGACAAGACAAACAGATGATAATGGTATCATGGCGGGGGATGATTCCCATCATGCACGTGTTGTCTTACCGCTCGACTGAGAAGAGATATCAGGAAAACTTAGATGTCTCATAGCAGCTGCAGAGGTGGGGGTTCGTTGCCAGACAGTGTGCGCATTATTTGGGGTTCGTGAAGGTAAAGGGGAACCTAAAATATAACAGCATGTGTATAGCAGACATGAAGAGTTCATGATTTTCAAATGTTCCTCAGAACAATTTCTGACATGGTCATTATTTCAAACTGTTCCTTTAAATTTGTCACATTT
Organism: Solen grandis; assembly: GCA_021229015.1. Taxonomy (NCBI): domain Eukaryota; kingdom Metazoa; phylum Mollusca; class Bivalvia; order Adapedonta; family Solenidae; genus Solen; species Solen grandis. The sequence continues at coordinate 55,008,009 of CM037778.1, forward strand.
CGCTCAAATAAAAGGAGAATAATAATTACAATCCATTCTGAAGTATTTCAACACATAATTTATGGTTGATAGTATGTTATATGTGTAATGTCAAACGCTTACAAAAATCATATGACAAAAGAATGCTGTTCATGTCCCATGTTTTCAAAAATAAAAATAGTAATCAAGCAGATTTTCATACTTGGATTCAATCTATGCCAATTAATTTCAACAGGAATTTGAGTATGATACTCAAATTTAAGTCTAAGATAATACTTTGATATTTTTGAGAACAAGGGGCCAGATCTTTGACAACAAGGAAGGCAGAACACTAACTTCCTATATAACTACCTCAATGATCTAATATTCCAATCCTAAACACTCTTCATATCTTTGTAATTATATTGACATACTATAAACCATCATGCAAATCGTTAAAATGAGACATAAACAGTTCCATTCATAATATAACAACCACCAATTGCATTGAGCAGGTTATAAAAATACAAGCAAGCATTCAGATACATTAGGAAATGTGCCTGGATCAACATATGACAGAGACTTCTTATAATTTGATAGTACAATGTGGATGTATCATGTAGATGATGCAGAAAATCAAATAAACCTGCAGTTCCTCTTCATGAAGTTTTTCAGATCATTACTTCAGTCAAATGTAAATGATTATCAAAAAAGTAAAAAAAAGTGGTCCTGCACTGCTTCATGAAGAATAAACAAAAGTGCAGCCTAGATAATATGCACATTGTTTTCCTAAGGTAATTTTGTGTTGGCCTCTTTGACCCCATATTACCCATCTTCAAGCTCATTTAAGACTTCATTCTGACCAAGTTTAATTCCTCACTAAGATTTGCCCTTGTGATATTTCTGACTCCATGTCGCGTAGTTTTAAACATCTTTGAGATTTTATACAAATATTCTGATTGGCCTCATAATTGATAACATGATTTTTCTAAGAGATACTCTGGTGACCTAGTTTTTCACCCTATGTGGCCAGTCTCAAACTTGCCTGAGGTATCACGAGGCAATCATTCTGTCCAAGTTTCAAAGAGAATGTTCAAAATTTGTTTTCTTATTCTCTTTTTCAGATATGACCTGGTGATCTCATATTAGACCCAAATAACTAAATTTTGCATTTGTCAAAATCTCCATGCAGACAAACAATCAGAGCAAGTTTCATTATAATTAGACTAATAATGTAGCCCCCAAATTGTTTTCTAACTACACCAGTACCAATGTTAATCCTGATCACAAACCTGAACTTTTTACCATTTATTTACTGACTAACCAGGTTCTATCATGATTACATTGAAGTAAGAAAAAAATAGTTTTAGCAAATTTTAAATATTTCAAAATCCAATAATACTGTTACATAAAACATTGACTTAAATAAGGCACATTTCTTAAATGCTTCTTACAGCTCTCAACAGTGGGTTAAATTAAAATATATCAAAGATATACAATAGACTGTAGTCATCTAGAAACTACTAAAAAATCCAATAATGTAAAATGTATTCCTGATAGATGAAGAAATGATCAAGTGTACTAAACATGGAACATTATGTATGTTTGGAAAATATTCAACTGCAAATGCTTCTGGTAAAATTGATAACTAAAACAACAGTATCCAAAACTAAAAAAAATTACTGTCATTGAAAAAAGTGTTGTTTTCTTTTCTCAAGCATAAATCAATAGCAGCATTACATTGCTAGTTCAATTTTCTTGGTTTAAATAAAATATTGCCAAATGCAAATAAAACAATTTCAAACTTTCCCAATCTTAAGTTAAACAATAGTTACACTGTTAGGAAATCAATAACCAATTTCTCCAGAGGAACACATTTTAACACCTTTTTAAACCAGAGTTAAACCAAATAATGGAAAAGATTCCATTCTTGGCATTTACTTAACAGTAGCAAACAATGCAAAACCTTAAAGGTATGCCTCCTACTTACTCGCTACTAGTTGCATAGGTCACTTTAGTGACGTCGACTACAGTTAAGGGTTAACTTCCCTATCACCATTGATATACAGTGTAAGCAAGCAGCAGGTGAAAGGAGGGTGTGTGGAGCATACCTGAATTGCTATTTTGGCTGCCATCAAACCATCCATGTGGAGGAGGGGTTGCATTTGGCAAATGGTTACTGTTGTTTTCTATTGAATTCACTGTTGGCTGACTGTTCCTGAAACAAAACCTTCTAAAATTAGAATTTGTCAAAGAATTTCCAGCTTTGGCAAACGTGATGCATGCTAATCCAACAAAATAATTATGATTCTAGTTTGACTTTTTTTTTGCTGGTTCAAAATATTGAGAAAACTGAAGGGATACTTACAACTTTGTAGGAGTGATCGGTACTTTGATAGAGGACGAATTTGTTGTTAATGATGGTACTGCACTATTGTTCTTGTTTTTCTGCAAAAAGAAACAAGTATATTTCATGGCTAAATAAAACAAGAGGACCAAGATGGCCCTGTGTCACTCACCTGAGTAAGATTGCTTTTCGGCATGATGACAAACAAGAGCTGTCAGAGGACAGCACGCTCGACTATTCAAAATGCTTGTTGGTAAATCAAATGAAATCTATTTCAATTCTTGCCCTTCACATTCCCTGTACATAACAAGTAACTGGTGTTGTATGCAACACATAAAGCCCCCTACCGGCTCCACCTTGACTCAATATGGTAATCAATCCCATTTTTTGCCATATTTTCACTATTTCCGTTACCAAGCAACCACATTTTGTGAAGAACAAAAATAAAATAACGTGCATAATCTACACATTGCCATCTAGTCATATACCAAGTTTCATCAAGTTAGCTTGCTTAGTTATCGCGGGATCCCATTTTTGCCATATTTTCACTATTTCCGTTACCAAAGCAACCACAATTTTAGTTGAAGAACAAAAATAAAATGACGTGCATAATCTACACATTGCCATCTAGTCATATACCAAGTTTCATCAAGTTAGCTTGCTTAGTTATCGCGGGATCCCATTTTTTTGCCATATTTTCACTATTTCCGTTACCATAGCAACCACAATTTTAGTCGAAGAACAAAAATAAAATGACGTGCATAATCTACACATTGCCATCTAGTCATATACCAAGTTTCATCAAGTTAGCTTGCTTAGTTATCGCGGGATCCCATTTTTGCCATATTTTCACTATTTCCGTTATCATAGCAACCACAATTTTAGTCGAAGAACAAAAATAAAATGACGCGCATAATCTACACATTGCCATCTAGTCATATACCAAGTTTCATCAAGTTAGCTTGCTTAGTTATTAAGTTATCGCGGGATCCAGATTTGAGCGGACAGACGGACAGACTGACAGACGGACAGACGGAGGGCAAACCTATAGTCCCCTCCGGTGTGAACACCGGTAGGGGACTAATAATAGTCAAAAATGATATTTCTTGATAGTCTGATACCCCTTAATATATTTATGATGTCTAAAATCAATCCCATGCCTAGTTACTCAGACATAAGCACAATAACACTGTGCATGCAAAACTTAAACCAAAAATCAAAGTTAGAAAAGGGCCATAATTTGCATCAGTTCAAAAGTTATCCTCCTGTTTTCTGATGCCCTTGAAGACACTCCTTAACTTTCTAGTCAATTCCACAAGCAATTTCTGAGATATAAGCTGGATAGTAGCTTGAATGCAAAAATTTAACCAAAATTCTAAGTTAAAAGGGGGTCATAATTTTTAATCTATTCCATCAAGTGTTATCTTCTTTTAAAGTATGATACCCCTAAACATATTAAAGATGTTTCAAATCAATTCCATGCCTGGACTCTGAGATATAAGCTTGAAAGTACTTTGCATGCAAAACTTTTACCAAAATTTCTAAGTTAAAAAAGGGGCCATAACTTGTAATATATTCCATCAAAAGTTATCTACCATGAAAGTATGATACCCCTAAACATATTAAAGATGTTTAAAATCAATCGCATGCCTGAATACTGAGATATTAGCACGAAAGTACCTTGCATGCAAAACTTTAACCAAAATTTCTAAGTTAAAAAGGGGCCATAATTCATATTAAATTCAGTCAAGAGTTATCTACCTTGGTTGTCTGATGCCCCTGAACATATTTAGAAACTTTCACGTCAATACCATAAATGGTTATTGAGATATAAGGTTGATAGTAACTTGCACGCAAAACTTTAACCAAAAGCTGCAACGCCAACGCCAGGGTGACTACAATAGCTCTCATATTCTTCGAATAGTCAAGCTAAAAAATGTGGCATCTAAAGTGTTTTTCTAACATTTGACTTAGTGACCTAGATTTTGATCCTACCTGAATTTGCACTCAAATGGGAATTCATGCAGTCATCATTCTTAACAAGTTTAATGAAGAAAATGTAGGCCTCTTAAGTGTTCACAAGGTTTTTCTAAGATTTTCTAAAATTTGACCTAATGACCTAGTTTTTGATCCAACATGACCCAATTTCAAACTCATCTGACATAGCATAAAGACAAAGATCCTGACAAAGTTTCATGAAGATTGGGCTAAAAATGTGGCCTCAAGCATGTTCACAAGGTTTTTCTAAGATTCGACCTGGTGACCTAGTTTTTGACCCCACTTCACCCAATTTCGAACTCATCCAAGATATCATGTAGACAAACATGCTGACTTAATTTTATGAAGATTTGCCTAAAACTGTGGCCTCTTAGAGTGTTCACAAGGTTTTTCTAAGATTTGACCTGGTGACCTAGTTTTTGACCCCCCCTTTTAACCAAATGTAGACTAACATCCTGACTGAGATTCATGAAGATTGGGCCAAAATTGTGGCCTCTAGAGTGTTCACAAGCAATTGTTGACGACAGACAACGTATGACGGATGACGCACAACAGACAATAAGCGGTCACAAAAGCTCACCCTCAGCACAAGTGCTCAGGTGAGCTTATTAAGACCGAATATTTGCATTTTCATCAACTCAAGGGCTGTAACTTTCAAGTGTCAGAGACATTCTGACTGGTTATCAAACTTGGTCAAGATATTGTTGTCATAAAGATTGTGACCAAGTTTGGCTAAGATTGGATCAAGTTTCTTAGAGCTACTGAGTTTACAACCTGAGTAGATCCACTCACCAGCCACATGCAAATGTCATTCCAAGGGCATATAAAAAATGAACCCCATACATGAAAACAATTTTCTCATTTTCTAATAATTTTCCTGCATAGGTTTTATTTATAAATTTATATCAAAGTCTTAAGGAAAGGGCAGAAACATTTCCATACATTAAACTTTTTTACCCATTATTTAAGGATATGAATTAAAAAAAAAAAGATACTTACATTGTCATCTACTGATTTGTGCCGTTTTCTGTCATCATCCTAGAATGAAAAAGTATGGCTGGTTCAATTTTTTTTTTCCCTTCAATATTTCGCTAGAAATACATCTTCATAGGACTAGTGCTTTTCACCAAGCAAATACAACAATTAACTGATTTAACCTGACTGCTCCTTTTTTTATTTTAGTTCTATTTAACAATTACTGAGAAATTCTCACCTTGGAATGATTTGCATTAAATCCTGGACTAGGTGACGGTGAACTTGAATTTGTTGATGTTGGTGTCGTTGACAATTTGTCTGAACCGTGATCATCATCATTCGGCGGGGATGCTGTTGAGGTTATAAAAAAGAACATATCAAGTTCTCATAGTGAGATTCGCTCAATGGATTTTAGTCCTTTTAATTATGATACCATAAGAAACAACAATACAGGCTGATTTTTCATGTGGAAAATTTGCAGAAAGATGTTGGATTCATGTCGAGAATAGAAAATTATAATTCAAAAGTGATTTCTAAGATTTGATTTAGCAACCCAGTTTTCCACCCCAGATGACCCATACTGACATTCATTCAGATATGCAGACAAACATTGACCTAGTGACCGATTTTTTTTTTAAACCAAGAACTTGCGTAAGACATTCTGCAGGCAACATTCTGACCACCAAGTTTAAGAAGATCTCATCAGAATTTCCTGTGCTTGCCATGGCACCAAAACATGTTGATATAACTGACTTCTTAATAAAGTGACTAATTTCATTTCAGTCAGGTGAAAAAAAATAAAAAAATTTAAAGCTTTCTAAACATTTTTTTTGAATTTATGTTTATCTATGTTACACAATATCTGTAACCATGCTGCTAAAAACATGAGCAAGTCGTTAAAATTCATAAGCAATTGGGTATTCTCAATAACAATTAGCAATGTTTCACCAAAATATATTGTATTCATCATTATGTGAAGTAGTGTTATTTCATCTGTTACTTATATTTCTATATAAGGCAACATTACTTACCAAGTTCATCAAGTGATAATTCGTCGTAAATGAACTCATTTTCTTCAAAGTCGGGATCTTGATTGGAATCAACATAATACTCCAAATCATCTTTGATATTTTTTATCTGCAAGACACATTAAAAGAAATACCATTAATAGACGGTTTTAAAAGTTAGTTAAGCACAGTACCATAGCACGCATGTGAGGTTATAATAAATCAAGATCTTCTAAAAGGAGATACTTGCATAGTTATTGTACAAGCAACATTATCTGCTTAAGCTTTTAGAAATTCAGCAGTTGCGTCTCCAAATAAAAATCTGTGAAAAAACTTTGTGTAGAAAAAAATCAAGAGAAAAAAGTAAAGTACATGATGAATGGTAAGCCACTTTGAATGGAGGAAATCTTTCAATATTGCCTGTACATCTACTCAAAAAATGAACTGTTATCTCAGAAACAAGCCTGATGACCACTTCATTTCTCTCCATATTTGCATTTGCCATACGTTTTTCTACAAAATATGAAGTTTTTATGGAAAAAAAATGTATAATTTCAGGATATCTAGCCTTTGATATGAACTGAGACATAAGTTATGATGGAAAAGCAACCCCTATGTGTCACCTCTGTTTACAGCAGGTAACTCAAAAGGTGTTAAATGAGTAACTACAAAAATACACAGCCGTAACACATACATGATAATGTCATAAGTATTCTTCACTGGTGCTTCAAATTACTCACCTGCTCTAAAGGTATGGCATCATTATCCACCATCCTCATTATTGTCTCCAGTTTCTGTATGTGATATGAATGGCGATCCTGGATTGCCTTTAATGTCTCAAACCTATCAGTTCTCTGCAACAAACGAGGCTCGATTGGTAACAACAAATAAGAAAATACAGGTAGGAAATTTTTTTTGTCTACCTTTACAAAGAAAAATTTCAGCAAATAAATCATTTAAATCTATTGGGCTTTCAAAATATACAATACTTCATACAGAGAGAGTAAGTCACTATCAAGCTGTGAATATTGCAAATTTCTACATCTTAAGTCTGAAAAAAAAAAAAGGTTTGCCCCTTCATTCCTATAGTAACGAAAATAATTCAAAATTATACCTCTTTGTCTAGCCTTTTGTTTTTCTTCACACTCGAAAGTTGTTCGACTTGACTCTCAAATCCATCCATCTGAATGTTCAGATTCTCAATTGCTTGCTGTAAAAAAAAAGCAACAACAAAAACATATAAACATATAAAACAAAAAAAGTCAGTAGAACTGACAGATGCTCCCCGAAGAACGTCATTGTTACAAATAAGGCCTTGGTCAATGGGTGGGAGGATATGTTGAAATCCCCAGTCCTAAATCATATCTATTCTCCTCATCAGATGAGATGTTTTACCAACTCTTATTTGGAGACTTAGTAACAGTTTACTATTTAATATGATAATACGTGTTACTCATCAGATCTTTCATTGATTTTTTTTAAGTTTTTATACTACTAAAAATTAAGTCATACATTTCAATGTGTGCTCATATCAAAGAGGTTAACCAACACTCTTGACATATGACTGGATATTTGAAATAGTGTATAATAGCCTAAACAACAATTAGCTGACATGATTATGATTGACATTACTAGCATATTGAATTTTGTGGGGTTTTGTTTAAATGATATCTCCTGTTAAATTAGGCAACATGACATGAATATTAGTCAACAACATGGTAGTAGGGGCCATAACTCTCTTAAAAATTGAGGAACCAGGTCACGTTGACGATATGCGTATCTACTCTTGGTAATAAAGCTTCCATAAAGTTTTTGAATTCAAGCCATTAGTTCCTGAGAAATAGCCCGACAAGAATCATGCAAATGACTATAGGCAAAAAAAGTCAAGGGGCCATAACTCTGAAAAATTGAGGAACCAGGTCACGCCGACGATATGCGTATCTACTCTTGGTGATAAAGCTTCCCATAAAGTTTTGTTGAATTCAAGCCATTAGTTCCTGAGAAATAGCCCGGACAAGAATCATGCAATATGTACTATAGGCCAAAAAGTCAAGGGCCAACTCTTTGAAAAATTAGGAACGGTCAGCGACGATATGCGATCTCTCTTGGTATAAAGCTTCCCATAAAGTTTCGTTGAATTCAAGCCATTAGTTCCTGAGAAATAGCCCGGACAAGAATCATGCAATATGTACTATAGGCCGAAAAGTCAATGGGCCATAACTCTGTGAAAAATTGAGGAACCAGGTCACGCCGACGATATGCGTATCTACTCTTGGTGATAAAGCTTCCCATAAAGTTTCGTTGAATTCAAGCCATTAATTCCTGAGAAATAGCCCGGACAAGAATCATGCAATATGTACTATAGGCCAAAAAGTCAAGGGGCCTTAACTCTGTGAAAAATTTAGGAATCGGGTCATGCTGACGATATGCGCATCTCCTCTTGGTAATAAAGCTTCCCATACAGTTTCGTTGAATTCAAGCCATTAGTTCCTGAGAAATAGCCCGGACAAGAATCATGCAATATGTACTATAGGCCGAAAAGTCAATGGGCCATAACTCTGTGAAAAATTTAGGAATCGGGTCATGCTGACGATATGCGCATCATTTCTTGGTAATAAAGCTTCCCATAAAGTTTCGTTGAATTCAAGCCGTTAGTTCCTGAGAAATAGTCCGGACAAGGAAAGTGTGACGGACGGACGGACAGACGGACGGATGAACGAAGCGGCGACTATATGCGTCACCTTCGGTGAGCATAATTAAAAAAAGCAATTAACTATTTAAAATAGTTCACATTGTTCACTGTCCATTTTTTTTTTTTTTTGCTGCCTTTTCTCTGTAAATTCAGTGATTTAAATTGACTTGAGCTACTTCTATTACAATAATTCTACCTTTTAATTAAAATGTATTACCGAAATCCACTGAGTGATTTCATTCTTCTCCTTTGACGCAGGATCAAGTTTAGACGCTGCACCAAGGCCTTCTTTTGAGTATGCCTTGGTTTTTGTTTCTCGCTCAACAACCTTGAATCTCTCCATTTGCTGTAATGAGGAAATGAGGCAACTGATGTCACACATAAGTAATAATACTAACCATGAGTATTCCATACAATATCTTCATCAGTTTGATATTCCCCAATGGATCCATTAAATAAAACAAGACTTTCCATTTACCTACATTAAATATTTCAGTAAAACAAAACAAAAAAACCTACCATATCCAAGACATTTATTACACCTGATTAATAATAGGAAAGACATGACCAACTTACGGTTTCAATTAGTTTTCGGTTTTCTGTCAAGGATCTCTTGTCCTTGATATCGCTGCTGGCCAGCCAAGTCTTAATCTGATCACGCTGACGCTGCAGCTTCTTAATCTCTTTCTTGAGGTCTGCCTCATACTTCTCCTTTTGATTGGAGTTGGCAGAATTATGTACCTGAAACACAAAACATTTGTTTGAAAGTAAAATCCAAGAAGTGTTTCTTGGAACACATGTGTCACCCGCTGTTTACAGTAGGTGACACAAAAAAAGAATTAAGGTTTGATGTCACAATCTAAATTTTGTTCTGAAATGTGTATGTTTTAAACAAACACATGGCTCATTCTTATTACTAATTAACAAACAATATCTGACAACAAGATTTGCTGATCAAAGCCTTATATCTAACTTAAAAACTACAAAGTTTTTAAAATATTAAACATTTTCCAAACTATGAATTGAATACTACAAGACATGTTCACTGGTTTCCAGACAATCAAATCTATTGTTAAATTTGCATTCTGATGTATTTCAAAATACATTCAGATGTATTTCACTATTTTTTAAGCCATAATTAAATTTTGTTGCATTGCCCCATACTGGGACTCTGACAAAAAAGTGAGAATGAGTAATTAAGATATCTTTCAGCTCTATAATAACTGAATTTAGTGAAGAAAAAATAAATTGTACTGCTTTTCATTGGTACTTCTTTTTAATTTACCTGTCTCTAGAAGGCAAGTTACGTAAACTTCACATGCCTGTAAAAGACTTAAAATTTGACTTTGGCAAGCAATGGTGCTGCACTGTAGAATTTACAGTAAAACAAACTTGAAACGGATTACAACGAATGAAAACCTGTAATCAAGTCTGATTATTCTGAAATGATATTGATACCTACATCTAGATTACCTTGTGCACAAAACAACATACTGGTAGAGACCATGCATTAATCAGTGTGTATTGATTAGTGGGAAACTTCAATAATCAATAATCATGTAAAGTAAAATAGCTGGAGGATCTTAAGTTTGAAACATCTTCTGGAATGGATGAAAGAAAATGTGATCAATGGAAAAATTACTCACTTTCTGCCATATGTCTTCAAAAGTATAAACCCCTTCCTGAACTTTCTTGAGGCATCTGTCAATTTCACCTAAAGATATAAAGAATATACCTTCAAATTAACAGGTTACAAAACTAACAAATGTACCAACTTAGCTTGCACATCTGTAGATATGTGTCACAACCAAATATTTGCTTCTATTTTTAAATGTTAATGTATCTTGATGATGACTTGATGTATATATAAGTTTCATGATGATGTGAAGTCATCTTCATGGAGAGAAACAGCTTAAACACAAAGGTAAACCTGAGGTGTGACGAAGGGAACAGACAGACTCACAGATACATACATAACCCACACAGCTGGAGGGGCATAAAAAAAATCTGAGGATGACACATAAAAATCTAGAGACAACCACTTCTTAAGACTTAAGGGTGTTATATACAATTGTATTATATATAAACTCAAGATAGGACCAAAAGGATCCTACACATATCAAGATATCTGTGAGTTAGAAAGGTATTTCCAATACAATTTCAATTCAATACAAATTCAAGCAGTAGGACATTTCAAAGTCCTACATATCATATCAGTGATGGTATTGTGAAACATATATGTAGAACTGACCTTTTAAAATTGCAATACTACCCAAAATCAATGCTATAAATACAGAAAATAAGGTGAAAATATGAAAATTCAATCTTTCTTTTGACGATATGCAAAATATTGTCTCTGTAGGTCAAACAATTAGCTCGATTGATGTTGATAGAATCACAAATATAATTAAATGACTAAAAAATGAATTCCTCTATGCTGTCATGATTTCCTGAATATTTACCAGGCCTTTTTCTTGCCATTTTGGGATTTTTTTTTTTTTTTTGGAATTGGGAATTTTTCGCGTGAAAACCTTTTTTGGGAAGAATTTAGAACAGATAATTCCAAGCCTTAATTATGATTCTCTTTATTTCTTCTTTTTTTCAATTATGTTTCTCATTACTGAACATTATTACAATGCCATTTTTCTGGCCTTAGCATCTCTAAAGATGTTGCACATTTGCTCAAGGTCTTCATTCAGTAACTGGTCTGGACCTTCAGCACAGATGGTCATCAGGCTGGAGAGTTTAGGAACAAATTTCAAGGGGGATTCTTCTTGAAATGATATAGGGGTTGCTTTTTCGGAATGTTTTTTTTCAGCCGTTTTTTCATTTGGTTTTTTTCGGGAGGGTCTACGGGTGCCGGTTGTTCAGGACAATCGGCAGGCACTGTTGAATCAGTTGATGTTGAGGCAGCATCCTCCTCACTTTCTTTTGAAAAATACGAATATAACTTTTTTGTCCCCTCTTTATCTTTTTTACGAATGCGTTTTCCGTAGTACTTACTGATGTGCGACGAAATCTTGACAACGTGAATAGTGCACGCTAAAAACCGGGACACACAAGACAATTCTCCGGGAATAAAACTTTTTTCGATATTTACATCTTGAAATGCACTAAAGGTAAAAAGGCAACTAGAATTTGTAAATTATAATGAACTTATCGTTTTAGGGAATCACAAATGGAATGGACTTTTAAAAAAAAATCGATCGGCAAACAGGCTTTCCCGAAAACCGTGGTTACCGCGTAATAGTGTCTTTACTATTTTCGGAATACGTCTGCCATTTTCATTGTCGTATCGTAAACAAGTTTTGATGGGACTGAACATCTCAATAAATAGGCGATATTTGTTCATTTTTTCTCCTTTTAGGCAGTGGGAATTCTATTCACTTGCATTGGGAATATTTTTATCAAAATTGGGAAAAATACATGTTATTTGTCATTGGGAATGGGTCCGTTTAACGGACCCGTAGATGCGCCAGAAAAAGGCCTGTTTACACAAAGACTGGCCCTTGTAAGTCATGCATAATCATAAGCGTTTGTAACCAAACAGGTATCTAGAGAGTATAATCCGTTGAGGTGTGTGTTTATACTACGGCACCTGCTGGCCAAACAATTCAGTAAAGTTCTTTAGAGAAAATGAATTAATGTGTTACATAACATTTGTTTTTCATCAGAGAAATATTTCAATAAAGTTGAGCACTGTACTCCCAGATGAAGTGGTGCATGCCCTTCTATTTTTAGATGGCTTGTTTTTATATTTATGCAAATAAGGCAGTTTCCGGGACTTGTCAAAAACAGCCGAGAAACGGTGGTTGTGACATTCCATACTTGTTGATTGGATTATGGTATAGTAGATAATATGTAGGTAATATAAGGGATCAGTAGAGTCTTTATGAACATTTCCTTTACTATAGGTCCATCATAGATGATAAATGTCCATGATTTGTTACAAACTGAGAGTTTCAAAATATTAGAGCTAAATTGACAAATCTTTAGTAGTATTACATCTTTAATATTTTATATAGGGTAATTTATACTGACAATTTTAACTTAAGTCTCTAATGGTAACAAGATGTTTGTTTAAAGAAAATGTCTGATGATGAGTTCAGGCCTTTGGGAGGCCCTTCACAGGGGGGGGGGGGGGTCTTTCACCGATAACATAAGGATTCTGAAAACTTAGATTTGTCAAACAGTTTTGAGTAGTGAACTTCTGAATGGTAATAAGTAAGAACCCTGTGATATGGGTTACTTAAAGGCAAATTCTCAGATTGCTACTCAAAAATACTGGAAAGAGTACAATTAGCCATTTTCTGGTGTTTACACTGGAGAAAGTTGCATACATGGCATAAGACGTAACCCTGAAGAGAGAAATATGCAACCAGACCTGGACTAAAACCTAGGGCACAGTCAATCTACTACACTTCTTTCATAAAATGTGCAGCAAGCCTGATTATATAACTACAAATCTGCATTTTACCGACTCAAGGTTACTACACAAGTACACACAGCTTTTATTTATGTCACTATATGGTTTGTGGATCACACAGAAGGTTGTTTGTGCCAACGATGTTTAATTAACAAGAGTGTTCTCTGGAACACAGGTGTCACCTGCTGAAGCCTGACAGAAAAAGTGTGAAGGACAGATGGATAGCCTGACAGACAGACCACGGAAAAAGGATCCCTATATATTAGCATCCCCAGGTCATTTTTTTATTGTTTTTAAAACTTTTAAAGAGTGGTATAGATGGAAAGTGCTATTGATAAGCTTTCCAAAACTGTTTTTATTTTTAAAATATCTTGAAAATTAAAAAAGTTATTGCATTTTAAAGTGTCGAAAAAACAGCTGAAGTTCAGAAAAATGGACATATACAATACATAGTAGGTTTCGAAACCTCGACGGAACCATCGCGTCGTGGAATTCACTACATTCACAACTAAAATTGCTCTAACTTTTTTATTTTTTAAGTTATTTTGATGAAACTTGGAACACAAATACTTTATTGTTGACTGGGCCAGATTCTATTGTTAAATATACTCTATTGTTCATTTTGGTTATTGTAAAGAAAAATAAAAGCAGGATATATTTAAGATTTTCTGATGCATCGTGGAATTTCGTATATTCACAACAAAAGTTGCTATAACTTTTTTATTTTTTAAGATATTTTGATGAAACTTGAAACACAGACACTTTACCATTAACTGATCAGATTATGTTTTTTTAAAATTCTCTATTATTCACTAAGGTTTTGTATGTGAAAACTGAAAGTATGTCATGTTTTAAGATTATATCGAAAATTTAAGTTAAGACTCCACAGTTCCTGATTCCTAAATAAACCAAATCACAGCTTATTTTAAATGTTATGACACTTTTCCCAAAGTTTTGCACAATAAATACTTATTTCAAAATATCTAATGACATATTTCCATTTACTTTACAAAAAAGACATTCATGAAAGTGAATAAAACTTTTGGTATGTAAAATATTCTGAATAGATTTACATCTATATATGACAATGGGTATGTAAAGTATTCTGAATAGATTTACATATATATGAGAATGGGTAAGTCAGTTTTAAAAAAAATGTTTTTAATGTCAAAATTTTATTTCCAATACTTAATTTGCAATATTAACGTAATTGATAAATAAAAAAAAAAAATTTTGGGAGATAAAAGAAAAAAAAATGATATCTTGATACTTATTCATTATATATAAAAAATAAGTTGTAATATATTTATTAAACGAGAGAGAGAAAAGAGAGAAAGAAGTAATACTTAGAATTTAAATATAGCAATAAACTATATGCTTTTATCTTTCTCAAAATTGAAAATCTAAAATTAAGCCTAACACTTTTCCAAAACAACATTGAATAATCAAGTATCCAAATCTTGACTGGCTGATTATAAGGTTACATAATATTGCTCAATAATGTCATAAATCACACCTGGACCATAGACTACTTCCCTAGTGATTGCACTGCATGGGGCCAGCCATCAACTGTAACCCCATAAAAGGGGATGCAATCTCAAAGGGTTACTAAGTTTGTTATAAGTTAAATAAGGTCATAAACTATCAGCTGGAAAGTGTCTCCCAATCAGCTGATTACACATCATGGGGCCTAGCTTTGTAATTTATGATCATTATGGACCCTCCCACACACACACCAATTTAAAACAAGAGGTTTTTGTCAGCTTATAAGAGTGTAAAATTTGTTGGTTATATGCTACGTACAACTTTAAATAAAATTTTGTATCTTGTAGGAAGAGTACAGAATCACTAATTATATGTTTATTCATTTAGGTTAATTGTATTAAAAAACAACAACAAAAAATACAGGCTTTTCCATCTAAGACAGCAGTTGTTTTATGCAGTTGATCTAGTTTATTTATACTTTTAATGAGTGAGTATTGTCCTATGTTCCTCCACAACATTTACATAAGTTTTTAATCCAATTGATTGATTTCCCCTTCATTTCAAAGTCAGATGTAAGTTTGAGATTTTTATCACGAAAAATGATAGATCTTGTTGCATGCATGATTTTAATCTAATGAAGAAATGATATACAGTAAAGTGATTTTTTGTCATCACCAAAGAAGGTGGCTGGGGAATGCAATATTAATGAGGATTGCATTTCATCCCCTTTTTTTTCAGAAATAAAGAAAATTTTACTAATATGTATATTCAGCACCATTCATTCATTGTGAAAATAAATGCGTATGTATGTCAACCAAAGTGCAGTTAGAAGTTAGTTATGACAATTACGATCGTCGTATGGTACGAAATTTCACTCGGTAAACAAAGTAATTTAACTAAGTAAAATGTGTATTACAATGATACTAAAGTTAAAAAAATATGTTAATTAAAGGATTTATACGCGAAAGATGTTGTATCAACAAGAAAAACATCCATATACACCTTTACATTCTCGTTCTGAAGTTTTGTTTTCATTATCGGTAAAATTCAAAATGGCGGCCGCACTCGATTCGCCGCGGACGTTTTTTTTAAAAGTTTGATTTTCATCAGAGATGCGGATGCTTTAATATGCATGAATTGTCTTGAAAAATATATCAAATTAAAGAGCAGACTTTATACTTTTAGAAGTATAAAGTTCTATTTTACTTACTTTTTAATCTTCCTAAAAAACGCGCCAGACTTCACTACCTTATTACTCGGAAATTAATTGACATATACGTTAAGTTCAAAAACCTCGAGAAAGTTCATTCTTTTCTGTAAATGGTGATATAATTTTTAAATCTAAAAAACGGTGTTTAATAATCCGCAACCGCGATCATTAAACATACGTGTAATCAATTCTGCGTCAGTTACACAGTATCCCGAAATTACACAAAATTTACTTACCTGGCGGATTTTACACACAACTACGACAAAAATAAGAACAAAACAACAAAAACATATACATCATTGGAAAGATAATTTTATTTACATTTAAGATATGTAAGTTTGATATTGTTTTGATATTTTTTTCCCTTTGAAAACAGACTTTTTGTACACTAGGTATACCGATTTTGCAGAATTCTTAACTGGCTCTGCAGCTCAGCTGGGGATGCTATATATATCACCTCTGCTTACAGCGGTTGACACAATACTTCACATACTTATTTCAAAGTACTAAACTCGTTTATACTTCCAGTGATTTTTTTTTACAATTTTTGCTGCACAAGTGCTGGGACTCGCTAAGCTAAAAAAATAAGAGTTCCAATACAGAAAGTATGCATCCTACCTTAATTTCAATAGCATTTTCCGTATATTTTATGCATCCAGTGGACGCATTGAATTACAAACATTGCATCCATATCGAATACATTGCATCCTGGATGCAGAGGTAAAAAAAATCACTGTACTTCTGAACAATCACTGAAGATTATGACTGGGAGGCAAAACTTCTACAGTGTATATACATACATCATATTCATAAATCAAAATAAGTGATAGAAAGTCTAGTCTTCATTTATTAAATGATTTAACAACCTAGCACAGTATCATGAAACAAGCTACATGAAAAGTGTTTGCCAAAAAAAAAAATCCTGATAGGTAAAAGGACAGTGATATACAAATCTACTCAATGAGCTTTAAAAGACCGTTCAAAAAATGAGAACAACAATAGGACATAGTATATTCTGTGGACTTGAGTAGGAATTGGATGAACACTTCAAAAACTCAGAAATGATTAAACTGTTATTCTGAGTACAAGAATACTCCAACACAACTGAAAAAGTGATCTTTATCTGTCTATAGTTTTGAGTACATGAGTACATCTTTTTATTCAAATAAGAAACGAAAGTTCTAAATATGATATATGAACCGGTTATAAATGAGCATTGCAGATTATCTCCCTTGGCTCACATTAACTATTCCTAATTACATATTAAGATCGCAGAATGTTGTTATTATGCCTAATGATCACCTAATACGAAGCATATTTCTTCAACACAACTCGCCGATTGACAATATGAAAATTTGACATTTCTTAAAATGGTGAGAACTTTACAGAGGACGAACAAAAACAATTTGCGATGTACGAACATTTCAAGATTCACTCAAAAATGCAGAAAAAGCATACCTTGCAGCTTTCGCTTGTCAGCCATAGCTATGAATACTTGTGGAAAGGTGACAGATGCATGCTAGGAGAGCTCGTAAAAGCTCACTTGAAAGACTGGGGTGATAAAAGAGTTGGGGAATTCCTGGTGCTTTTTTCTTTTACTAAACCAATATGGCTGCTTTTTGAAGACCGAATAACCCATATTCGATATGCAGAAATTTATACAAAATAGTCCATTGCAAAATGCATTTTGGAAAATCGAATGATACATAAAACATAAATCCTTTTCTAAATACAATCGAGTTTACTTATTTTAAACAAGGGCCTAACACATTTTTAATATCGCCATCATTTCCAAAATTTAAAGCAAGAGCGTATCAATAAATTCTGAATGAAAAATTGATATTCGCCGGAAGTGGATCTTGGGAAAGTTTTGTTTACGCATGTTTCTGGAAATGTCAGATGTATAAATTCAAGATATTAGCCGTATATTAAGGAGTGCAACGTAAGATTTATTTTTTTTAACATTTTTTGCATGATTCAAATCAGTTTCACTATACTGTCAATGTATTTATTCTTACTGTTGCGCATGTTTGAAAACTATTCGCAAACAAGACCAAAACATTCGACTGAAAATAAAACGTCCTGCATACAGTAGCATTTATTTGCAAATCTATTGCATTTATCAGATGACTGACATCAGTTACATTACAGAAAAAGTAAAAGTGTTGTCACAGGCAAATGTCTGGTCTGCTGGATTACAGCATGTATACCTTGTATTTGAGCTCTAGCTTTTGTGAGTTGTTTTTGTTACCTCAACTTTGTATAAGTGTGTGTGTGTTGGGGGTGGGGGGCAATATAGGAATTATGCACATCATACACTAACATTACATGAGGACAAGGTGATGCAGGCCTTTCCACAGACGCAACAAGCGCCCCAGTCCGGGGCGCCTGAATTTTGAAATCAGAGTCATCGGGGCGCCTAAAATCTCAATCAGAATCACCGGGGCGTCTGAATTTGTCTGCTTACCAAATCATACCTTGCCTCGGTAACAGAGAACCACGCTTTCGCGTCTTGTCTCGCAACTTCCCAGCATGACACCAGGACACCAGGAGAGCAGTGGTCCAGTGGTAGGACACGCGCTTCGGGATCGAAGGGTCCAGGGTTCGAGTCCTACTGGGCGCTGCTTATTTCCTTGAACAAGAAATTTAATCTGCATTGTTTCACTCCACCCAGGTGTAAATGGGTACCTGAGAGGGCAGTATAATTCCGTGGCGCCATGGTGTAGGCTGCCTTAGGCGGACTGAAAGACTCCCCAGGGAGATCGATAGTTAGATACAAGTAGCCCGATGA
>CM037778.1:55033165-55083165 GCA_021229015.1 Solen grandis
GTAAGTTATGGTGGTAGACTCACACACCAAAAATTAGATGAATATCTGCAAGCGTTTAAAAAAAAGTCCGGAAAACTGCTATTTTAACGAAATTTTCTAATTCCAAGGGCCGTTATTCCGTCAAAAATCAGTGGACAGGAACGAAACTCAAACTTGATATGTAAGTCATGGTGGTAGACTCGCACACCAAAAATTAGATGAATATCTGCAAGCGTTTAAAAACAAGAGGGCCATGATGGCCCTAAATCGCTCACCTGAATTCAACTGCTAGAGAGAAAATGCTTAAGCATACGTTTCCTGAAAATTGTTTCGTACATTAATAAATAGATGTGATAATAGGGTGTAATATTAGAAAAAAAATAATATCTTACTAATTTTTCTTTCCCCTTTTTTTCAACTGACAATGAGTGCTAAAAATGAAAATATTAAAGTTCAAACAGAGTGAAACCTTGCAATTTTCAACATTTAAAGGGGCATAACTCCTGACATAATAAATTGATTAAAGCCATCATCAAATTTGGCCAAGATATTCTGGTCATAAACAATGTCTTAAGGTCTGAAGGCAATTGCTTAAGAAATAAAGATGCTAGAGTGCAAAGAGCAATCTGGATTCTTTCAAATTTAAAAGGGGCATAACTCCTGACCTTATGTGTTGATTCCAGTCATAATTGAACTTGGCCAAGGTATTATGGTTTTAAACAATGACATTAAGTTTGAAGGCAATTGCATAAGAAATAAAGATGCTAGAGGGCAAACAAAGTGAAATCTGGCTTTTTTCAATTTTAATTACAGTCATTTCGTCGACCAACCGTTTCGTCTAACTGGTTACATATAGTAAATGAAAAGTCGTTTCGTCAACCTTAATTTTCAGTAGGCGGAAGGTGTGAAATACTTTTGTAGGGTCATTCACACCTAATTACTCGCGCATGTGTAACTGTTTAACATAATTAGGCACACAATTATGTATTTATTTTTTTGTATTCTCATTTTGTCCATGGGGTGTTGGAAAAAAATTGAAACCCCTATTAATCGCACTCATCGATCGGGGTATTTGTGACGTCACAGAAAGGTAAACATGAACAAAGATGGCGGCGGCCATAGCCGATCGAAATCACACACTTTAAACAGCTATAAAACTTGTTTTACAGAACGGGAGAGGACCATTCATACATAATTAATCGCACACTGGTTTCATTATTTGTTGTACTTTTTTGTGATGATGGCGGTGATGACGGATTGTTTAATGTCCGGTTTTTTTTGTTGTAAATTTAGAGATAATCGGATATGATAGTTTCCATTTATATGGTAATAAAACGCTTAATGTTAGAAAAGGCCGTTACAGTGGTGGACTTACTGTTTATTATCTAAAATCTATTCACAAGTTTTACTAAACAGATTAACAAAATGGAGCAATAAACATGAAAAAATCATTAAAAATCAATTTGGATTTCAAAAAGAAAAGTCTACCATAGATTGTATTTTTATTTTACATTCAATAATAGCAAAAACTTTAGCAAGTAAAAAGAAACTATTTTGTGCATTTGTAGATTTCGAAAAATGTTTCGATAGGATAGACAGAAGTTACTTATTCCGTAAACTAATAAATGAAAATTTATCTTCGATTTTTGTAAAAGCTTTAAAAAGCATGTACAATACTGTAAAGGCGTGTGTAAGATATAAGTCAAACATTTCATCATTTTTTGAATCCAATATCGGTGTGAAGCAAGGAGACCCCTGCTCCACGATATTATTTTTATTTTTCCTCAACGATATTACATCAAACTTAAATACTGATATCAATAACCTTTTTACAATAGATGATGTAAAATTATGTCTTCTCCTATTTGCGGACGACGCGGTAATTTTTGCCCATACACCTGAAGCTCTACAATCATTACTCAACGATTTACATACTTATTGTTGCAAATGGGGTCTTAAACTAAATACGAAAAAAACTAAAATCATGATATTTGAAAAAGGAAGACCATCACAAGTTAACCTGAAGTATAATAATATTACCCTAGATATAACTGATTCTTTTAAATAAAATAATTATAATAAAAAGAAACTAAAAAAAAAACAAGCTTTGCATAATTTTTTAAAAAATTAACTTACTATTAAAGATAAATGTAAACTGTTCGACTCACTGGTAGGATCTATTCTACACTACGGTGCGGAAATATTTGGATATCACGATTGTAAAAGCCTTGATATTATACATTGTAAATTTTTAAGAAAGATATTAGGCGTTAATAAAAATACTAATCTTACTGTTTAAACAGAAAGGTCCTTAAATATATATAGACAATTTAAAATGATAAAATACTGGATAAAAGTATTAAACGCAAAAAAAGATTCACTAATCAAAGTAATTTACAATATGTTAAAAAGCGATACTGAAAATAATATCAACTATTATGGACTAAATTGGACCTGACATGTAAAATATATTTTAAACAACTTAGGAATGGATTATTGAAAACAAAAATAATAATAAATTAACTTTTAGAAAAATACCTCACTTGTATAAATATGAATAAATACAGAATTGCTCTCACAAGATTTAGAACCTCGTCTCATGATTTAGCAATAGAAAAAGGTCGACATTTAAATATTCCTAAAGAAGAAAGAATTTGTAGAAAATGTAATATGCAAACAGTAGAAAACGAATACCATCATATTATTATCCATGCATACAAAAATTTATATCGATTATGACATGTAATTCTAATACTATTCTTAACAAACTTTCTAAATATATTTATTTTGCTTTTAAGATAAGAAACAGCTAGCTATTACAATTATTGGACTCTATTTGATCTAATTATATAATTCTCTGTAAAAACACTGTATTGATAACTTAAATACCATCACATTGTATGTACTGTAGGCTATGAATATGCTGTATGCTATTTAATGCCGAATAAAGTATGTTATGTTATGTTATGTTATATGTGCTTTGTATCGGATTAATTATCTGCTGATTATTTAAAGGCAAAATACACCCGCATTAAACAACTACCATTAATAATGCGCGAGTAAATGGGTGTTAATTGAGTATTTCACACCTTCCGCCTACTGAAAATTAAGGTTGACGAAACGACTTTTCATTTACTATAAATAATCAGACGAAACGGTTGGTCGACGAAACGACCATCACCCAATAATTCCCACCTCATAGCAGTTCGGTTTGTTTAGAGAATCGTCATGAAATAAGCATATCTTTGAGACAGAAGTAATCTGATTGGCTTATAAACTCGTTCGCACGACTAAATTATCTCGTTAGCACGACTTAGTAACTCATTCCCACGACATAATTATGTCGTTCGCACGTCTTAGTAACTCATTCTTACGACTTAGTATCTCGTGGGAACGACATAATTAACTCGTTCGCACGACTTAGTATCTCGTTCCCACGATATATATAAAAACATATACATGTCACCTCTGTGCCACCGTAGATGGCACGGACTCGTACGATAATTTTTCTATAAATTGGCCCGAGAATTTGAAAATTATGACATCTAATGACAAAAAGAGCAATGTATACATCGATAATTTTTAAATGCTTTATGTTAAAACAGATTGTAGGAAGTGCAAAGTATGCCATAGCCAGATGACCTTCCGCTTTGCCAACCTCACTCGACTACGTCTCGCGAGGTCACGCATCGAAAGTACATCTTCGCAACCATATTAATTTTCTCACGATATATAAATCAAAGCGCTGATATCGCTGACAGAACAGGGTTTTTGATATGGTGATGCCGCATTTCTTTTTTTTTATCAAACGAAATTTAAAAAAAAGGATCAAATGCCAATAAACCCAATATTTTAAACCCGCCTGAACCTTGCTTGAACACGTCGTTAAAAAAGGATGGACACATCATTTGTTTCAATGGATTGCTAACAATAAACATTTCGCCCTTACTCTCCCCATTTCTCTTGTCTACAGTTTATAAGATTATATGAATATGTGGAAGCAAATCTAAGCAACAAACTTTCATTATTTAATTTTTTCATTTCATTTTATATACACATGTAATTAATTACAGGTAAATTAATGATTTTCAATAAAAAAAAATATATATATCTTATTTTGCAAAAATAATTAAACAAATATATATAATTATGTAAAAATCGTTCTCCGGCTGGGACTCGAACCGACACCCCTTTTTAACGCCGTTTGAATGGCGATCCGCCTGACTTTTTTACCCATTAATGAGCCAACTGTTGCATGCACGCGAAAATTTATTGATATTTGTTGCCTGTTGCTGGAAATTCCTGCCAGGTATGGTTCAAAATATCTCCGAATGAGGTGCAACTTTTTCACTTATTAAACACGTTACCTCCTGCATCAATTATTCAACACATTTTAATTCAGTTTCGATTTCCATAACGCAGTCGTACTGAAATAAACATGAAAATTATCATCATTTATTGATAACCAGAAAACAAATTTGGAACTATTTCTCTGCGTAGTAAGAACAGGGAATTCTATAAACATAAATGTCTAAATATAGTTCCGAATTGTTGTCCGATTCAAAATGTGTGCTACCATAGAACAGCGTTGCAAGCAACCCTGTTCAAAGATAGATGGAAAAAAAATCAATTATTAGTTTATATGACGGAATATATAATTTGCGTATACTCAAGTTGCCTCGATAAGCTGATAACCTTTTTCCCTATGAAGGTCATGAATTTAATTTCTTAAACTAGGTAACAAATATGGCTTATAAAGATTTTTTTCAGAGATAGGTGCTTTCGAGTGCATTTTATCAGATATTTACTTATTTTACTTTTTTATTCCGAATATGCAAATATTGTATGGATTGCTGAGCTTGCACGTTGCACTTCGAACTGTTCCAAAATCTCATTTTAAATTTAGCTACAACCATTGAATGTGTAACAAACACGGCCCGCCCGCAATCGAACCCGGTCCGCCGGCGTGACAGCCCAATGCTCTAACCACTGAGCCAAAGAGTCGATTCCCTGACGCAGTCGTCAGAGATTGTACTTATAGCCGTGACGACGCATCATTTGTATAAAATAGTTAATTATAAGAGATAAGTATGAATCTTTTTTAGAAAGGCAATACTTAACATAGATAGCACATTAAGAAAACAAAATGATTTTGAAGTTTCATCGGAACCATCCGCTTTATTTTCACGAAAACAGCAACTTTTTTTCTTGATAATAACTTCTTGAGATATCATGAGCTGCGTGGTGGCGATATGTAGAACTAATACGTCAAAATTCCAGTTGTGACACTTTCATCAGGTACCATGATCATTTTTTTTTATGTCAGTTTGAGTTCTCAACTTGTTATTTATGCTTCCACAATATGATAAATAATGGTTATAACAATTAAACTGCAATATATTTTACAAGCTACTTGACAGTTTTTGTATTAGTTCAATATTGTTTGCACCTGCAATTTCTGTAAAATTTGTGAGAACACCTGTCTATGACAAGTCAACGATTTATGGTTAGTGTACGCCGTCAACATACTCACGTGTACTTCGAGGACCGTTGAGACGATGCAATGAAATTATTGCTATTTTGTTTGGTTTTTAAAGATGCTATAAAACTCTAAACGCATGCTTTTATTAGCTAGAAATTATGCATTATACACTGTACCTTCATTTCGGTTTGAAACATCTCTCTGCTTACAGTAAGAAGGGACATGTTTATAGGATTACTGTTACTCGCACTAGTATCCGGTGTTCATGGTAAGGAATCATATTATTTAAAGACGTTTCAGCGGGTAACAGCTGATATTGATTTTTTTTAATTTCTCATTTATTTTATGTAAAATGATAGAAGAAAGCCCATATTTTAAGATTCACGTGTTAAGAATATCATCAAATGTATATTTGCCAAATTTTGAAGGTACAAAAAGTCACATTTTAGTGTTTTTATACAATTTTTGCTAAAGTTTCAATAAAAAGCAATTTTAGGTAAAAAAAATCTTATGAGGTATGTATTTTTTTCCGTTTTCAGAAAGCATTAATATCAGAGAACTGACTCTGAAAAAATAAAGGAAATTTGTCCTATATTTTTTTTTATTTAGAAAAATATATACATGTATTAAAATTCACAGTTTTGGGATAGTTTTTGTATACATTTTGGCCGGGCACAAATAAGATTTTATGTCCGTTTTGTATTTTCAAAGTATATTTGGAGATTTATGTGCGCAAACAAATCGTCGTTTCTTTCTTGTTTCGACAAAAAATTAATTTAAATTTTTTTGTAAATTTTGTACCTTAGTTTTTACTCAGTTTCCTGTAATTCGGATTTAATCTGAAAAATTAGCATGGGGAAAATATACTCTTTATGCGTTTATGAAAACAGCGATTTTCGCGCAATGTGACGTACACTTGCCGAATTTATTGATCAGGAAACAAAGTCTTTACAATGGAGAGAATAATATTTTCTATCGGTCATCTGCGCATGATTGAGCTGCTTTAAATCGAAATCAATGTATAGATTGTAGGAATGTTTAAATAATCGCTGTCACCCGCTGGAAACATCTTGACTTATTTTATACTCACAGTATGAACTTTTTTATATACAGTATGATTGCCAGTGTATGATCAGGTTATATAGAAATAAATATATATATTACTTTTCTCATGAAGAGTCTTTATATTCAAAACAGCTAGATTACATGATCATTAAGAATTAGATTTTTAACTATAGGTGTGATACACGTCTATCAATACCATATTCAGACGCATGATCACCCACCCAATGCATCCATCTGTGATTGTAAAACACACACACACACACACACACACACACACACACACACATGGAATATTAAAACTTATGTTCAGAATTTCAGAATTTGCCGTCACAGGACTGATCATATTCATTTTCCAAATCTGAACTTACGAACTCGTTACCCGGAAATGGTGAAGAAGCCATGTGGTGTTTACAAAAATAGTGTTTTCTCGTGCAATTTGACCACACTTGCCAGGTTTATTTGTCAGGAGACACTGACTTCACCAACATTAACGAGCGAGAGTAGAAAAACAACAGCTTTTTCTACAGATCATCTGTGATCGAGCAAATTAAAGCGCTTTTTTAGATATTTTGAAGCCATATTTTCAATGTTTTTATTGATCATGACTACAATTATTAATCATCAAGAATTTCAATGCGCCATCAGCTGATCTGTTGGTGGTTAATCTAACGTGTACATTAGCCTACATAAATTTCACCCAAATCTCTATACTAAACAGTTTAGTACATATATTTGTTTCACTCTACATAATTATGCAGAAGCAATGATGACATTACAGGAGCGGGGCTGGACCGGATTGTTAACGGCGAGGAGGCTGTACCGGGATCCAATCCCCACCAAGTAACTTTACAGTACTTCTCCTCCAAAGGATGGATACACATCTGCGGAGGGTCTGTGATTGACGCTAACGTCGTTCTGACGGCCGCTCACTGTGTGGATGGGTAACACAATTGCGCTTAAATACGAAAAGCCATGACTGCCTTATATTCAAATAATGTTTTTGTTGATTAATAACCACAATATATTTAGTAACAACGTGCATATACAATGTCGTTACAGCTACATATTGAGACATTTTGGCGATTTATTGGGCCCTCCTGTCTTTATATGAAGTTACGAGTGTATATATATTGAGTGACTATTTCCATAACGAGGGATGAGAGCGAAACTAGGTTAAGTGCTTATATGTATGTACTTAGCCTAGTTTCGTTCTCACCCTTCGATATGTAGAGTCGTTACAGCTATTTATCAATTTGACAATAAAACCTGAAAGTGTGATGATGCAAATCGCATCCAGGGCCTGAGTGACCCTCTTGTTTTCAATGTCTAACCATTGATGCATACCCATACGTCTGTTTTTCAAATACAGCCCCTAATTTAAAGAACAGAAAACAAAAGGACAAAGTTTAAAATATTATCGTACTTTCTTGTAAGATAAGTATATGCCCATTTGAACTACGTGTTCTCTTAACAGGCCTTGAATGTTGCAACGGTATGAAAAAAAGTTGATATAATTTTTTATCATGCTATTATTGAGTTAACCACTGCTGCGGCGACATTAGATTTAAAAAAAAAAAAAAAGTATTATGAAAGTATTGCTTAGGCAATACTAAGTCCCCTACCGGCAAATGGAAAACTAAGACCCCCCAACACACACACACAAACACAACCTGTTTATTTCAGTCATATAACAACATACTCAAAAAAATATAATCCAGAAAAATTATAGTCCAGACCGGAACGAAACTCAAACTTGATCTGTAACATTCAGAAAAAAAAGTCCGGAAAACTGCTATTTAAAAAAAAAATCTAATTCCAAGGGCCGTAATTCCGTCAAAAATCAATAGACCGGAACGAAACTCAAACTTGATCTGTAACTCATGGTGATAGACTCACACACCAAAAATTAGATGAATATCTGCAAGCGTTTAGAAAAAAAAATCCGGAAAACTGCTATTTTAACGAAATTTTCTAATTCCAAGGGTCGTAATTCCGTCAAAAATCAATGGACCGGAACGAAACTTATACTTGATCTGTAAGTTATGGTGGTAGACTCACACACCAAAAATTAGATGAATATCTGCAAGCGTTTAAAAAAAAGTCCGGAAAACTGCTATTTTAACGAAATTTTCTAATTCCAAGGGCCGTTATTCCGTCAAAAATCAGTGGACAGGAACGAAACTCAAACTTGATATGTAAGTCATGGTGGTAGACTCGCACACCAAAAATTAGATGAATATCTGCAAGCGTTTAAAAACAAGAGGGCCATGATGGCCCTAAATCGCTCACCTGAATTCAACTGCTAGAGAGAAAATGCTTAAGCATACGTTTCCTGAAAATTGTTTCGTACATTAATAAATAGATGTGATAATAGGGTGTAATATTAGAAAAAAATATTCTTTTTTTAAAAAAATGAAAATTTAAATTAAACAATTTTCAACATTTAAAGGGGCATAACTCCGACATAATAAATTGATTAAAGCCATCATCAAATTTGGCCAAGATATTCTGGTCATAAACAATGTCTTAAGGTCTGAAGGCAATTGCTTAAGAAATAAAGATGCTAGAGTGCAAAGAGCAATCTGGATTCTTTCAAATTTAAAAGGGGCATAACTCCTGACCTTATGTGTTGATTCCAGTCATAATTGAACTTGGCCAAGGTATTATGGTTTTAAACAATGACATTAAGTTTGAAGGCAATTGCATAAGAAATAAAGATGCTAGAGGGCAAACAAAGTGAAATCTGGCTTTTTTCAATTTTAAAAGGGGCGTAACTCCTGACCTAAGGGTCCAATTTCAGCCATAATCCAATTTTTTAAAATAATATAAAGGGTATAACTCCTGAACTAATGGTCCGATATCAGCCAAAATCGAACTTGGCTGAGATTTTTTGGTTATAAACAATGTCATTAAGTTTGAATGGAATTGCTAAAGAAATGAAGATGTTAGAGTGCAAATAATGTGAAATCTGGTTTTTTTGAATTTCAAAAGGGGCACAACTCCTGACCAAATGGTATGATATCAGCCATAATCGAACTTGGCCGAGATTGTATGGTTATAAACATTGTTATTAAGTTTGAAGATAATTGCTCATGAAATAAAGATGCTAGAGTGCAAACAATGTGAAATCTGGCTTTTTTGAATTTTAAAAGGGGCATAACTCCTTACCTAATGGTACGATATCAGCCATAATCGAACTTGGCCGAGATTTTATGGTAATAAATATTGATATAAAGTTTGAAGATAATTGCTCATGAAATGAAGATGCTAGAGTGCAAACAATGTGAAATCTGGCTTTTTTGAATTTTAAAAGGGGCATAACTCCTGACCTAATGTTCCGATATCAGCCATAATCGAACTTGGCCGAGATTTTATGGTTATAAACATTGTTTTAAAGTTTGAAGATAATTGCTCATAAAATGAAGATGCTAGAGTGCAAACGAACAAATTGTGGACGACGGACGGACGGACGGACGGCCGGACGGACGACGGACATTCATCGATCCTAAAAGCTCATCCTGAGCACACGTGCTCAAGTAAGCTAAAAAGTCCGGAAAACATGTGTGTGACTGACGGACGGACGGAGTGCAAACCTATAGTCCCATTCGGCGAAGCCGGTAGGGGACTAAAAATCTGGGTCAGGTTCATTGGAAGTATGATCATGTGATACGATTATTCAAACTCCGCCGCAGTAGTTACCTCCCCTTACAGCTGCAGATAATTTTTTTGCTTGCAAGGGAGATCACTGTGTGGAGTTTGACGCTTGTTAACGCAGTTGAAGCCACTGCGATGGAGTTCGCTTGTTGGCACATGTTGCAGACAACGCTATCTGATACAATGATATTAAATATTATACATGTACTAGTATATATGTGCAGAGAGAGTGTGAATGGATTACCATGTACTAGAAAATGTGTTGAGTTCGACCGTTATTTCTAAATAATGCAAATGCAAGACGTAACATCAGAATTTACTGATAAAGAATAACCTTAATATGGCGACAGGCTATCAAATATCTCGAAAACGAGACTCACAGAGACTTTGTCAGACAGCTACTGACGCCGAGTGCATATATGTACCCGTATTAACTGGGATGCTTCCTCACATGAAAATCACAAATAACTAGACTCGTACTCGAATCCACAGCTGTGAGGGACTCAGTGTATTTCCTTTAAAATTGAGTGAGGCTGTTAAAATAAATTTTAAATATAAAGTATGTATATAAAGTTTTGACGTGTTCAACAACAGACCATAAGAGGACAGTATGGTAAATGTACCTGTACATGTATATTTTTGGCACCGACCTATAGGCTGGAAATCGCCAACATCTCGTTCCCTCGCAGTAGACGTACGATTAATGACGAGCGCGTAAGTGAACAGCGGACAACAGTTTACAATCGGCAGTAACCTCAAATATGATTTTATGTTAGCATTGAAACTTTGAATATACATAGATGGCGAATAGGAGAGGAGAGGAGAGGTGATCAAGAACCATAACTCTACCTGGTCCCTTTTTTAAAATTATTTCATTGTGAAAAAAATAAAAAAAATAATAAATAAATAAATAAATAAATAAAATAAAAAATGAAGGACTCAACGGATTTTACCAGTACATTTTGTATTTATATTTGGGTATAAAAATACAGTCAAGTTTGATTTTGGTTACTATCCACTTACTATAACAGGATTTACGACCACTTGTTGGCATATTCTTATGCCGATTTTTCAGTTTCCGCTTAATAATCTTTGAAAGACCAAGAGAATGTAATATATATTTGGCGTGTAATATATACACTGTACATATCATATCAAAATCAGAGCCAAATTTAATTTTGGTTACTATTCACTATATAAAAATTGGCGGAGTTATTTAAAGCTCAATTTTCAGGTTCCGCTCTATAACTTTTAAAGGACATGGTGTTTTCATTTCATATTTAGTTCGTAGGTGTATCATTAATTCATAATTATTTCCATACATTTGCATGGTCACCAAATATCCAACTCGCAAATAGTAGTATATGCTCTGAATATTCATTACACATAAGATTTAACATCTCATTTTAAATTTTGTACTAACAGCTAAACACAAACATTTTAGGTGAGAAAATCACTCAATGGTCGGCCTGTGTTGTAATGTTTTAACAGATACGTGTACACCAGCTTGTACAGAGTAGTAGTGAATGACCACAATATCGAAGAATTTGAGGGTCCGGAACAGATCATTGACATCAGCAGGATTGTGATAGTAGGGCTTCATTCTGTTTCTTTCTTAATTTAAAGACGATCGCGACAGTTTCAACATTTTTATAACATTCAGAATTTCCTGATTCTTTTTATATTGTTAGTATATTATATGATCTGCTAAAGATCTTTTCCTTTTCATTTGTTGCTTTCAATTTGTAAAATTAAATGTTCTATGTGATATGCGGTATAAAAGTACTAGTATGGAATGTGTCTCTGCAGCACGAGGACTACTACCCCGGGGCTGATGCTAACATGAACGTGTACCCAAATGACATCGCAATAATGATACTTGCAGAAGACGTGATTGACACCACTACCATTATACCCCTTGCGACGAGTTCACATGGGGACTTCGTCGGTGTTCAGTGTAAAATCAGCGGCTGGGGAAGGAATGGTTAGTGATAGTTGTCTAACCCTATATTTGACTTACTTAAGGATGATGACTATTTTAACGATTTTCACTGGTAGGTTTTCTTTTACTTAGGAACCACTGTTTGTTGATCGAGATGTCTATTAGCTTAACTATAAGTCTTGTATTCACGAAATTTAAAAAAAGTGTCCTGACTGAATTACAGTTTCTTTGATAAATATATTGTTGTTCCCATGGGAAGGAACATCTAACAGTCGTTCCTCGCTACTTGCCGGATATAAGACTAGCACCTGAAAATATGTTTGCCCGCTCAGTACTATGTGTCGTTCTGAATTCTTACGAGAGGACGGGGACCAGCGCGAATGAAATACCTCGATCCGCCATTTTATTGGCCATTTTTGCTTTTTTGATGACGTGCAAATTTCTGTTAAGCCCACATGCTATCAAGTGCAAGAAACCATACGAAACACCAAACTAATTTAATCAGGGGTTACACTTGAAATTGCAGGGAAAGACGTCTTCATTTATAATTTCATTCATTCATTACATGCCTTTCGTAACAACCCTTGGGGTCATGACCTTAATTTGGAGTCTGCTGGTAGACTCTCCCATTACCTTCTTCTTCCGTTTACTGTCCACATTCAACATATTGAATATACTGGCAAGAACGCGCATGGTTTAAAACAGGGTAAAAACAATGATTAGTGATTTAGTATGTAAGTGATGACACTCGAGTGTTGAATATCTCGAGTGACTCAGATGAGGCTATGTCCGGCGGCAGTTTGTTCCAGTCTTTGGTGGTGTTTACGAAGAATTACCATTTTCTACAATCTTTAGTAGCGGTTTAGTATGTCTTGAATGTCTATTTGGCTTTTGAAGATAATTTTCTTTTTTAATCGCGGCCATGTCGTAAACTATTTTATAAAACATTATAAGTCTAGCTTCTTTTCGTCTGGTTTTGGAGACTTTTCCATCCTAATTCTTGTAACATTTCACTTACGATTGAGCGATTCCTGTGACGGCTTGTAACATATCTTGCGGCTCTTCTTTGTACTCTTTCGATTTTGTCAATTTGGTTTTGGTTTTATGGACCCATACAGTTGTAGCATATTCTAATTGGGGTCTGACTAAAGTTTTGCATCCAAGGTATTTTGTTGATGTTTCATGTTTGAGTGTATGTCCATGAACATTGTAATTCCATTTCATTGGGTTTTTCTTCTTAGTGACGGAATGACACTGCATTTCTCTGGATGAAATTCCATTTTCCATTTTTTTCCACATTGACAGTTTGTCTAGGTCTGATGGGAGATTATGGCAATCATTATCTGCTGCAATAGTAAGGTAAACTACAGTATCATCTGCAAATATTCTAACAGTTGAATGAAGTGTTTCTGGTAGGTCATTTAATATAGAATAAAAAGAAGCTCGGCCCTAGTACAGATCCTTGGGGTACTTCAGATTCTACTTTGACTCTGTCTAAGGATTCCCCATCAACCAGTACTACTTTGTACTTGTGATCTATTAGACAGAAATGCTATAATCCAGTTGTTTGTCTTTCCTCTGATGCCATAATGTTGGAGTTTGTGGAGTAATAGGCTGTGGGACACCTTATCAAAAGCTTTTGAGAAATCCAGTATGAGGAGGTCTGTCTGTTTTCCCATTTCTAGTTTTTTTTGTAAGGTCATCTATGCATTCAAGTAGTTGTGTTTCACATGAACGTTTATTCCTAAATCCATGCTGAAGTGGGTAAAGTATATTGTTGGACTCAGCATGTTTCATTATATTACTAGTGACAATGTGTTGCATGATTTTACAGCAGATACATGTTAGTGAAATAGGTCTATAATTTGCTGGTATGTATTTTTGACCTTTTATATATGCTGGAGTAACAATTGCAGTTTGCCAGTCATTGGGTATTTTTCCTGTTGCCATCGAGGCATTGAAAATGATTGTTAAGATTGGGGCTATTTCACTTGCAAGTTCTTTGAGTACCATTGGTCTTATATTGTCTGGACCTGCAGCTTTATGTGGTTTTAGATTTTTTAACTGTATTTCTACTCCCTTATTTGTGATTTCAATGTCGCCACTATCTGGATACTTACCTGGTGTGTCTATCATGAAGTTCTGCTTAGAGAATTCTCTTCTGCTGATTGGGTTAGCTGCAGAGAAAACTGACTGGAATTGTTCATTCAGTAAGTTTGCCTTCTTTTTGGGATCAGTTTCAAGTTTGCCATTTGCTCTCAGGGGTGAAACTCCACTTTTGGTCTTTCTTTTTATGTTTGATGTGGTCCAGGTCCAGAACCTTTTTGTGACACTAACTCAGGTGTGATGATGTCTTCAATATATCTCCAATATGATTGTCTGGATTTTCTTTGTACCATCTGTTTTATTTCTTTAAATTTTTTAATGTCAGAAGGATGGTTTGATTTCTTTTTCTTTTTGTAAGCTCTGTCTCTTCTCCTTATCAAAGTTTTTATTTCTTTAGTTATCCAGGGATTCTTATCTTTAATTTTGCATGTTTTTGATGGAATATGTTGGTTTAAGCTTCTTTCTATGCCTTCTTTTAAGATTTCCCAAAGTGTGTCGACATTTGCTTTTTTGCTTACGACATTTTCATGTCTTCCTTAATGCTATTTCATTTTCCTAGGTTTCTGATGGTTAATTTGTGGGCTTGAGTTAAATTCAGAGTATACAATATGATGGCCTGAGATTCCTGGTATAACTTCTATTCTCATGATTTTGGTAGGGCTATTAGTAATCAGGAGATCAAGAGTGTTGTTGTTTCTTGTTGGTTCTTGTACAAGTCCATTATCATCAAGGATGTCTGTGAAATAATAGTGCAAATCAGGATGCTGTGTCCCTTGTCGCAGAGTTTTGTTTCCCCAGTTCCAACCCGGCATATTGAAATCCCCTCTAATAAGTAGTCTTGCATTTTTTTGGACTGCTCTTTTTAATGAAGTTTCCATTTCTGTAAGGCTTTCTCTGTTTGAGGTTTTAGGGTTGTAATATGAGCATATATAAATGTCCTTTGTTCCTTTCTGCTGGATACGTGCCCATATAATTTCACAGCTTGTATCTAATTCCGGGATTTCTGAACTTAGGAATGTATTGGTAATGGCAATGAGAACCCCTCCCCCATTTCTATCCCCTTTTCTATCTTTGCGGTATATGTTATAATCTGGTGGGAATATCTGTTTTGAATTTCTGGGTCAAACCAAGTTTCTGCTGCTATGGTTACGTCTGGTTTAGTATTGTCTATTAGGTTTTGTAATTGGTGTTGTTTGTTTCGGATGGACTGACAGTTTACATTTATGATTCTCAATGGGATAAAAGGTTTACTGCTATTTTTGATTTTGCTACGCTAGTGTTGAAGAGTGTCTTGGTTTTAACACAAAATCTGTTTCTATCATGTTTAAGCCTCGTCAAGTGGGCTAAAACTGTTACTAGTAGAAATGGAAGTTGAGCCATAGCAAAAGGTATTATAATTTGGGCTGTTACAGATAATACAGTCCCACCTGACTGAAATATTTTCATCTGTTGAAGGTAACTATAGGTTTTGCTGTTGATATCTTGGCAATTAACGTGAAACCACTGGTCGCATGTATCACATCTTACTGTTGTGTCGTCCATACCTGTCACTATGTATATGTTTATGACAAGGGTGTCAGGTTACAATGCTTTAGTTCACTCCAGTGTTTTACTTGGGTCGTTCTTCATACTAAATGAACTGATAATATGTTGCTGCTTGATATAATTATCGCCGGTGTAACGTTGTAAACTGACCCCCATAGAATAATGACCCCCCGGTCATTAAATTATATAAAATAGTGACCCCTTTCTATAATATACTGACACCCCTTATAAAATAATGACCCCACAGAGTTAATCTATAAAATATTGACCCCACCTAACCTGTTACTAATATACTCTTTATCAGTTCAAGTCACTGTCGTGTTTCAATCGCTTATATTTGTTGCTGTTGTTGTTGCTGCTGCTGCTGCTGCGTCTACAGATGACACAACAACAATATATCTTAGAGCCCCGCTAGGAAGTAAGCGTGCATTTATTGAAAATAAAAGCTAAAATTGTTTTCATTTGTACTTGTCGGTTAAAGGTAACTTAAAAATAGAGAGAAACGGTATTTAGGATGGATGATAATTTTGGTTTTGTTTACAAACGGTATATTATCATCAATAATTAGACATCTAAAATTATTTTGGTCATTGATTTTTCTTGAGACATTGAGATCATCTTTTAGAAAGAAAACGTTTTCGAAAGTAAAAAACATTTGGAAACATATTTTATATGCTGGTTCGTCATCAATTTTGGGGCCTTTATATAACATATTCTACGGAGAAAATTTATTTATTTGCTTCTCCATGACATTTTATAAACACTGAAACCTTAAGAAAAGAAAGAGTCACATAATGATCTATTAGCATTCTGCCTCAAATCACAATTTTACTCAGCTAAAATATTTGTTGGTAAAGTTTTTTTTGGTTTGTTTTCAACTAAAATGGTAACAATTTCATGTGAGTGACGTAAGATAACTTTTGTTCATTACACGGTGGCATTGTTCAAAAACAGCGCTCAATGCGCCCACCGGCCTAGTGGTTAGAGCGTCCGCATCGGGTGCGGAAGGTCGTGGGTTCGATCACCGGCCGCCAAAGTCGTAAAAATGGTTGTGTTATAGCTCCCTTGCTTGGCGCTCAGCATATACGGGAAGTTGAGGGGGAAGTCCTATGTTTTATGAACTGCGACGCACATGGCAATAAGATGTTGTTCGAATTTAAGGGCTATAACTTTCGAATAGGTGGAGCAAATTCATTTTTTCTTTGTGCACAATTAGGCATCGATAGTAGTAGGCCTAATCCATGAGAGTTTAAATCAATTCCGTCCAATAATGAATTAAGAGTTGTGGTCACAAAATACTGCTGCGCATACGCACGTACAGACTGGTGCCATTACCATATTCTCCTCCCATGCCTATGTAATAAATATACATTACATGGATATAGATTTGGGATAGGGGGTCGTTATTCTATAGGGGGTCACAATTCTACGTGTGGGTCATTTTTCTACGTGTGGTGGAGCCATAATATATGACCCCCCGGTCATAATATTATGACCGGGGAGTCACTATTTTATATAATTTAATGACCGGGGGGTCATTATTCTATGGGGTCAGTTTACAACGTTACACCGGCATCAGCCATTCTATAGAGCTTCAAATAACCCAGAGATATCCTCTGATGTATCTGAGACAGATATATGTGATTATATGGAGGTTATACGGATTTTTATCGTAATTCAAGCTTTCTATTTGGACCATTGAAACACCCCTAAATAAACGAAACCTGCACATCTACCATCCAAATTCAGACATGAGTCACCTTTGCATTCGAAAGAAACTAAACTCCTCCGTGTGATATAGTGAGTTACGCAACGTCCTAGGAAAAACGTTATTCTGTGCTTTTATACTATATACAATTATTGTGTCCCATAAATTGAGTTTCCACTACTTTGGCTGAATCTCAGCATATATGTATTGTAGAATTCTGTTCAGTCGTTCGGTCATTCATACAAAATTGAGAGGTTATTCGGTTTTAAATGTAGAGAAGAGACCCTCAGAATGTAGGTCGTAGTCACTCACAACTAAAAACAGGTACCTTCTCAATCGGTCGCAGAAAGATAAACAGATCAGATTACCAGGAACAAGCTCTTGAGAATTTAACAGCCTCCAGGGCCCTCTGAGGCTCTTTCACTTCGGGGGTTTAGGGCCGGGTCCTTACAGAATGGACTTTTCAAATTGTATCTTTGTTGGGGGTGGAGTTGTTTTCCAGTGTCAATATTATTAATACTGACCTTGAAACATCAAATTTTCTGTTAAAATACACGTACATTGATATTTTTAGAAGTGAAAGCTTCTAAAGTCAGACTTACAATTACATTACTGCCACTTATCCATACATTCGCATTGAAAAATAGTACAACTGGTTGTAGAGGTCAACATCGCAGTTTTGATAAATATTATATATCCCAATTTCTGGACAAATAAAACCGTAAAAGAAGCAATTAATAATTGAGTGTTCATCCGCAGTTTCATTCATTTTACTACCTATAAATAACCTTATTTACACCACAATTTTGCGGCGGCTGCGGAATTAGCTTAATTGGTAAGAGCGTCGTTCAGTATTTTGTTCTTGCAAGGGGTCGTAAATTCTAGTCCAGCTGAGACCTTTTTTTTTTGTAGTACTTATTTTTTTATATCCTGAGTTTTATATATATATATTTTTTAATTTTAGTTTTTATACTTCCATTATTTTGCGTTTGTTAACCTTTTGATTTAAATCATAGACCACAGGACCTTGATATTCAGTCAAAAATATTGACCTCTCTATATATAAATTATTTATAGAGAGGTCGATTTTTCTAATATGAGGGTCCTGCGCATAGACAGGTTCGGTTATAAGATCAAAACAGTAGATATGAGAGGGGGACAGTATGTTTTATGTAAGCCGTCAATTGAAACATTTTGTTTTTAGAGTCTCAAATGACTGCAGTGTCTCTAGTCGCAACTGTATGTCACAACTCAGAAAGTTCTTTAGGGATTGAGTTTATACTTCATACAATGGTCAAACTTTACTTACCAAGAACGATAACTCTACCTTGCTTCATCTCTATTACTTGATGGTGAAATTATGTTGTTTTTTCTAGAACATATTTTAAAAACTTTTGAAGGCATGGGTATCATTCTTTACACATGAGAAGGATGTGAAGTGACAAAGAACAATAACTCTATCTTGTCCCATTTTCTTGCTTTTATATTAAAAATATTTCTGTCTGCAGCAAATTCATGAAGTATTAAAGGCATTGAAAGAATCAATACTAAGAACCACTATTCCTTATCCATTTTTGTTTAATTTGAAAGAGACCAATAAATGAAATAATCTACCTTACCTGCTGTTTTAATAAAATTTCATTTCCCTAATTTTTTACATGCACACCACCAAAAAGATTAATGGGTTTGACTTTATAATTCACCCATTTTAACTTTCGCTTCTGACAGTGCTCTCGGTGCTTTTTTTTTTTTTTGCAACCGTCACTAACTTTATAATAAACTTTTTATCTAAGATACAATTTATAGTTAAGTATTTACAGAGATGTGAAAACCTAAATAATGTTAATGTAGCTTCGTGGTATTTATTTTGTAAAGTCCCAAGACGACTAAACGTATAACCTCTTTATTCTGATGAATTCAAGGTAAAAAGATCGTGATAGGCCACAACTTGCCTCCAGAGAAGTCAGTTTTCATAAAAACAACAATGGCGGGAGTAAAACAAGGAACGATAACTCTGTAGAAACTTTAACGAACGGTAACTCTGTAAAGACTTAAACAGTAAAACCAAGAAAGACAACTCTTGTCAGGTAACGTCACACTCCTCGCCTGATGTAAATTTACATCACCTTAGATAGTTCAATGTCACGCTTTGACCATCTAACTTTCGCACAACAACACAAGTTCAGTCACAGGACGGATGAACACGGCATGGCCCCCTTCACGATACACGACCCTGACTTCAACCTTTCGCACTCTGCTGTCACTGCTCGGAAATACTCTTGTCACCAGTCCTAACGGCCAATAGTTGCGAACAACGGAATTGTCTTTCAGCAAGACCACATCACCAACGGCAGGATTACGTTTATCTTGCTTCCATTTCTGATAGTTCTGCAATGTCAGTAAGTATAAACTTCTCCACTTCTTCCAGAAAGTATCCGCTAGATGCTGCACGCGTTTCCATTGCACACGATAGAGGTCCTTCGCGTCAACCAGTGTGGCATCACCCGAGACATCCGGCTTCTGCGTTAGAATCATTGCTGGACTCAACGGCATTGGGTCTTCTGGGTCAGTTGATAGTGGAACCAGTGGACGACTGTTCACAATTGCGGAAGCTTCTGCCAGAAAAGTTGTAAGAACTTCATGGGTAAGTCGCTGTGCTGATATGACCATAAGCATAGAGTCAAGGACACGCCTGGTGACTCCTATAAGGCTTTCCAAAACACCACCAAAATGAGAAGAGTGTGGTGGATTAAACAACCACACTATACCATTGTTATACAAGAAATCTTTCACAGGTTTATCTTCAACTTTCACAGCGTCTACTTTCAGATCGTCGGTTCCTCCAGTGAAGTTGGTGCCTCTGTCAGAACGTATCTGTTTGACCTTTCCAGT
Source organism: Solen grandis (assembly GCA_021229015.1). Taxonomy (NCBI): domain Eukaryota; kingdom Metazoa; phylum Mollusca; class Bivalvia; order Adapedonta; family Solenidae; genus Solen; species Solen grandis. Next base: position 55,053,539 of record CM037778.1, read on the forward strand.
AATGGCAACAAAGCGTTTGAAGGCATTAATGAATGAAGATGACGTCATTTCTTCTATGACTTCTATATGGATGCCTCATGTGGTCATACAAGTAAAAAGTATTGCCCAAAGTTTTGAATTCAAAGCACCACCCCTTGTTTTACGAGTAACCACTTCCCATGGACCAAACGTGTCTATTCATATGTACGTGAAAGGCGGTCCCGGCTGTAGACGGTCTGGTGGTAGGTCAGCCATCTTCTGAGATACAAACTTTCCTCTCAATTTTCTGCACTTAACGCATCCATACAGAATAGAAGATATTAAGCATTTGCCACCAGTTATCCAAAACCCTGCACTTCTGATGGTGCCAGAGGTAATATGTCTACCTTGATGTTTGGCAACTGCATGAAAATGTTGAACAAGAAGAGTGGCAATGTGGTGTTTTCCTGGAATTAGAATTGGATTTGTTTCACTTCTCGGTATGTTGCTTCTGTTCAATCTTCCTCCAACTCTAAGAAGCCCATCATCATCCAGAAACACATCAAGTGAAAGTAATGAACTAGAGTTTGACAGGGGTTTGCTCTGTTCAAGACAGTCTATCTCTTCACCATAACACTCCTTTTGCACAGTCTTTATAATGAGCCTTTCTGATTCTTGAAAGGCTCCAATTGTTTTGCTTTCTAAGCATACATGCCAACCCACACAGTCATTATTGCCCACAAATGATCCTGCAATATGGCAAAGTAAAGCAACTGTCTCTACAAGGGATTTCCGAGAGGAAAACTTAGCAAATCGGTGTGAACCTAACGAACACATGCTGGCATCTGTCTTATAACAAGTAACTTCCGGCCTGACGTCTTTGTCATCATTTGGATCTATCATATCGTAAGGCATATCATCTTGTTTTTCATGAGTAGTCAAGCATTCAGGCCCATTCAACCATGTACTGTCTTTAATTTGCTGAGACGGTAATACACGAGTTGCCTGATCTGCAGGATTTTTAGCTCACCTGAGCACTTGTGCTCGGGTGAGCTTTTGTGATCGCCTTTTGTCCGTCGTGCGTCGTCCGTCGTCAACAATTGCTTGTGAACACTCTAGAGGCCACAGTTTTGGCCCAATCTTCATGAAACTTAGTCAGGATGTTTGTCTACATGATATCTCGGATGAGTTCGAAATTGGGTCATGTAGGGTCAAAAACTAGGTCACCAGGTCAAATCTAAGAAAAACCATGTGAACTCTCTAGAGGCCACAGTTTTAGCCCAATCTTCAATAGATTTGGTCAGGATGTTTGTCTAATTGATATATTGGATGAGTTTGAAAATGAGTCACATGAGGTTAAAAACTAGGTCACCAGGTCAAATCCAAGAAAAACCTTGTGAACACTTTAGAGGCCTACATTTTTGTCCCAGTCTTCATTAAACTTAATATGAATGATGACTGCATGAATTCCCAGTTGAGTGCAAATTCAGGTAGGTCACTAGGTCAAATCTTAGAAAAACCTTGTAACACCCGGCCGCCAAATCTTCATAAATTGGTCAGGATTTTGTCTACATGATATCTCGGATGAGTTCGAAATTGGGTCATGTGGGGTTAAAAACTAGGTCACTAGGTCAAATCCTTGAAAAACCTTGTGAACACTCTAGAGGCCACAGTTATGGCCTAATCTTCATAAAATTTGGTCAGGATATTTGTCTACATGATATCTCAGATGAGTTCGATATTGGGTCATGTGGGGTCAAAAACTAGGTCACCAGGTCAAATCTTAGAAAAACCTTGTGAACACTCTACAGGCCTACATTTTTGTCCCAGTCTTCATTAAACTTAATATGAATGATGACTGCATGAATTCCCAGTTGAGTGCAAATTCAGGTAGGATCAATATGTAGGTCACTTAGTCAAATGTTAGAAAAACACTTTTAGATGCCAGATTTTTTGTCATTATGCCTAACACAGCCATCTTACTCAGGTGAGCGACACAGGGCCATCTTGGCCCTCTTGTTCTCTGTTGAGATGTATGACCACTGTTCTGGCTTTGTCATCTTTCTGATGAAGGGAACACGGTTGGTCACATAGGTGTAAAAACGCCTCGTCTTGTTGAAGATGTATCCAAGTACCACTTTGCTATCGGTGTACATTCTAAACTCTTCAATTGGTGACCTAAGATGTTCTGCCATAGCATACGCAACTTCCACAGCTAACACTGCTGCGCATAATTCTAGCCTTGGAATTGAATGGCCGTGAAGCGGGGCAAGTTTGGCTTTCCCCATAATAAACCCAAACTGTGGATGTCCCTCTTCTGACGTCGTCTTGATGTATCCAACCGCAGCAATGGCAAGTTCAGATGCGTCACAGAATACATGTATGATTTCTCTTCGCACAGGGCCAGAGATTCAGGTAAGTATGTACGAGGTATGTGAAGACCTTTCAGGAACGATAGCGAATTTCTCCAATGTAGCCATCTGTCTAACAGATCTGATGGCAAAGTTTCATCCCAGTCAATACCAATATTGCTTATCTGTCTCAGAATGTTCTTTCCCTCAATGACTACTGGCGACAAGAAACCAAGAGGATCGAACACACTGTTCACTGCCGATAATATGCCTCTTCGAGTATTTGCCTTATCTTGCATGTTTACCACAAAGAAGAAAGTGTCAGTTTCTAAATTCCAGTTCAAACCTAGACTTCGCTGGCTTGGGAGCAAATCAGTTCCAAACTCAAGATTAGTCATGTCACTTGCAAGATCCTCTGGTTGGAAGGCACTAAGAACATCCTTGGAATTTGACGCAATCTTATGCAATCGCAGATTCCCTAACTTTAATGCCTGCTGAGTTCTCTGCATTAAATCAACTGCTTGTTCTTTTGTAGGTAAAGATGTTAAACCATCGTCAACATAGAGGTTGTTCTCAACAAACTCAGTTACATCTTCTCCAAACTCTTCTTTCTGAAATATGTGCTGTCTTTCTCAGTCCATAGGTTGCAACAGCTGGTGACGGCTTGTTGCAGAAGACATGAACAACCATACGATATTCAATGAAGGGTTTTCCTAGATCATTATCCTCGTATCACAAGAATCTTAGGAAGTTGCGGTGATCTTCAGAAACTTTGAAACAGTAAAACATCTGTTCAATGTCGCCCATAACTGCCACTGACTCTTTACGAAACATTAGAAGAACCCCCAATAGACTATTTGTCAGGTCTGGACCGGTAAGTAAGACATCGTTGAGAGAAACTCCATCAAATCTGGCAGACGAGTCGAAAACCACCCTTACTTTGTCCGGCTTCTTAGGGTGGTACACGCCGAAAATTGGCAAATACCAGCATTCTTCATCTTTGTCGACTGGGGGAGCCCTCTCAGCATGGCCATTTCTCAAAATGCCTTCCATAAAGGTGAAAAATTGTTCTTTCTTTTTTGGATTTCTGAGAAGATTTTCTTCTAGTGACTTTGCTCTTTTAAATGCAAGTTCTTTGTTGTTTGGCAGTTTAGCATGCGACTCTTTGAAGGGTAATGGTGCAACCCAATGTGCCCCATCATCTTTCTCAAACTGAGTGTTCATTATTTTCAGAAACTCTAAATCGTTTGCCGACATTCCAGGCCTTTCGTCATGTTTAGTTCTATGGAAAACATTTTTTCCAAATTCTTCAGTACTGAAGATTACTTGAGAGCTTCTGCTCTTTTGGCTATTTGACAAATCATAGTCTTCACGGACTCTGAATTCATTTGTGCATGGGGGACACAGAGATGCACGACCAGATTCTAATATGTGTGTTTTGAAGGCATTCACTAATGACGGCCTGCGTGTCTTGCCCAAACAGGTTTCCCCGATTATTGTCCAACCAAGTTTGAGTTTCTGTGCATATGGCACATTGCCACTGCTAATGCGTTGATCTAAGACATGACGAGCTTCAATGATTGCTCTCCCAAGAAGTAACAGTATGTCTGCATTTGGATCAATTTCAAGGATACAACTTGCTATATCCTTAAGATGATGGTAATGTTTGACTACCATAGGTGTTGGGATTTCTTCGCGCGAATTTGGCAGTTGATTACATTCGATCAGAGTTGGGAGATTCAAAGTATGACTTCGATCATGCGCTTCGATGATGAAACCATCAGCTTTCCTTCCAGACGTGTGCATGCTTCCACCACAAGATGATAACAGGTAAGTTACAGTGTCACTCTTACAACCAAATATGTCAAAAAACCTTGAGCCAGCCAGTGACCGATTTGACTGATCATCAACGACAGCATACATGTTGACTGCACGCTGCGGACTGTTTTCAGGGTAAACGCGCACAAGAAGAGGTTTGGCACAAGACTTTCCATTGAAGGAATCACCACAAATCTAAGTGCAAGCTGAGATGACGTCTCTAGACGAGCTCTGACTCTCCCCGCCATTCTGTCGCCGCGGTGGAATGTCGACATGCAGAGCAGTAGGATGTGTAGAACTACAGCGTTTACTCTGAAATTCTACCTTTGAGTCCACAGAAAAGGTGAATGCTGGATTGTTTCTTACACGGGATTGTTCACGAATAAATGAAACAAACAAACTGAAGGGTGGGAATGGTACCCTGTGTTCCTGCATATAACTACTGGCAACACTTGTCCATTTTCCTTGAAGGAAAATAGGAAGTTTCTTCACAATAGGTGTCACACCGGTGGAACTGTCAAAATATGCAAGTAAACATGCATAATTTACATTTTCTTTGGCAGATTCAATTTCATCTAAAATGTCTGAGAGATCATACAGGCGGTGCATGTCTTTATGAATTGCCGGAAACGCGTCCAATTTTGACTTTAGAGCCGCTTCCATCATTTCTGGGCAGCCGTACCTTTCGTCCAATCTTGCCCAGCTCCTTGACAGAGCTTTATCCGGGTTACACGAGTTAGCAGCTTTGATACTAATCATGTGACGCTGTGATGAAGGACCTGACCACTTAATAAGAAGGTCCATTTCTTCAGTAGGTGTAGCTTGCAGTTCATGCATGATTGTTTTGAAGCTATTTTTCCATGTAGGATATAATTCTGGTTTATCATTGAAACTTGTAAGGCGCGACAACAATAAGTCCTTCTTCAACAAATATCTTGTGAAGGCAACTGGAATGGCATGAGACTCTTCAACACTTTCTGTTCTATTCCTAATTTCTTCATTTTGAAACATTTCATTGTCAACATTGTTAAACTTAATGTCATTCGACAAGGGCACACTTCTCAAATACGCCCGCGTCCGCTCAATGGGAGTCTCTTCTTCAAGATCTTTTAAACTACAATCATCTTCCTCTAAAGCCTTGGCTTCTGTAGACAATTCAATGGATTCACGTTTAATGTTGAGCAAGTTTATTTCAGTATCCAAATTTACATTTTCTTTCTCGGTGATCGCCTTCTGTACAATGAGATCCGCTTGCCTTCTTTTTAAGCGTGCTTCGTCCTTTGCAATAGCAAAAGAAGCTTTGAGAGCTTCAGCCTTGGCACGTTTTTTAGCTGCAATAGATGATAGACTGTGATGTGAAGATCTTGAGGACCTTGTTTGCTTTGAAGAGGTTGAACAATTTTCTCCAAATTCAATGTCTTGTATTTTCAGAGTTAACTTTCTGATAGCAGAATCTATCAAAATTCTAAAACCACACAACTGTCTTTGGAAACGTTCCCTTTCATCATTACTTTCAACCGAATTATGTCTGTTCAGGAATTCAATGTATGAACTGCAAATCTGTTCAAATTCAACAGCTCTTAAGCTTATTGCACTTTTATTTTCTAAAAGAACTGCTTTTTCATTCGGTAGCTGATCAGCATCTTTCAATTGAGTGTCAATCTCATCCCACTTTTTTGTGATGCGTTGAATTTGAGGGTCAGCTAATCGCTGGAATTGTTCTTGACCCTTTGTTGTCATGACCGTTAAGCGGCGCGACTGCTGTGATGGATCCTGATCCACGGTTGTAGTCGTTTCTGGTTGTTCTACGGTAGACATGATGAATTCCGACTATCTTTAGACGTTGACCGGCAATGTCGATGTCTGTATAAGGGAGTCCGCATCAGGCCAGTTGTGATCTTTTTACTGTAAAGTCCCAAGACGACTAAACGTATAACCTCTTTATTCTGATGAATTCAAGGTAAAAAGATCGTGATAGGCCACAACTTGCCTCCAGAGAAGTCAGTTTTCATAAAAACAACAATGGCGGGAGTAAAACAATGAACGATAACTCTGTAGAAACTTTAACGAACGGTAACTCTGTAAAGACTTAAACAGAAAAACCAAGAAAGACAACTCTTGTCAGGTAACGTCACATATTTATTTGTTTCATGGGGGATTTTTCACTGACTAGGGAAAAAAGTATATGATTTAAAGGGGGAATGAGGCCCATAATCGGCCCCAAATTCAACAAAAGGGGCCCTGGCCTCACAGTAGAGCTTAATTCAAAAATTGGATCTTTCAAATGCGGTATATATGTAGATGTATGCATAGATGGCTATGTAAAGTTAAGTCAAAGATGAAAATTATTTATTTCCCATGGTAATAGGAACTTATTTACAGAGTGATTTTCGCCAGAAATTTTGGTAACGTCACGAGCCTTTTGGTTAAACCTAAATCAGCTTTCACTCTATACCTCAAAGTTAAAAAATGCACTGGAAGGAACTTTTGGTAGGCTAAAACTTGTCAAAATAAACATTGAGATCTGTTTCGTACCTGTGATATATAACAGACCGTTTCACTGTCTACGTAAGAACTTTTAGAAAGTTATAGTCCGCTTTAGTACAATAATGTTTATTCCACCGGATATTTTCACTCCCCAGAATGAAATGCTTCTAAGATAATTACATTATACATTCACCATGACTACCCCACCACATGTACCTTCTGCTGTAGGTATAGTTCATGACATATAGCTGACTGTAAGCAAACGGTTGCATACGGTTTTGGCATACTGAACGCACGCTAAATTGTTTTGCTTCAGATACAGACGGCATCCTCCCTGTCACCCTGCAGGAAGTCAACATGACCGTGCTGTCTACAGAAGAGTGCCAGTACTACTGGGGTCCGTATGTGTTCGAGGGGCACATCTGTGTCTTCGCTGGGACCGATAGTGAGCTAGGCGCTTCAGCGTGCGATGTAAGCCAATACTGGAGTATTTTTTGTTTATTCTGACCTCATGAGTAGGCTCGATATCCTGTTAGCGCCACACAAACATGCAATCATTCATCGACATAACCAGTATTTTGACTGACCTTGCAATGAGAAAAAATGGTATCTGAATAATTGTAATGCGTAACCAGAAACTTATTAACAGAGATTGTGCCCTTAACGGTTTTCTGAAGTTGCGCGCGGCCAACGAGATTTCAACGAGGCCCGGACCAGAGCCAGATTAAGGAGTTCGTGTGTGTGTGTGTGTGGGGGGGGGGGGGGGGGGGGGGGCTATATTAAAAAGAAAGTAGGCAATGACAATGCAAACGTCTTGCTGCTTTGCTCGAGCCGTGAGAAGGGTGTAGTTTCGGGTGGACTGGGTATCCGGGGGAATGCCCCCGCGAAAATTTTTAACTAAAAACTGAGTTCGTGTGTGTGTGTGTGGGGGGGGGGGCTATATTAAAAAGAAAGTAGGCAATGACAATGCAAACGTCTTGCTGCTTTGTCCGAGCCGTGAGAAGGGTGTAGTTTCGGGTGGACTGGGGATCCGGGGGAATGCCCCCGCGAAAATTTTAAACTAAAAACTGTGAAATAGTGCATTCTTGCGAGTTTTTTGGTAATGTGTGTCTACATTTATGTTTGGTTGGGGAACTTTAGAGGTGTCGCACGCACCCCTTGAATCCGCCATTGCAGACGAGATTGAAAATCATTATATATTTATGGTAAGTTCCAATGGATATTTAAAGTAATATAGTATTGATATGGTTATTTTGTTTAATCATTTTTTTTATTACTGTTGACATAAACAAACATCAGTGAGGTTGATCGACCACACGGCGTGACGCATTTAAGGGAATCAATCAGTTAGCAATCATTCTACCTGTTTGCCTTACTAACCAAGAAAAAATCACGGGTCAGTCTTGCATATACACGAGGTTATAATGTATCTCGACGTTTTCTCAGTATGATTACAATTGTAATTTCATTTTTGGCAAAAAGAAATATGCAAATATACGTCATCGAAAAGCAACGCCCCGCAGGCGGGGTTTGTTGCACATGCGCACTTGAAACATCGTTCTATTTTGCACTTTTGAGATAGAAAATAGAAAGGTGTTCTGTTGAAATAAATCGTGGATAAATTTGGATTTCCAGAGCTTCTGATTGGCAATACATTAAAGGTAACTTTCTAATGCCGCGCTTAGTCATTTCGGACCAGTTGTCTACCCCCCCCCCCCCCCCCCCTCTCTCTCTTAATATTATAATTAAACTAAAGAAAAAGGTACTTATCATGCTTCCGTCCTCTTCTTTCCTTCATTTAATCTTAGATAAAATCAGGAGATAAGTATTTGGAAAATATTGCTGTTTTGTAAGATTCACCCAAGCCCCAACGAAAAATGTCCGGAACCCGTGTAACAGGTGGGCGCGCTCTCGTTAGTTAGCTCTCAAGGCACGCGACGCGTTATTTCGGAACGCTGCCAATCTCTGTTTACGTCTTTGGCGTAATGTAGTCTGACTATTCATATTCTATTATTACATTAATTCATGACTTGATAATTATTAACCAACTGAACTTTAAATAACTGACCTTGTCAGAGTATGAATATGAATGATATATTTTGCATGAGACATTTTGCTACATGTATTTTCTTTTACACTCTCTCATTTATCTTGTAAGGGCGACAGTGGTGGCCCCTTGGTGTGTAACGGACTGCTGACAGGGGTCATGTCATGGATCGTTTACGGATGTCGTCTAGAAACGGGAGAGTTCGTGCCAAGCGTGTACGCTCGTGTTTCCTACTACCACCAGTGGATTGAGATGACCTTGAGCAGTAATCTATAGAGCAGGTTAATTTGACAGATTAAAAAAAAAAGACAGCAGTAGTAAATATTGTATTTTTTTCAAGGATAAACCAAGTACATGTACGTAAATTGCTAATGCATCCATGATTATTTTAACAAAAGTCAATTAAATTAACGAGGAGATGTGCATCTTCATGATGTTGCAAAGAATCCCCTAACACATCAATATATGTACATTTGTTTCAAAAGAAAATAAAAAATCGCATTCTTCATACAATTCTCAAAAAACTTTCGGGAAGAAATAACATTTATATTAACGAAAGTGAACACATCGTTGAAACCCACGTTCGCTCAATACGATTTGCTTCTTAAAATAGGCATTTCAATGCTTTATGCATTTCAATGAATCCGTTGACACAGCCAAAGTGACAACACCGGTCTAAATGAAACGGTTCGGGGTTTTGCAAGTCAACTTCCAATCGGAATGCCTCGGTGATAAATTCTTCACCACTCTTGGATGTATCAAATAAGCAGACATCGAGAATATTTTCGGTCACGTGATTAGTTTAGTTTAAACATATTTTATTGTCAAAATGTTAACAAGTACACACATATCATCAACATGGTTATAAATATACAAATGACAAATGTGTCTAGCCACAAGTTCTCTCAAATTAGGGTAAGGCCATTCCCAAACAACATGAATATATTTGCAAAGAGGCTGGTCATAATTAATGTCATTAATTTTTTGAATTTGAAACTTGAACTTATATTATCTAGGTTTTTGGGTCTTCAAACGTTGTTACAGAAATAATCCAGCTCACCCCCTATTTCTTAAAATCATATAACAGATGACCCTATGTCAAGTAGAAAAACGTTTTGTTTCCTCTATAAAGGACTGGACACATAAGAAAATAAACTTATTATCTTCTAAAGTTAAAGATGCAATACCATAAAGTAGTTTTGAAACACTAAGTGGATGAAATCGTCGTGTTTTTCGAAAGAGAGTGATTCTACTATTGTCGTATAACTTGCATCTGAAAAGGTAATGGTCTGTAGTTTCATTTGCATCACCACACAAACACATAGGGTCATCTGTTATATGATTTTAAGAAATAGGGGGTGAGCTGGATTATTTCTGTAACAACGTTTGAAGACCCAAAAACCTAGGATAATATAATTTCAAGTTTCAAATTCAAAAATTCAAATGTTTATTGCGCTGAACTTACAAAACTCATAGCATAAACATAGGGATTCGGCACGTAGTATTTGGAAAATAAAATCTAGGTAGTGTCTATATATATTATATATAGACATTAACTAGATTTTTTTTTCTTCAAAATACTACGTACCGAATCCCTGTGAGCATAAAGTACAACCGTGGTAAAGAATACATTAGATTACACCATGTCGGAGAGGAAAACTTATTTCATGGAATGTTATAAATACACTATGCTGGAATTTAGAAAAAGATTTAAAAAAGATTGACAAATACCTATACATTGTACATGTATACTGTTATATTAATATATTTAAATTATTCTGTAAATATATTTTCCATAATACATATGATGTAAAGATTCTTAATAACAACCACACCTATCAAGAAACCACAGGTACTTGAGGACAGGACCCTAGCTGTGACCCCCCCACCCCACCCACACACACACACACACACACAAAACGCTTTGAATATAGCGGTTTTCGCCATTTACATTGAGTTTATGTGTCAAAATATTCACATCCAAATAAATCTAACGTTTACTATCCATGTCTTTATAAATAAAAAAATCACTATATCAAAAACAACTTTATTATGTATAGACTATCGTGATTTTTTTTCTTATTGATAAAGACAGGGTCCTGTCCTCAAGTACCTGTGCAAGAAACTAATAGCACATCATTCTTAAGTATACATGCATAAAGTTAAGTAGATTTCTACCTTACAGTTCTAATATAAACACATATGATATTACTGTGATACATATATGAGGAATTTGCTTATAGCAACATTACATTAAATAACATTACAGATGTTCGACGTTGTTTGAATGCAAAGTATATGAATTTTGATATGTTTAGTTGTGCCTATTCTGATTTAACCCTTTCCCTCATAGAGGACACCATGAAAAGACCTATGCGAACAGCATAAAACCAGATCAGCCTGCGAGTAACTCGCATGCTGATCAGGTTTTATGCTGTTCGCTGCTCCTCAGTGGTCTGGAAATGAGAATTTTGTAATTAAATTTGGTAAGGTTTAACTGTGGTTTTCTGCAGATCAGGCTTTATGTGGTACCTACTGAGTGCGTCAAAATGAGTCTATATGAGGGAAAGGGTTAAGGGACATTAGAGTTTCAAATTTCTTTAAAGTTGACCAATGACAAAAATAAAATTTCAAGTATTTTCGACGTAAATCAGTATAAGCTTGACAAGCCAGAAGAAAAAGATGGTCACTAAATTGAATAACGACTTGTATAGTTAAACTTATTTATTTTACTTCGATTGGGAATCAAGTTCTTACAATTATAATAATCCCTCTCGGAACACTCGCCCATGAGGGAGAGTGTTCCGAATGGGTTCCTGGGTTGGGCCAGTACTTTGCGCCTGGGAAGTTCATGAAAGTCCTCGCCCCCAACTGGGTTTGAACCCACAACCTTCGGATCCTTAATCGGGTACGTTACCCCTTGACCACGGCGCCCTTATATAATTGATTGCATAGTAACAGGATGCATTTTATCCCAACCTGAATTGTTAAGCATTAAAAGAACGCCCAAATTTATATGAGGGAATTGTGTGTTTTATCAATAATATGACAAAAATTACCGTAGTATGAAGATAATTATTTGTTTTGGTGTAAGATCGATTAATAATTTCATTGAGTGAACATAAAAAGTGATATCTTGCATATTTTTTGTTATCGAATGGAATTGTATATCGATATTTCACCAAAACAAACATTTTTTTCTTTTTATTTAATGATTTAAAGACCAGAAGTTAGCTGTTTTATCCACAAAAGACGTCTAATTGGCGGGATTACGTCGCGTGTGTGACGTTATTAATGACGTGATTTCTTGCGTAAAACCCAGCACAACTGGCGCTCCGATCAGTTTATGTATAGGCTAATGTTTGTTATCGAGGGTTTAACAAGTTAAACCGCTCAACCCTCGATAACAAACATTAACCTACTTATGTATGGAATTATGTTTTGACGTTACTGTCCAAGTCCATCTCTCACGCATGCATGCGCACAAAGATTGGTGGTATATACAAGGTTACACATTAAACCATGTGGTTTAACGAGTTAAACTGAACGAAAATTTTGAAAAATACTGCAATCTCATTGGTCAAAATATTATTCCATACATTAAATAACGTAGGGTCAGGTTCAAGTTCCTGATAATTTCACTGTTCACAACAGTAAAATTATCAGGATATAATCCACTGTGGTTTCTAAGTAAAACATCGAAAAGCATTAAATAAAGATCTTATCTTCTACATCTTTAATCTAAGAATTTTAGATCTTGTTTTACTTTGTTAATAGAGAGCGAGAGAGGAATCTATAAGAGAGAAGAATCTAATCTACATGTAGATCTATTAATTTTAATTTAATTAATTAATTTATTAAGATTTATTAAAAAAAATACTAATATTACAGCAAATACAAATGCCACAGTGACACTTAGGTCTACGTATTTTATGACGTAAGCAGTTGTTCGTAGATCAGGTACATGTACTACACTGTAGACAATGACGTCATTCAAAGTACCCAATTTTCGCTCAGACTTCAGTGTATCTTTTTCTTTAACCCTGATTAATGTAAGGTTGAAACGTTTGATAATAAATTCTGTCATCAACCCATTGCCGTGAGATTTTTTGTTATACCTACTTACCTTTTTTATATTTTTGTCTGTAAGATGCCTTGCTGTTAAGTAGTTGAAGAAGTGATAAACAAAGGAATCGTCAAGTTAAAAATGAATTCATTACACAATAAAGAAACGGCAGTTTGGGTTAATCCTTAAACAAAAACAAACAAAACACAAAAAAAGCAAGCAAAACAACAACAGCCAAAAAAAAAAAAAAAAAAAAAAAAAAAAAAAAAAAACCGGGTTGCATTTTGGGTTATAAAGTGTTTTATTTTTTAATTTATTAAAATATTATTTTCATATTTAAAGGATAATTTAGGCTGTTCAAATAGATATAGATTTAAATAAGACAGACTGGAAATGAAAATTTTGATATATGTTTCTTGTTTTACTCGACTTACATTTCATACGCGTGAATATCAGCAATAATTCTTACCTTTAATAACAATTCAACAGAAAAAAAGCTGATCATTAAGTAACAAGTCACACATACTTAAAGCAGGACTTTTATATTAGAATATTTCCTGCTTAAAGTGTGTAAAGATCGGAAACAACAATAGGAAGTGACTTATCAAAATTAAGTTCTTGTAAAATGAAGAGGATGAATATGCCTTGCCGATGATGTAAATTTCGTACGTTAGTTTTTTCTCAATTTCCCGTAATTCGGATTTAATCTGGAAAACTAGCATGGGAGAAAAACTCTCAATTTTCTTTTTTGTTTTTAGGAAATATTACCCGATAGATTTTTATTTAAAATTGAATTGATTAGGCCTTAAAAATAGCTTGTTTCCGCTACCGCGACCGACCCTATTTTTTTGCCGCCGACCCTAATCTTTTTTTTGCCAAAATTTTGATAAAAGATTAAAATCTCTTTGACAGTCGCCATTTCATTTCGGGCATTTTCGGTCCTTTCCGTATCTTAGCTGTAATTGTTCGACACGAACGCATTCCCGCGATCCAGATAACACCAAAACTTGGCAAGGAATTCCTTCCGTCGGGACTCTTGATTTTTCTAGAGAAAACATAATTATAAAATGAAATCAATTGTTGTGTGACGTATAATTTGGCTATACACATCGTAATCTTTCAAAAATTGAAACCGGAAATAAAACTTTTTTTCTTCTTTTTTTTTTGCCACCGATCGTATTTTTTTCTTCAACATGAATTCCACCTGGATCAATAGCATTACTCTAACAAATCATCGATAAAAAACAACAACAGCCATCACCATTTTCATTGCTGATGACTGAAGAAGAAACCTACACACAATGTTCACGGCTCAAGTTAATTTCAAAGTGAAAGTAAAAGTTGATTTTGCGGGTCTGTTTATGAATTGGAAATAGCTAATCGGAAAATTAAAGGTTAACCTTAATTTTTTTTATAATTAAAATAATTTAAATGCCTTTGGTGGTTTTAATAGCACGTGAAAAGCTTTTTAAATATCCGGTATGATCGTAGAAAAATCATCAACTGATAACTATTGTTTACAGCAATAATATGGTCTAAAGGCTTTGGTAATGTTTTTAAACATGAATGTTTAAAATGAAATACTGATTTTACAACATTATTTGAAATTAAGATTACGTTTACTATCAAACTATATTATGTTAAATTTTACCATTCAAAAAATTAAAAAAATATAATATTAGAAGTGCACTTTAATATTGTTTTAAATATCCCAACAATCTTTTACTGAATTTAACTTAAATTAAAAACAATTTAAGGGACTTCTTATTTAAGCAGAGACTTCTGATTTGAAAAGCAGATGTCCCGACAGGATTCCTGGCTGAAATGTGTTGAACCCTGAAAAGTTTTATTTCAAAAACGATCTGACATCAGAAAAATATATATTTCTATACAAAGCAATTTAATTTCAATTTTATTTTCTAGCTTCATAATGCCTATAGTTGAAATTGTTAACAACTAGAAGTTTCAACAATACATTAATCTGACAACAGAATATGGGGAAACACAAATGTATAAATTCTGAAAAAAAGTGTATTGGATGTCACCCTTTTTAATTTCAAATACCTATAATTTATATAACTATTTCACATCAGAAATACGTGTTCAGTTAGCCAGACCTTAAAGTTCTCTGACAATGCTGTCTTTCATGTGTCTATTAAGCCGTCTACTCAATGTAGGACATCTACTGAAATAAAGTCATTTAAATTAATTTCAAGATTTTATAGCATCTTATGGACATATTAACATACAATCTTGTGTAAAATTACATTAAATGTCACTTATTGCATACATACACATGGAAAGCTTTAAATAATTGACTGAAAATCATGTTTCTTAAAAAAAAAAAAAAAAAAAAAAAAAAAAAACCCCCATTTTTTTTCGGCCGGAGTGGAAAAATTTTTTTTTTTTTTTTTTTTTTTTTTTTATTAGCAAAGCCCTTAAATTTTTTTTTTTTTTTCTTTTTTTTTCCATTAAATATAATTAAGTTACACTTTATATGGTCACGCTTGGCCGATCACTGACGACGTCAAGATGCCAAGATGAACGTTTTTGGCTGTAAGTTTTTCTCTTCCTTTTATGATTCGAATCTCCGCCATATTAACAAAGATGAATTAGTCTTAACAATTGTGTAAATTTCCTACGTTTGTTTTTCGGAAGAAAAAGTCACAAGTAAAATGATTTGAGAAAACATCTCCATAACTTATTTCATACCCTGTATTTTTTTTATTTTTTTATTTTTTTTTAAGATAGAGTACTCTTAAAACAACAGGATACTTATGAAATATAAAGAAAATCTATCGGGCTATTTTTTCAGTCATCAATTGAAAAAAGGGTATAAAAATTCATCCGATTACACCTACGAGATGAAATGTCCGTTTTCAACTGACAATTATAATACTATTGGTTAAGCTTTCTTCGCATATACTACTGCCGCTGCTTACTACAATTAACACTATTTCTATTACTAAATGTACCAGACCTACAACTAACATGCTTATACCACTACTTCTAATATTACTACCATAATACTACCACTTCTACTACTACTAGTTTGACCACCATAACTACTACAATACATATTACTACTACTTTATAACATACTACAGCAATTGATATTACTATAATTATCATTATTAACACTACTATCTATGTTATCAATTATAAAAAGAAAATGTATATTCATATTGTTTTAAGGGTGTATTCAACAGTTATAACCATCACAATGTTTCGGACATGTCAAGTGTAACATTTAGAACTCTAAACTTTCGGATATATAAGCTGTCACAAAGCCCGCACAACTACGTTTAAAGGGTTGTATCGCCAGTAAAGGACGTCTGTTTGTATCTATCACATATTCTTTTTATTCAGTTTATTTATTTGAAATGAATTATTATGTTAAGTATGTTTTACAGATTTCAAACATTTTTTTTATTTAGCATTTGGCAGTTACCATAGAAGGTGCTCAGTAGCTCCTAAATGAACTCGATAACCTACACATTTGATTAAGCAACCATAAAGGAATATTTACGAGAAAAATGAAAAAAAAAATCCATTGAAGGATTTCCTGTAAAAAATAAAAATGTTTGAAAATGAAGCCATTTCTTTTCTCCCGTTTCCTTTTTTTTTTTTCCTCCATATCTGTAAAAATGACGTACCTGAGGATATTTAAACTACTCATTCAGATAAATTGAACGATCATGAATGAACTATTAGTATGTGTGTCTTCTATTCATAGATTTTTAAAGAGAGATTTATATTGAGCTATTTATCAAAAGAAAATTAAAAAAATCTATTGATTTGACTTGACTTGACTATTTGAGTTTACCGTCGCTTCGACAGTATTTCAGTCATATAGCGACGTCCAGCTAATTACAGGTGGAGGAAGACCCCGACTGCACGGAGGCATCCGGGTAGAACCACCGATCTACCGCAAGCCAGCTGGAAGGCTTCCTCACATGAAAATCCGAATGACCCTGCCGGGTTTCGAACCCACGCGGTGAGGGGCAACAAAAAAAATCTATTGAAGAAAAAACAAACTAACATACGCCCTGAAGACTGTGATTATGTATAAGGCTTAGTATTCCTGAATCGACAGTCTCTGAGAGTTACAAACAGGAAACTATTATCAAAGTCAATATTGACTTTAGAAAAATTCTCAAACATGATCTTCATGTCGAAAGCTATTAAATCATGAAATATGTGGCATTAGGCTGACAATAAAGCTATAAACGCATACTCTCTAAATACCACACGTATAAGTTCGAGACCCAGTTGCCGAAACACATTCATGAAGGGATCTGCGGTGCTTCGGTGGCGCTACGATATTACGATATTTGTATGTCTGATGGTTTTTCTCAACAAATAACAGCTAAAAATCGTAATAATGACCATGATTGTCCCGTTGCGCACATTGATCATATCCATAGTTATACAGATGTTGTTGGCTTTGTGAAACAGACTTTGGTGATTTATATCAATGTTCAGCTATGTTATTTTTACTTTTAATAAAATAGTTTAGACAAAGAATAAATAACTGTTTTTTTTATATATATCATTTTATTTTTTAATTTGACATATTATAGATTACTATTATCAATGATGAAACAAATGTTCTGTTCATCAATAGTATTGTCACTGTTTTTGTCATCGATTTCCTTTATTTCGATAATGATTAAATGATAAAAGTTATAATACTTGAAGTTATATTTAACAAATGAACCGTTTTTTTTGTGATGCATATCTTTGCTACATGTCTCATGGAAATCACACGCATTAAAATCATTTCTAATAGTAGTAGTAGCTAGTATTCTACCGATTTCCTTTCAGTTTCTCGAATATTACTTTTATTTGCAATATATGACGGTTTCATTTTTATTATTATTTCGACTTTAAAACATTAATTGTTTGAGTAGAATTAAAGTCGTAAAACGTCCGTTTTGACGTAGTGAATCATTTATAATTTATGAAAAAACGGCCCGATAGATTTTCTTTAAATTCAATAATTGTTTTGTTAAAGGGTTAAGCTATACAAAAGTAATTTTAATAAAAAATCTATTGGGTATTTTTTCCTAAAAATAAAAAAGAAAATTAAGTGTATATTTTCCCATGCTAATTTTCCAGATTATATTCGAATTACGGGAAATTGAGTAAAAAAAAACTAATGTATGAAATTTAGATCCTCGGAAAGGCAAATTCATCCAATATAAGGTAACAAGAAATTCAATTCTACATGAATCGAAACAAGAAAGAATTGACGATTTGTTTGCGCACACTCTAAATCTCACAAAAACGTCGGGTGCTATTATTCACATATTCCATACACTTTTTCACAAAAAAATAGCTTAATTTATTACGTGACTGTGATTTTCGGCTTTGTTTGATATCATTTATCTGTATTTGGTACCTATTAACTTTAATTTCATATAATTACGACATAATTAATGTATCAGGTATGGGAGGTTACGAATTGCCCAGCATTTTGAAAAGTTAAACGGTTACGAATTGGCCAGAAATCGATTTGACTCTTACTTTCCCTATTTCTTCAGCCTACAATGAACAATCGTTTATTGTTTTAATATACATCATCAAACATCAATATAAGTTTGATTTTGGCAAAAACTAAGTTACACTGCATATCTGCAGCTCGTCAAACCCTCTTTCACTTGAGACACACACAACTTCAGTGCCTTCAGCGCTTTGATTAAGCAAATTGATACGAGCTATAAACGTCAGTAAAGTCGGCAAATTCCGTGAAATTCCGGACAACTCTGCTATATGTAATGGATTGCCTCGTTGGGCTCTTGAGGGAGCAGCCTGCTGATTAGCCACCACTTTTAAATGAGTTACATACTGGTCAGTGATGGTCAGTGTGTAGATTAACTTCATTAACCCAGTAAACATGGTAAATAGGGTGTAGTAACAGACAAGATAAAGGAAAAAGGGTTTAATTACATATAGATCTAATTCCAAAATATCCTTCACGGAAAATTAAGGCATGGGCTAGATTTAAACTGCGACTTTAGATAGATCCCATAACAGGAAAGCCTAGAAAGATATATTGAATTCCTCCGGTATACTCAAAAATCTCTTAAAGGTAACATTGAATTTATTACTTGATCTTTTTTTGATATCTAAAATATAGAATGTTAAGTTGCAACTGTAATTTTGACTTATATAAAATAAATTACAACCAAATAACACCATGCTAATTCATATGTTTCTTGCATAATTTACATCAGGGAGATCAACTGATGTCCCTAGACATCCTGATTTCATACCAACATTAAATTTATAAGGTGTTACACCTTCTAAAAGAAGTAGCATTTCCAGATAATATCAGAGATCCAGACAGAGGCATGCACAATAACATCATCAGATGACATCACAAGCCTAGCTGCCACTGTCCTACTTCATACAGCTGTCAGATAGGCCTCGAGAAAAAAGTATTATGATACATAATAGTTAATCAGGATTATCCTTTCATTAATTCAATAATTTCACACATTTTTAAATGCTGTAAACGTAACACAGAGAGCTCCTACAGTATACCATCTGATCTGGGTCTACTCTGTTTGTAAAAAAATAAATATTTTGTGTGAAAGTATAAAGCTAAAATGGTGTTCCTGACTTATTAAAAATTTACCAATTAATATATTATTGTTATAGTTTGGTATGGTAAACCAATTCATTAGATAAAAAGTAAATTATCAAGTTTTGAATACATCACAATTGGATGTTATCCTTTAACATATCAAAAACTAGCACAATGTTTCAAATCTTTCAGGAACATCGACTGTGTCACTTCATGAACAAAAATTATTTCAAAAGCTTGAAGAAGAAATTACAAAAGAACAAGTTCACATCTTATTTTCAAAGACAGTTGGTAATACAATGTGTGAAGCTGAATTTACGTTAAACTTGGATGCGATAGCTTAGACAATAGTGTACTAAGTTTTATACAGCTCTTCCCAGAATGTATCAGAATTTTGTAGTTGGCCAGAAAGAGATGATTCAATGTCAAGTGTCTCATCTTCCGTTAAGATTCTCGGACTAAAATGCATTCTCTCCAATTGATTCATCCCTTACTATCAACTGCTTTGGAACTGAGGATTGTAGGTTCAAATTTCATTTGTCATTTGTTTTCTTTTATTTTTCTCTTAGTACTCAGACCACATTAGGAAAGAAAAAAGAATATTTTCATAATTTGTATAGGTATACATTTCATGGTTCTGTACCAAGGTAAAACGACATTGAATTCTGGTACTTGCTGCACTTACTGATCATTAAATTCTGCAAAAAGAAAATTAAATGTTTATTAAACATAAAAATGCTGCAAATATTTAAACAAATCCAATTATTGAACTTACAATATGTTACAGAATACACCTTTAAAGATTCAGTACATTGTTAAAAAATGCACATTTTGAGCTACAAGTTTGTTAAAAAAATAAATAAAACAGAAATGTAACACATGCATGACTTTTTGTGGGTCTTCTTCTCTGTCCTGTTAATGTGTAACACTTTTAATTGTTTAGCCAATTAAATAATTTGCACATTTAACTTTTTCAGTTTTTTTTCTGCCCCAATCTGGACATGACAATTGAAAAAATGTCATAAAGTCTGTTGCAGAGGGTAAAAGCAAGTTTCTCATTGTAATCTAACATATTTTCTTTCTGTAATATTGTTTATATGTCTTCACATCATGAATAAGAGTCCAAGTAACTGAATTTCATAATTTGTATAGTAGCTAGCACTATTACCAAAGTAATAGTAAATATATAGATATAAGGCAATACCTGAGCGAAGTTCTAAGTCAATGAGATGATCAGGTAAAATGGTCATACTTTTTTAGGATTAATTTCTCCATGTACTCAAATTAATCCCATGATGAACGTAGATAAAGAGATAGGCTAACATGCTTCAAAATATCAAAATCTGTCAATTCTGCCATCAGAATGAATTTGAATGCAAGGTTAGCAGGAATCAGGGCTTATCAGCTAATGTTTTGCCCCCAAACTGACCATGTGTATTTAAATGAGATGGGTGTTACTATTTTTAGCCTAACTGGAATCCATCTATAATTTGATCTATAATTATACACATAGATTATATTTTATTTTTTAATTTCGGGTAAGTATAAAGTACAATGATTAAGTAAATATTTGCAATTTTTCGAAATAATTAAACTGATCAGAAGGTAAAATGAGTTCAGCACATATCAATCTGGTCAGCGGTCACTTTAGGACCGGAGATATGCGAGAATCTGCTGACCATATAGACAAAGAAATTGTTGACGATATATACAAAGAAGGATTTCGGCTTTCGGAAAAAGCTGATTTAAAAGACAAAGAAGAGGGAAATAAAACAAGATTATTATTATATCGGTTTACCATGTTTACCACAATCCCTATCTGAAATTTATTTCTATTGTCATTATTAGTCATGAATGATATAATCATTATCGTTTGTTGCATTATACCGACAATATTAACGAAAAAGCTAATTATATTTAATAACTGTTAAAGCTTAAAAGGCATTTTCGGTACATTCATCAAATAATTGCTACAGGTATCAAGCGGCAAAAGAAAAAAAATCTTTCATCTTTTTTTTCTTATATGATTGAAAATTGAGTAATTAAAATAAAGTCTTAATTATGCAATCAAACAGCTAATGCATGTAGACTAACACATAAGCAAATTGCATAAAATGAGCAAAAGCTCCAGGTATATAAATTGCTGTTGCTTATTTAAATAATATATATCCACAAGTGATTGGAGTCTAAAATTGCCTTGTGATTGAATGTATTTGTAATTTGCGCAAATTGTTTTTGTGTTTCTCGAAATTGTGTGTTTAACATCATGGCTGTAATTGTAGGACATTCACAGGTCAAATACTTAGACAATTTTGCTTAGTGTCCCGTGTTTTCATTCTCAGGATTTACTGTGCGTGATTTTCTTGGGGATGGATTGGAGTTTTACGATGTTGTACCATCTTAATCGGTAAGTGACTTTTTCAATATTACCTTTTATGTTTTAATACCAGTAAAGAATTTCATTCATGTACTTTTTTTTGGAAGCTGCTCGAAAAATTGTATGCTTCATACTACATTTGCAGTCACACGTTATCTTGTTTTAAGCAATGTTATGTTGGCACATAACAACACATGCTGCCCGTGTCACACAATGCATTAATCAGTACAAGTAGCAACCAATAAAGAAGTGGGTTGGCAATTGTCATGGCCTTTCCCCACCCTCAGGCAATAAACACAGCGCAATCAAAGGTGGACACGGGTCACACGTAATGCAATTTAAATCACTCATTACAATATGGTATTACAAATGGTAGAAATTGGTCAAAAAATAATTTACAGATAAATTAGACTTTTTCATTCAATGCATAATAAAATGATAATTTATATGTGTGTGTTTTTTTTTGTATTTTAGTTTATACATGTAATGTATTTAAAAAAAATAATTCAGAAGAATGAGACTTTGTGTATGTTATTGTGTTTTATTCAGTTAAACCAAGTCTTTATGTATAAGATACGGTCATATAAAGCGGTACATTCGCTGCTGACGAGTTTCCTTCTTTGTCTATATGGTCAGCAGTTTCCTTCTTCGCGTATATGGTCAGCAAATTCCCACGTTACTCCAACAGGTAGGAAAGTGCTGATCAACTAGATATAGTGTAGAATCCCCATAAGGCGTTTAAACAGCTGACCAGTTAAACGAGTTTAGACAAAATGAATAAATGAATATTAATTACATTAAAATTTAACCATTCATTGAATAAGTATATTAATTAAATGTATGTTATTCCTTATATCGTAATTAATTAAATGTATTCATTAAATTCATTCATTGTTATTCATTTTAGGCAGTCGCTCTCGTCGTTGGAGCAAAGGCCAGCATCTATGATTGTAGAAGGCATTAGGCAAATATGTCTTCGTATCCACACACTTTCTCCTAGGTAAGTTGTTGTTGCTTGTTAAATTTCCATCTCTTTTCACGTGATTGATTAAATAATATACATACATTTGTTATTGTGACTTAAATGAAACTTGAGATGTATTTCCTTAATAGTGTAAAACAATAAAAGATTAATAATAAAAAATACCTTATGTTTGAATAATAAATATACTGTTTGGGGACATAACGTTATTGAAATTTTATGTTGTATTATTTTAGTGCAACAATATTTGTGTTTTCTGCCGAGAGGAAGAAACTACTTCCACAAGCAGACGTGTGATGCCCTTCTTCTGCCCGATGTTATCACATTATTGCAGCGATGATGTCCATTGGAATGACCTTACCAGAAGACAAAAAAACTTTAATCTTATCCAATTACGTAGAAATTGTAGGGCAAAAAATAATAAATAATGCGGTACAAAAAAGGGTCGTAAGGGAGACATAGAAGAAAACATAATTGTCAATCCAACACCAGATTTTATTAGTGAAAAAAAAGTAATGAATATAATACTCCACAGTTAAATGAAAGATCAGTTGAAAGAGTAACTGATGCCCGAAGATCTTTGTTTGACTTTTCAACACCAAAATCAATTTTAAAAACTCCCAAAAAATCGACAAGCGAAAAAAACAACAAAAAAAACGTAAATTTAAATTTGCCTAACCTGAACAACCAAAAAGTAAATTCAGCAAATTAAACGATCTTTCAAAAATAGACGAATTAATAGAGCTTAGCGGTACTCGTGAAAACTCATTCGATCATGAAATTATAGATACTATATGGATAAAAAACTTAAGTTAACAGATTCAGACAAAGGCATTATTAATGGAAAAACAACAACGGGAAATTACATTCGCATCATATAGAATCAGTAAATAAACTTCTGCGCAAACAATTTGGAAATAGAATAGGCGTTTTACAGTTGACAGAAAAAGTACCACAATTTGATGATGATAATTAAATATGGACAACATTCACTCCTTTCTCATCAAGCACCGAAGATCTTTCTTGCCAAATCCATCATAACCACAATGATCACTGGGTAACATCATTCAAAATTAATGATAAAATCTATCTGATTGATAGTTTAGGAAATGAGCGAAGTGATGACAGGATTATTCCTGACGGACTTAAAATTCAACTTTCTCAAATATATGGGAAAAAAGTAACATTGATATGATCATCCCTTCTGTGCAAAAACAAGATAATTCAGTAGATTGCGGTTTATTTGCTATAGCACATGCAACTTCATTTTGTATAAAACAGAAACTGTGTCATGATTTAATTTATGATTCAACTAAATTACGCAAACATTAAATTTCATGTTTAGAAAATGAAACAATGACAGAATTCCCAACTACTAATAAAACTGTAAGTATGCGAAGAAAAAGCAAAAATAAAAAAAATAATATTCAAAATTATTGTGTATGTAATTTACCTGCTTGTTTAGGAGATCAAGTTCAATGTGATATTTGTTACAGCTGGTTTCATAAACACTGCGTCGAGGCTCCCGCAGATATACCGCACGTTGATAAGCAATTTTTTGCCCCAATTGTCGTTGAAATCTTTATCATTATATCAACACCATGTGCCTTTACTCTATCTCACACGCGCGCGCACACACACTTTACATTTAATCAGTGTCCAAAAAAAAAAGAAAAAGAATAAGCGTGTCAGTGACGAGTGTAGGACAAAATCCCCCCACCTTCATTTTTACATAGGTGAACAAAATCCCCCCATGGATTTTCCAACTAGGACACCCCCCCCCCTCCCCAGTTAATTTTAAAACGAGGACAAACTTTTGAGCGGGGGGAGGGAGGGGGGGGGGGTGTCCGGATACCGTCAGT
Source organism: Solen grandis (assembly GCA_021229015.1). Lineage (NCBI taxonomy): Eukaryota > Metazoa > Mollusca > Bivalvia > Adapedonta > Solenidae > Solen > Solen grandis. The sequence goes on from CM037778.1 coordinate 55,078,079, forward strand.
GACCATTAGTTTTTCACACCCTCAGGCGCTTTCATCAGTATGTTGCATTTGACTATTTCATCGTTCATTTTTTTCACTCACAATATACTATATTGAGAATTATAGCTGAAAATATGTTTATTGTGCTTATTTGTGTTTAATGCTGAAAATTTCAATTAAATCCAAACATGATATTTTTTTTAATGATTGCATTTATACTTGTTAAATGCAAACAATACAATATTATGTGTTCATTTACTTTCCCCAATTCAAAATCAACACAAATATTACTCAATATAGTTGAATGATTATATTTGTCGTTAAAAATTATTCTTGACCAATTATTCACTACAAACTTTCTTACATATTACATATCGTCAGCATTTTCCGATATCCTTCTTTGTATATATGGTCAGCAGTTTCCTTCTTTGTGTATAAATGGTCAGCAGTTTCCTTCTTTGTGGATATGGTCAGCAGTTTCCTTCTTTTCGTATATATGGTCAGCAGTTTCCTTCTTTGTGTATATGGTCAGCAGTTTCCTTCTTTGTGGATATGGTCAGCAGTTTCCTTCTTTTCGTATATATGGTCAGCAGTTTCCTTCTTTGTGTATATATGGTCAGCAGTTTCCTTCTTTTCGTATATATGGTCAGCAGTTTCCTTCTTTTGTTTTTTTTATATATGGTCAGTTTTTCTTTGTGTATTGTCACAGTTTCCTTCTTTGTATAATGGTCAGCAGTTTCCTTCTTTGTATATATGGTCAGCAGTTTCCTTCTTTGTGTATATGGTCAGCAGTTTCCTTCTTTGTGTATATGGTCAGCAGTTTCCTTCTTTGTGTATATGGTCAGCAGTTTCTTCTTTTGAATATGGTCAGCAGTTTCCTTCTTTTGTATATTGGTCAGCAGTTTCTTCTTTGTGGATATGGTCAGCAGTTTCCTTCTTTTCGTATATATGGTCAGCAGTTTCCTTCTTTGTGGATATGGTCAGCAGTTTCCTTCTTTTCGTATATATGGTCAGCAGTTTCCTTCTTTGTGGATATGGTCAGCAGTTTCCTTCTTTTCGTATATATGGTCAGCAGTTTCCTTCTTTGTGGATATGGTCAGCAGTTTCCTTCTTTTCGTATATATGGTCAGCAGTTTCCTTCTTTGTGGATATGGTCAGCAGTTTCCTTCTTTGTGTATATATGGTCAGCAGTTTCCTTCTTTGTGTATATATGGTCAGCAGTTTCCTTCTTTGTGTATATATGGTCAGCAGTTTCCTTCTTTGTGTATATATGGTCAGCAGTTTCCTTCTTTGTGTATATATGGTCAGCAGTTTCCTTCTTTGTGGATATGGTCAGCAGTTTCCTTCTTTGTGTATATGGTCAGCAGTTTCCTTCTTTGTGTATATATGGTCAGCAGTTTCCTTCTTTGTGTATATATGGTCAGCAGTTTCCTTCTTTGTGTATATATGGTCAGCAGTTTCCTTCTTTGTGGATATGGTCAGCAGTTTCCTTCTTTTCGTATATATGGTCAGCAGTTTCCTTCTTTGTGTATATATGGTCAGCAGTTTCCTTCTTTGTGTATATATGGTCAGCAGTTTCCTTCTTTGTGTATATGGTCAGCAGTTTCCTTCTTTGTGTATATATGGTCAGCAGTTTCCTTCTTTGTGTATATATGGTCAGCAGTTTCCTTCTTTGTGTATATATGGTCAGCAGTTTCCTTCTTTGTGTATATATGGTCAGCAGTTTCCTTCTTTGTGTATATATGGTCAGCAGTTTCCTTCTTTGTGTATATATGGTCAGCAGTTTCCTTCTTTGTGGATATGGTCAGCAGTTTCCTTCTTTTCGTATATATGGTCAGCAGTTTCCTTCTTTGTGTATATATGGTCAGCAGTTTCCTTTTTTGTATATATGGTCAGCAGTTTCCTTCTTTGTGTATATATGGTCAGCAGTTTCCTTCTTTGTGTATATGGTCAGCAGTTTCCTTCTTTGTGTATATGGTCAGCAGTTTCCTTCTTTGTGTATATATGGTCAGCAGTTTCCTTCTTTGTGTATATGGTCAGCAGTTTCCTTCTTTGTGTATATGGTCAGCAGTTTCCTTCTTAATTTGTATATAAGGTCAGCAGTTTCCTTCTTTGTGTATATGGTCAGTAGTTTCCTTCTTTGTGTACATGGTCAGCAGTTTCCTTCTTTGTGTATATGGTCAACAGTTTCCTTTTTATACGCCCATCTTAAGATGGGGCGTATTATGTGAACACTCACGGCGGGCGGACGGGCGGGCGGGCGTGGAACATTTGTTGTCCGGGCTCTAACTTCAATACCGTTTGCCCAATCCTTTTCAAACTTTCCACACATGTGCATGGCCATAATATATCGGATGAGTTCGATATCCAGCATTATCGCGTGAATGACTTAGAAGTTATGGCCCTTGGCGTACACAAAATACTTGAAATTGTGATTGTCTGGGCTCTAACTTCAATACCGTTAGTCCAATCCTTTTCAAACTTTTCACACATGTGCATGGCCATAATATCGCGGATGAGTTCGATATCCAGCATTATCGCGTGAATGACTTAGAAGTTATGGCCCTTGACGTACACAAAATACTTGAAATTGTGATTGTCTGGGCTCTAACTTCAATACCGTTAGACCAATCCTTTTCAAACTTTCCACACATGTGCATGGCCATAATATCTTGGCTGAGTTCGATATCCAGCATTCTCATGTGAATGACTTTGAAGTTATGGCCCTTGATGTACACAACATACTTGAAAATTTGCTTGTACCTAGTCCTTAGACCCTATGAGGTGTTGTCAGATCTTTTGTTTCTCTGAGCTATTTCTGAGAGTCCCCATACCATGATGGGCGTATTTTGTGGCAGTCCTGACCCTTGTTTGTGTATATGGTCAGCAGTTTCCTTCTTTGTGTATATGGTCAGCAGTTTTCTACGTATCTCAAAGAAGTAAGAAACTGCTAACGAAGTGACCATGGATTAAAAGTACTGAACTGATTTTATCTGAACTTACCAGTTCAATTCTACATTTATTATTTATATCATTGTATTTTATATCTATTAAAGAGACAATGTATGTAATCATAGTGAAAAACAATAATAAAAAACATTTTTATTTAGATCTTCTTCCTCCAAATCAACCTTTCTAACTTCGAAATAACTTATTAAATATAGTTAAAAATAACTTAAACAAACATCATCACAAATTTTCTTCTATATTACATATCGTCAGCATTTTCCGATATCCTTCTTTGTATATATAGTAAGCAGTTTACTATAATGTTCTATATCATCAGCAGATTCGTCAGTGTTTTAGTACGACCCCTTGGAGAATGTGGTCCGAGATGTACAAGAATAATATCAACAAAAGGGGCGACCTAGGAATCAGCTGATCAGACACATGACGATGAAGCATAACGGATGTATTTCAAACATAATTCAGTGCTCGAGTTAGTCCTTGTTTCTGAATTAATATCAAACACGAATAAAATTACATACAATACTGTATAATTATTACACGCAGATACTTGTAATTGCGGCCCACTTGATACTGAAAGCGATCTTAATACCTATTTATGAAGAAGTGGTTGAGCAATATGTGATGGGGCCAATGTAATGTGTATACAACAACAAGGGTAAGTCTATAACTTTGTATTTTTCAGAACGTTATTTTAATATCGCAGCAAAGAAAAAGCCGGATGTTGAAACATTTGCTCAAGTCATGGGGGTTTACATAAGGGTTAATCTCTCTACTGAGATCCGCTCCGGTTATTTTTTTCGTATTGGCATCCAGCGGAGAAAGATTACATAAGGATTTGACTTTCACTTGTCCATGGGGCAAGTTACTTTGAACATCTAATAGCCCCAAGTGAAAACCGGATGCTCGATCTTTAAGTTAATTGGTGTTAATGTTAAAAAATAATTATGTGTAATATTAAGGTGAATTTTAGTTATTATGTATCAAACACAATTTCCAAGCATTTCACCACCTGATATACTGTAGAAAATTAAAAAAAAAGATTTCATTTACATAAATAAACTTGCCCACCAGGCTATCTTTTTTGAAAAATCACATGCACAGGTTTCAGTAAAATCCAAAATCAAGAAATTTAAAAAATTCCATGTCTGATTTTCAGGAATTATTAGGATTTTTTCTTAAAATTTGCAGATAGTGTAGCGTCTTTAATGCGCAAATCTAAAAAAAAAAAAAAATCTCTTAAAATTCCTTCTAGTTTAAAGTTGGCCCATCTGTCCATAACTTGTTACTTAGGTCATGAGGTTGAATGTAAATGCTACTAAAAGGTGGGGTGGGCATGGATAGTGTGTGTGTGTGTTTTTAAATGACAGATTTTGATCTCTTAGTGACATTTAAAAATATCAATAATATTCGCTAATAAAATTCTATATGAAACCTTTATTATCCATTTAATTTGTGTTTTCTGGGCATTATTCCTTCAAAGATCTATTGTTAACATTGTTTGATGAATGGTTACCTTGCTTTAATGATTAAAAAAAAAAAATATAACCATAATTTACTTATAAATGATCATAAATTCCTGCCTAAAAAATATGGCGAGTGAGTGATGAATATAATTGTTTCATAGAATAATTCTTAAACAATTATGCAAATTCTGTATTGTTTCAAATTCTTTTTCTCGAATTTCAAAAATAAAAGTAAATCCGCGAAAACTAATGACAATTACAAGCACAGTCTGTTTCTGATTATTTTTTTATTTGCATGGTCAAAGATAGGTGTGCATCTACTCTGCAGAATAATAAAAACATGTTTTATTAGCCTTTAAGAAATAAAAAAAACAACAAATAAATAAAAGTAATACCTTTATTTTTTTTCACAAAGAAAAGTTGGCAATATTTGCCATCTTGGCAGCTATTAAGCTTTCTTTTAATATAGGATTGAAGAAGAAAAAAGGGAATACACGGTTTTTGAGTTAATTAAGTCATGGTTGACCCTTTTTTTCTTTGTGTATTTTTTTCAGTTCTTTTTCCTAAATTTAACTGCATGACTTTTCTGTCAAAATTTATTTATATTTACTAGAATATAGTATTGTAACTTGTAAACAGTATCTTCTGCAATATTGAGACAGACGACATTTAGCG